>SKCR01026714.1:0-495913 GCA_019454045.1 Zanthoxylum bungeanum
GTCGTGTTTCACCGATGGTACGGGAAACAGCTTCGCTCTGGATAGACCCTTCGGAATCCCATTGGTATTATGACTAGGTGTCTATGGGAGGCCGAAATCAAGGTAGGTGTGTATAGTCTTAACCTGAGACTTACATCGCTAATACTTACGACAATCGGTAAACTTTGTTTTTGGTGGTTGAGGGATCTTAACTGGTTCTGTGTTCACCACTTCTGGGTTTATCAGAGAGTCGTAGTGTATTGGATGTGATGTCGAGACGGAAGTATCACTCCAGTCATAATGGAGATGATGTCATGCAGGATACGGTATTAGTGCTCTTTTAGTGATGCGCATCCAATCGGGATATTATGACCAGGTCATGAATATCCGATTATAGAGACTAGTTACCAGACATCCGATATGTGTTTCGGACGGGGCAGACACTTATCCAGCCCCAGCCCTAGCACGTGACCATCCGATACTGGCCGATATGCACAATACATTTGTATACTACGCTTGATACAGATCTTAATATCCTTAGAGGATATGTCTGGAGAATTGGGCAGACTTGGTGCTTTGCTAGGAGTCGACCTTGTCTCGTAAATCGGTAGAACGTAGTACTTGGTACGTACGTGATTCGGATACTCCGACGACCGCATTTGCTGCCAACTTATCCGGAGATCTCATGGGTCGCTTCCCGATAATCCACCGATGACGCCAACTTGCACTCTTGAATAATCTGGGATTATAACAGAAGAGAGAGAAAATTAATCTAGGATTAATTACGGAGATATTTTATCTGGGATAAAATATCGTCTAGAGAGAGATAACGATTAATTTGGAATTAATCGGTAAATTAATATATTCGATATATTATACGAAATTAGATTTCGACGTGTAATTAAAATTAGATTTTAATTCGGGCAAACGAGTTAGTTTGGAATTAATTCGTTAGCGACGTCAAATTATTCGATTGAATTAACGTCGCGACGTAAGCTCGGTATTTCGGAAATATCGAACCCGAACGCGTGAGTGCACGTGGGCCCACTTTCATTGGGAAACGTGTGGGGCCCACATGACACATGTCAAGATATGCATTAACTTTGACACATGTCATATTATGCTTATTTGACACTCTAATGCTTTGCATGGAGATTGTGTACAATGCACTCAATGGTATTGCATGGAAATGAAGTGTTTGACACTCTAAGCCTTTGCATGAATTTGTGTCATAAGTTTATTATTAATTTAATAAATTATGGCATAAATATAAATTGATTTTTGGTAAATCATTTTAATTAACAAACCATTACACAATTTTCTCTCATTTTCTCTCTTCTCTCTCACGGCAACACAAGGGAGTGTTCACTGGTTTGGAACCAGTTTGGGCGTGAGTTAAAGGGAAGCAAGAGTGGTTTCTCATGGTGAGAAATCAAGTGCTAGCACACTACAAGTCTTGCGAAGGTGGTAGGGAGGTTCCCCCATGAGACGGGATCCATCCGATGAAGATTGGAGCTCCGTTTCTTCACTTAATTTTCTGTTTTTGTAGGCAGTGGACTGCTGCAGTGAGCTTACAAAGGCAGTGCGTTTTTGGGCTTGAATCGTCTCCAAATCGACTCTACCGATCAATGTGAGTATTCCGCTACCTCCGTTGATGTATTCATGCATGTTTCATGTCTTGTTATTGATCTTGGGACCTTAGATTAAACCAACAAAAATATCATAACCTGTTTTCCAACAAATAAAGTCCTATTTCCAAATATCATTCAGTTCCAAATTCTGAACTTCAATTCTAAGCTTCCAGAACTGTTCTAAAAAATTCAGGATATTACACATTCAGAGACGTCATTCAGAGCCACATCATGTGCATAAATGTACGACCTGAGGGAACCTTTTTTTTTTTTTAATATTTCTTAGTTTTGGAGATTATATTTTTGACACAATATCTATGTCTAGCCATACATGCACTCGCTTCTGGCCGACTGCATATACATCAGGCCAATCTTACTATTCTCTATATCTTATTGCATGCTTAGTTACTTCATATGTTAATCATTCTTATTCCCTTATGAATGTTTGGTCACTTTGTTCTATTACTTTATTCTGTGACAATACTTCCCTTTCGGGTATTTGATAATGGGATTTTTTGTTGGGAAGCTGCCACGAGTGCGCAGCGGAAAATTAAAATTATTATGCCGTTTTCCCTTTGCCCAAGACCCATTTGTTTTGATTATTCTACAAGCCTAGGCATGTTACTATATATTCCAAGCATAAAACTCATAAAAATACAAAGAACATAAACCTAAACATGCTAACTATCATAAAAACTCTAATTAAAATAAAGAAAGAAAATGACTTACTTGAACCGTAGACTCCTCCAGTCCTCCCTCCAATCTACAAGCTTTTCTCGAACTCAGCAACCTCTTCCACGTTCCAAAGAGCCACCCAACTGTGTGGCCTCCAAAGATGCACACACCAAAGCTAAAACTCAAAGGCAAGACTATGCCTTGAGTGCACATGTATTTTGCCCTTGGTGCTAGCCTAGACAAATACCTCAAAACTTTTAACTCGAGGTTCCTCTAGTCATTTAGACTTAAGGATCCTCAAAATCAATGGTTTACTCTTAAAATTTAGAGTCGCTCACTTATATAGACCCAATATATGAAAGGTTTGGTGCAAAAATTTGTAAAAACTTCTTTGGGTTTATATAGTGCTCCAAATACAACAAAATTAATTAAGAATCTGATGTGGGATAAAAGCCAATTTAATCTTAGCCATTGGATCTTAATTTAGTGGTTTAATGAGATTATAAAACCCTAATAAAAGTTTGGGCTGAATTGGAATTCAAAATAAAAATAACAATTTTTTTTACTATTCACGTGAATAGTATTTTTTTTATTCCAATTTCCAAAGTGCCCCTATCGTCATTTACCAATCCCTAAGCCACTATGAAACCTCATAAATGATCTGTTCAATAATTAAACACGTTGAACCATTTATGAACAATTCCTACAACAATCATATATGTTGTTAAATATATACTGTGCACTGTTAACCATTGATTTCGACTTTGTTGTGTGTGACCTTTGGGTTCCCCACAAGTTGGACATGAAATGAATCGTGATAATTTAATCGAACATAAATTATCATCTGATCAGATGGTCGTTCGATTTCAATGACCAAGGCTGACATCTAGCAATATGCCAAGGCCCCTAAATGAGAAGGAAAATATATATACCCATTATGTATGCGATTTACAAATGATACGGTTCCTCGCCTCACTGTATCCCCATCTATTGACCTAGGGTACGGAAAGTGTCTACCAATATGGTCAGAGGTATGATGTTGATGGTGTCATGAATTTTGCTAACCAAAGAATCTCACATGATTCTTCCGCTGTGGCCACAGTCTCAAGCACTGATCACACATATCAACCCGCGAACTGGAATACTACTCTTATTAAGAAAATATTATCTGAGAGAGTGGCGATTTGCTATTGTATCTTTACAAACTTCATTTGTTTCAACAAATGACCCAATCATACCCTTATGACCAGATCTTTTGAACTGGGGAAGGAGAATGTCAAAGTTTTTTTATCCACACATAAGATTGTAAAGACCTCAAGTCTAAGGACTAGTCATATAATCGATAGATGAAAATTCTCATAGACACATGGGATGTACACTTCATATGAAAACTTTCGGCTGTCAGTTCGATGGACACGAGCAACTCATGCATCCATGTGATACACCAAGCGGACGGATCTCCTCTAGTAGCTTATGAGATCAGCTACCACACTTCAGGGCAGATCCTATCATCATGCTAGTCTCTCCGCTTTGTGAACGCCCAGATTATTCATAAAACTATGACTAGGAACATTTAAGAGTAATGATTCTTATAAGGCGTGGAAGTCATCATCTTATTGCTCCAAGGGCTTTATTACAGTGTTGATGATTCATATAAGTTATGTAAGAGACGTATAATAAAGATTGCCATTTTATTAATTAATGAAAATATTACAAATACATGTACATATAGCCAATCCACAAGTTGGGTATAGGGCATATCCCTAACAGTCTCCCACTTTCACTATAGCCAACTAGTATGAATCTGGACACCATACTCTCGGGCGTGCCTATCATGCTTTTGTTGAGTCAGCCTTTTAGTCAGAGAAACTGCAAGATTATCTTCTGTGGGTATTTTCTCTATAATAACCTCTTTTCTCTCAACAATCTCCTTGATGAGATGAAATCGCCTGAGTACATGCTTGGATTTATGGTGGGACCTTGGTTCCTTTGATTGAGCAATGGCATTCGTGTTGTCACAGTACATCGGGATGTTATTCTTTATCGCGGGAAGCACTTCCAGTTACGTGATGAACTTCTTTATCCAGAGTGCTTCTTTAGCTGCCTCAGATGCTGCAATATACTCGGCTTCAGTGGTGGAGTCCGTTGTAGTTGACTGCTTTGAGAATTTCCAACTGACAGCACCGCCATTCAAAGTAAACATATATCTTTTTTGTGATCTGCTGTCATCCCTATCGGTCTGAAAGCTTGCATCACAGTAACCAATGACTTTCATCTCTAAACAGTCTCTGTATGTCAAAAACACACCCTTAGTTCTTCTTAGATACTTGAAGATTGTTTTGACAGCTGCCCAGTGTTGCTCACCAGGATTTGCGTGATACCTGCCCGTTATGCTAAGAGCATAAGAGACATCAGGTCTTGTACATGGCATGGCGTACATGATCGATCCTATTGCTGAAGCATAAGGGATTCTGCTCATACGCTCTCTATCTGAAGGAGTATGTGGACATTGCTCCTTAGATAATTTGATTTTATACCAAGTAGGTAAATTATCTCTTTTGGAATCTTCTATTTTGAATCTTTTCAAAACTTTATTTATGTACGTAGATTGAGAAACTCCTAACAACCTATTAGATCTATCACGTTAGATTTTAATGCCGAGGATGTAGGCTTCTTCTCTCAAATCTTTCATGGAGAAATTCTGAGATAACCATTGCTTGGTGGCTTGCATCATGGGGAATTCCCAATGATTAATATGTCATCGACATATAATACAAGAAATACAACAGCACTCCCACTACTTTTCCTGTAAACACAAGGCTCGTCTATATTTTTGATGAAGTCAAATTCTTTGATTGTCTCATCAAATCTTATATTCCAACTCCGAGAGGCTTGTTTGAGTCCATAAATGGATCGTTTAAGCTTGCATACTTTATTATGATCATCCTTAATGCAAACCCCTTAGGTTGTGTCATATAGATATCCTATACGAGGTTCCCATTAAGGAAAGATGTTTTGACATCCATCTGCCAAATCTCATAATCAAAGTGTGTAGTGAGTGCCAGTAAAATTCGAATGGACTTTATCATTGCAACAGGCGAGAAGGTTTCCTCATAGTCAATCCTTGGATTTGTCTATAACCTTGCGCCACCAACCTAGCCTTATAGGTTTGGATGTTGCCTCTGCATCAGTTTTACGCTTGTAAATCCACTTGCAGCCTATGGGTTTTATACCTAAAGGTGCATCTACCAAGTCCTAGACTTGATTCTGATACATAGTGTCTATTTCGTATTTCAGGTCCTCAAGCCACTTGACTGAATCAATGTCACTCATTGCTTCATCATAACTGGTGGGATCATCATTATCAATGACCTGATCATGTTCCTCATCAATATGGAAACCATATCTTTCAGGCTCATGTCTTTCCTTACCGGACATTCTGAGTTCATAACCTTATGGTTGTTTCGTCACTGCCCTTTGGAGGGGCCTGGGGTTTAGTTCTATGTTAGTTTGTTCTTCCCGTACCTCATCGAGGTCAAGTCTACTCCCACTATATTTCTTGAGAAGAAATTATTCTCAAGAAATTTAGCATTTCGTGAGACAAATTTTTTTTTTTCATTTGGGACGTAGAACACGTATGCTCCTGAGTTCAAGGCATATCCTACAAACTTATATTTAACTGTCCTTCATCCAATTTGTTAGTTTATGTGAGCTTGACATATGCGTCACATCCCCAAACTCTTAGATAACTAAGACTAGGACGTTTCCCAGACCATAACTCATATGGTGTTTGACTAACAGTCTTAAAAAGGAACTTGGTTTAGTAGTAGTGTTGCAGTTTCTAAAGCAAGACCCCAAAATGAAAGAGGTAGATCCATGTCTGGCATCATTGATCGAACCATATCTAATATTGTCCGATTTCTCCTTTCGGAGACCCCATTATGCTGTGGAGTTCCCGGAGGAGTCCACTGGGAAACAATGCCATTTTATCTCAAGTAATCTTGAAATTCGTTGCTTAAGTATTCACCACCTCGGTCAGACCTTAGTGACTTAATACTTTTATTAAGCTGGTTTTCTACTTCAGCTTTGAAGTCTTTGAATTTCTCAAAGGAAATTCAAAGGCTTCAGATTTGTACCGTATAAGGTACACATACCCATATCGTGATTGATCATCGATAAAGGTAATGAAGTAGAAGAATCCACCTCTAGCGCTGACTGAGATTGGTCCGCATACATCAGAGTGTATGAGTTCTAATGTCTCCGATGCATGCTGTCGTTTACCTTTGAAGGGTAATTTGGTCATTTTATCAAGTAAACAAGACTCACAAGTTCCATAAGGTTCATATTTGAAGGGTCTGAAATACCCATCCTTATGTAGCTTAGTTAATCTTGTTTCATTGATATGACCTAAGCAATTGTGCCATAGAAGTGATTCATTGTGATTATTCGAGTTAACGTTGTATATATTAGAGGTTGAACATTCTTTATTAGTTTGTAAGACATAGATACCATTATTCAAAATACCATTTCCATATTTTATTTCATTGAAATAAATAGAACAATCATTACAACTTATTAGGCATGAGATGCCTTTTATTACATAAAGAAGAAATTGAAATGATGTTCTTTACTAGAGAATGTACATAAACACAATCTTCTAAGTCTAAAGCTAAACCATTCGGCAAAACTAATGAATAAGTCCCCACGCACAATGCATCCGGTTTTGCTCCATTACCCATGCGTAAGTCAACCTCCCCATGACGGAGTCTCCTACTGTTTCTCAGGCCCTGCACATTGTTACACAAGTGAGTCCCACAACCGGTGTCAAGCACCCAAGTAGAAGGTTCAGAGTGTTGAGAATATAGTTCAATCACATACAACATACCTAAGTATTGGGCTTCTTGGCCTCTTGGGCTTCCATAGCTTACTTGGCTTTCAAGAATCTGTAGTCTTTCTTCCAATGACCCTTCTTTCCACAAAAGAAACATTTCCCCTTTCCCTTTTTCTTCTCCACCTTACCATTGAGCTTTAGGTGATCTGGAGCCTTGGCCTTGCCCTTATTTTTCTTTGGGCCTCGTGGCTTCAGGTCCATACCCGTAAGTATAACGGAGGTTTTAAGCTCCGATTTCAAGTCCTTCTCTGCTTACTTTATCAGATTGTGCAATTCTGCTAAAGTAACTTCTTTACCAGACAGATGAAACTGCATAATAAAGTTAGAGAATTCTTTTGGTAATGACTGAAGAATAAGATCCTGACATATCTTATGATCCATGATGAAACCGAGGTTGGCCAATTTTTCAATGTGGCCAATCATCTTAAGCACATTTCCACTAATAGATCTCTCCTTATACCTTGTTTGGAATAAGGCACATGACACTTGGAATCTCACGGTATGAACAGAAGTTGCATACAACTCCTTCAAGTGAAAGATGATGGTTTGAGCATCCATATCTTCGTGAACTTTCTGAAGTTCGTCCAACATAGAGCAAAGCATTATGCAAACTACTTGCTCATCATCATCGACGTGTTTCTTCCAAGCATTGAATGTATTTTGGTCATCATCTTCTGCGGGTTCATTGGGAAATGGTCTTTCAAGAACATAGAAAATATTTTCTTATCGTAAGACAATTTTAAGGTTTCTAAAGCAGTCATTGTAGTTGTCCCTCTTGAGCTTATGCTCATCAAGGATGGAACGAAGTGATACTCTGTTAGGAATATGTTTTCATTAATGTTTCATAATAACATGGGCTTTTAATATTATGAATTTGCTCCCACTCAATTGTTTTAAAATTTGAATCAAATCGCATCAACCCCAATATAATGGATTTCTTGTGGGCAAAGATCTCATTATCATCATTTCATAACTCCGACTAGAGCCCATCGTTATAAAATATGATAATTAGGTAGGTTCCCAATCAATTTATGATATAAACCACAATTCCTTGATCATTGGGTTGGGCAATCAAACATGCCATAGCTTATGCTAGTCCTTTCCACTAAGTTATAAGACCACGCCTAAGGGTCTCTGCGTCTTATGACTCAGAAAAGTTGAACCATTGTCAATAGTACGATTTAGGGACAAATTGGTATTGGTCAGTCTGGTAAAGCCTAATCCTGCTAATACGGTTTAAGCCCTTTGGGTCTATACTTTACAATGGGAGTCAAATTTTAGACTTAAATTATTATTGAGGATTTTATCAAGTTTAACTGAATAATTGTCAAATGGATTCCTTCATTGAAAATTCCCCAGATGGAGGGTGGAGCGAACTCTCTTAAATACCGTTACCTCTTAGGCTCTTATCGCCTTGGTGACAGGAATGAATAATAGATCCTCAAAATTAGTCCAACACTTTAAATATGCTTTAAGGTAAGATTTGATTAAATGATTATCTAGATGTCTTCACAGCTTTTCCTTTTGGCTATAAAAAGGTAGTGAGTGAAGGAAGAAACCAATCATTATCTAACTCTAGTAATACCTTTGGTTACATTAACTTTAGTTTGAAAAGTTTTATTAATGCCTTGGTTCCACGACACTTGTATCTTTTATAATGTCTTCTATTATAAACAAGTGATTTATATTTATTAGCCTTAAAGGTAATAAATCTCTAAGTTCATCACAAAATAATTACTTAGCTAAGGGATAAACAATACACTCTCTATTTCTAAGAAAGTCTCTAGATGCTTGCACCCTAAAATAATCATGTCAATTCTAATCATACATAGAATCATCAATCATATGAGTTTTAATATGTTGGAATTATTTTAGGCATTAAATAACTTTGATTAATATTTAATTATGATATTGCATTTTATATTATTCAAATTAATTTACTAATCACATTTTTTCTGCAGACGCGTGAACTTTAAATGCAATTTCACAATTCAAATCTTAACCTAATCATGTACAACTTGTGCCTAAAGTTAAGTTCAGGGTGTTAGCTTTCCAAATAGCTTTTAAAAACACAATTTCGAGTTCAAATGAGAGAGAACTAATAAAAACAAAAACGGCGCGCTGATACTATTGTTGGGAAGCGACCGCGAGTGCGCAGTGGAAAATTAAAATTATTAGGCTGCTTTCCCTTTGCCCAAGACCCATTTGTTTTGCTTATTCTACAAACCTAGGCATGTTACTATATATTCTAAGCATAAAACTAATAAAACATGCAAAGAACAAAAACCTAAACATGCTAACTATCATAAGAACTCTAATTAAAATAAAGAAAGAATAGGAGTTACTTGAACCGTAGACTCCTACAGTCCTCCCTCCAATCTACAAGCTTTTCTCGAAATCATCAAGCTCTTCCACGTTCCAAAAATCCACCCAAGTTTGTGGCCTCAAAAAATGCACACACCAAAGCCAAAACTCAACGGCAAGACTACGCCTTGAGTTCACGGGTATTTTGCCCTTGGTGCTAGCCTAGGCAAATACCTCAAAACTTTTAAATCGAGGTTCCTCTAGTCAATTAGACTTAAGGATCCTCAAAAGCAGTGGCGTACTCTTAAACTTTAGAGTTGCTCACTTATATAAACCCAAGATATGAAAGGTTTGGTGTAAAAATTTGTGAAAAATTCTTTGGGTTTATATAGTGCTCCAAAGACAACAAAATAAATTAAGAATACGATGTGGGATAAAAGCCAATTTAATCTTAGCCATTGGATCTTAATTTAGTGATTTAATGAGATTATAAAACCCTAATAATAGTTTGGGCCGAATTGGAATTCAAAACAAAAGTAACAATTTTTTTACTATTCATGTAGTACTATTCACATGAATAGTATTTTTATTTATTTATTCCAATTCCCAAAGTTCCCCTATCATCATTCACCAATCTCTAAGCCACTATGGAACCTCATAAATGATCTGTTCAATAATTAAACACATTGAACCATTTATGAACAATTTCTACATCAATCATATATGCTGTTAAATATGTACTGTGCACTGTTAACCATTGATTTCGACTATGTTGTGTGTGACCTTTTGGGTTCCCCTTAAGTTGGACATGAAATGAATCATGATAATTTAATCGAACATAAATTATCCTCCGATCAGATGGTTGTTCGATTTCAATGACCAAGGTTGACATCTAGCAACATGCCAAGGCCCCCAAATGAGAAGGAAATATATAAATACCCATTCTATATGATATTTACATATAATACGGTCAATCGCCTCACTGTATCTCCACCTATTGATCTAGGGTACGGAAAGTGTCTACTCATATGGTCAAATGTATGATGTTGATAATGTCATGAATCGTGCTAACCCAAGAATCTCACATGATTCTTCCGTTGTGGCCACAATCTCAAACACTGATCACACATATCAACCCGCGAACTGGAATATTACTCTTATAAGCAAATATTATCCGAGAGAGTGGTGATTCTCTGTTGTATCTTTACAAACTTTATATGTTTCAACAAATGACCCAATCATACCCTTATGACCAGATCTTTTGAACCGGGGAAGGAGAATGTCAAAGTTATTTGATGCACACATAAGATTGTAAAGATCTCAAGTCTAAGGACTAGTTATATAATCTATATATGAAAGTTCTCACAGACATATGGGATAAACACTCCATATGAAAACTTTCGGCGGTTAGTTCGATGGACACGAGCAGCTCATGCATCCATGTGATACACCAAGCGAACAGATCTCCGCTAGTAGCCTATGAGATCGGCTACCCCACTTAAGGGCAGATCATATCATCATGCTAGTCTCTCCACTTTGTGAACGCCCATATTATTCACAAAACTATGACTAGAAACATTTAAGAGTAATGATTCTTATAAGGGGTGGAAGCCATCGTCTTATTACTCCAAAGGCTTTATTACAGTGTTGATGATTCATATAAGTTATGTAAGACACATATAATAAAGATTGTCATTTTATTAATTAATGAAAATATTACAAATACATGTACATATAGCCCATCCACAAGTTGGGTATAGGGCATATCCCTAACAATTTCAAAATGCAAATTTTGGACAATATAATTTTGTTTAAGATTTCAGTTTTGTATGTAGCATGCTTCGTGACCTCAGCTTCTGGATCAGCCTATGTAGTATCTTTGGTAGACACTATATTTAGAGAGCGTAAAAAATAGAATGATGTTTAAAAGTTTTCTCATTAATAAACATATTCGTATAAATTTTTATGCATACACTATTTTCAAATTATTCTTATTTTCTGTAGCACGTGCGTGGTTATTTACTAAGTTTTATATCTCACACCACAACATTTTCTTTTTTTACAGGTTGGTAACCAGATCGATCAGCCTTACAAGCTTTGGAATATTTTGCTCATGGTGACAGATCACCCAAACTGTAGTCAGCCACTTCAGAGTCTTGGGGGATCTCATAGGAGTCTAAGAATTATGTTGGTTGTGTCATCATTTGTATGTATAGTTTTAGGCCCAGAACCCTGAGTGTTGATGATGTGTACTTGATATTTCTTGAGTTTGGACCGAAAGTTCTTTTGTATAGTTGTTGATTATTACAGGTTGCATTTCGATGCCAGAATATATTCCAAGTTGCCCAATTTTAGGGTACATTATATCCATTTTTGTCAGATTTGAGGCTCGTGGAGATGAGTTATTTTCATATCTTGCCAGTAAATGTCTTTCTGGTATATTCAATTTAGAAACTACATTTTATATTTCAAAACATTTAGATATTTAATTAAGATTTTTTAAAAAAAAAAATTAAAATCTTAAAATATTTAATTAGTATTTAAAAATATCTGTTGATTTTTTAGGATTCATTAAAAGTCGGATTGTGGAGAATTTTGAGAGTCTTAATATAAATACAAGTCATTGTAAAAATATTTTCTGTCTAAGAGATTTCTCATTCTCGCTAAAAATCTATGGCATGCCTCTCTCTCCTCTAACCTATATTTCATTTTAGGGTTGGGAAAATATTTATTTTAGATTATCAAACAACAATAAATAATATTGTATGATTATTGTTGGGACAGTTGTGGAATCAGTGTCTTGCACAATGGAAATGGGTCAAACCCATGTATATCAAGCATAGATCTAATTTTAAACTATGTAATGAAATATTATATTCCATTACGAGTGTATAGGAAAAAACTTGGACATAATCGGAGTCTGGAATCTCAAAAATGGATAAAAACAAAATCAACATGCGCCGTGAATAACGTGCGCGCGCGTATAGGTCCTTTTTTTGTTTTCATTTCATTTTCTTCAATTCATTTTCCAGTGAGTTGAAGGAATTCAGGTCCTTTACCCTAATTTCTTCCGGTCTTCTCTAAACACTTTAAAAACACCCAAAAATAATTTTTAACATCAAAACCAACTTCAAAATATTTATAGAATAAAAAAACAAGTTTTTCAAAATAAAAAATATTTTTACAAAAATATAAATTTATTCTAAATACGCAATTGCGTAAATTTTGAATCCAAAATACAAACTAAATTAGAATCCCAATAAGAAATGTCTCGTGAATAATTCTAGGTCTCCCAAAGATGGTCAAGTGATTCTATAATGGTAGCCATAGCTCTAAGCTTTAATCAAGATTTCCAAACCCTAAATTATGTTTATGTGTAATATAAATATTTTGACCCAATTACAAGCATATTGTATTTATACTTTCAAAGCATCCTAACACGATTTATTAGCTTTATCTCAACATTAAGCTATGCGATCATGCATCTAATACATAATTCATAACTTAAGAGAAGTTCCAACTTACCTAGCAAGCTTGATGTAAGATCCAATCTACTTCTTCTTTGTTGAAATGGTTGGAGAACCTGTGCAAGTTTGACCTCACGATCCAATATTGATTTCCAATGATAGCAAGCTTCACTTCAAGATCCAATTTTGATTTCTCCTAGATGAAATATTGTAGAGACCTCACAAGTTTCTCTAAACACTTCTCTAACTTAGGCTAATTTCACTAAGAATTTACTTATACTTCTACTTGTACTTGTAATTAAAACCTTCCTAAAGCTTGCTATTTATAGCAAAACTTAGGCAATTTTTAATTAATAAAAGTTGTAATCAACTTTTAAGTGGGCTTAATCTAATTTCTCCAAATATATATAATTATGTGTGACTAATCTCTATTGTCTCCCACTTTAATTGAATCTAATTAAATCAAGCCAAGGATTAGGAAATGGATTAGTTAAATGTTTGCACCTTTATTTAATCCAATTAAATCAATCCAAAACAACCTATAATTACATACTTAAAATTACTATAATATTCTCAAATGGTAGAGATAATTATGATTTTACAATTAAGCAATTGTGTAATTATTAAATTAATCCAATTAATTCAAATAGGACAAAGTAAATAATCATGTTATCCAATAACACTTGATTATCTTAGTTAATAATAATAATATCGAATATTATCTTTTATCAAAATATCGGCTGCCCAAGTACTCAACGAGTACACTTCATATTGGGACTCTCTAAGTTCAGACACGTTCGTCATATAAGCCTGGCTAATATGTACGCAATTCGACCATCTCTAAATTCGCGAAGAACGCGAACGACCTTTTTGAACTATACAAGTCGAGGTCATCACATATGTCTATCATTTCCTCCATCGTAGGCTATCTTAATTTTTCTTAGGAAACAAAGAATATACAGTCAAGTTTCCGAGGCGTACATCTCATGTCGACATATCCATGACTCTTCATAACTGATACGATCCACTTCAGGTGATCGACTTTGGCCAAAGATTTAAGAATCATGACTTTACTCTCATTGATACCTAACCCCCTTATGATACACATTCGGGTCGACGGATCCTATCTTGATTTGCACTTGATTACTGAGTGTATCGGTCCACACCCAATGAACATCTAGAGGCCAGACCATGAAAGGTTTCTGACATACATGGCATCAAAGTGTTGAGGATCTCACACAAAATCAATGTTATCCTAAAATCAAAGGATTACATATGCTACTCGACGCAAGAAGATTCTTATTGATGGTGGTGTGTACTACCAACTATTAGGAATTATCTATGAGTCATTCAGTATTTTCTTTAATGAATACCCACATGTCCATACGAGTTTCCAAAACTCATGGTACATCGGGTTAAACCATTGGAACTCCAATTCCAATATACGATATGTGCTAGTCTTCTAGGTTATATGAATTCGACCGTATTCCAAAACCAATGACTAGGAATATTAACTTTAAGAATAGCTTACACCTAGTGTCAAAATTATTCTAAGGTCATTGTCATTCTTAGCATATCTATACATATCTAATACGCATATTGACAATACCATTAATAAGGTGTGAAATGAAAAAAATAGTTATTTCATTAATAAATAATAAAATGTACAATTTGGATTGGCACTTGAAGCACCAACTCCATCAAACTTCCATCTGCTTTGTGCCAATCTGGATAGTACAGTAGACCCATCTCCTCCAAATGTTTATCGAATATCTTAGGAGGTCAGGCATTTTTAAGCGGGTCTGCTATATTGTCTTGTCCTTGAAACTTCAAGACCACTATGTTTTTTCGTTCTATAATATCTCTAATTATGCGGTATTTCCTTTCCACGTGTTTAGACTTGGAATGAGCCCTCAGATCCTTAGCCTGCGTGATGGCTCCGTTATTATCACAATACAATGGGATCAAATCCGTAATACTAGGCACAACACCAGGTTATGTGATAAAATCTCTAATCCAAACTAATTCGTTAACAGCTTCTGAAGCTGCTATAAATTCCGCCTCAGTGGTGGAATGATGAGCGGAAAATATATCACTATTTCTTACCCCTTTAACTTAATATTTTGCATGGTTTCTCGAGTTTTATGAATTTTTTGTTATGTTTTGTGTTATTTTACAGATAAGTATAGAATTGCGACTGAATGGAATCAACTTGGGGTAGTGAAAAATGATGAAAATGGAAAAATCACCATTTACTTGCCGAGATGTGCAAACCTTTTGTGTCGCGACTACTAATATGCGCCAACCACGTGTCAACATCAGAGAAAGGTTGCTATCATACGCACTTGCTAACATATGCCGGCCACTTGTCAACATCACAATAATCCTGCTATCATATGCCAGAAATGTGTCATCATAAAAACGGGCCGCGTAACTCATTATCGCCAAGTCAACACTTGCATCATCATGACATTATCATGATGTCAGCATAAAAATTCACTCTGCCGACACGCATCATTGTTTATATTAGTATGATGTTAGTGTCATGACGCGTAAGCTTTCACGCGTCGCGACGCCGATCCAATGATTCAGTTGCCGATGAAAATACATACACTTGTCAACATCTCAGGAAGCCACTTACAAGTGTCAATCATCAACGGCGCACCGCGACGTGCAAAGCATTCCGTGTCGCAATGCCCAGACCAAAATTTTGCCTATAATTTGAAGCCGATTTCATTTAGAGTTTTCATACTTTCCTTAAGGTTCTAATAAGGATCTAAGGACTGTATCTTGTTTGTTTAAGTTTCTGTTATTTAAATTATGTATTTTTATTTCTAAAAGCAATAATAGTTTATTTACTTTATATTTCTTTTATGTTTAATAGTTAATTTTCCGTTAGGGGAATGATGAAGCTTTTATTATTATAATTTAGATTGATCTCCCTTGAATTATAAAATATATATATATATATAATCTTAAAACCTGACTTAATTGGATATCGCCTTTATGGTCGGTTAGACTTAAATAAATTAATTTTTACCTGACTAAATTGGATACCACCTTTATGTTCGGTTAGAATTAATTATAATCTGAATTAATCAGGATACCATCTATATGGTCGGTTGGTAATATCATGCAAATTTATATATTATAATAAGGGAGATTTCTAAATTTGAAATTGTAAAGGTGGATCCTCTAACCCCAGTATTTTATTTTTATTCTAGGGAAGTGGTGAAGCACATATTCATAAGCGTAATAATTGATTTAATTATATTATGTTTAATGCTTTATTTTCTTAATTGAATTTTAAGCTTAATGCTTCTTGTTGTCTGATCACCAATATGATTTATGTGGTAAACTTAAAATGAACTTGGAAAAGAGATTTTATGTTTCAGCCTTAGATTCAATAGCTCACGATCTCACATTGGGGCAAAAGACTCTTAGGTAGATTTCCTTCCAAGATAGACAATATATACCTGTCGGGCGGGGGTAGCCACAATTGGAACTTGAACTTAATGAATTCAAATAAATTGGTTAACATAGAAATATGATTAATCGTCTTATTCTGGGTGTTTGTATTTGACCATCGGAAGAGGCTTTTGCATATCTTTGTATTCAAGGTTAGAAAACTGATTTATTACAAATATATAAGAGAATCAATTCATCATTATAATAATATTGTGTGGAATCACAATCCTAGATATTTATGTCTTTTGTATACTTTCTTTAGTATTTTCTTTTGTGTAATTATTTATTTAGCAAATCCACATTCAACCAACCAATTAAGTAATCATTCACTTCTCATCTTAATTAGATACTTGTAAATAAATAGAATCAATAATTAATAACAAAAATAGAAATTAAATCCTCATGGGATCAATATTCTTATAGTATTTGAGTGATAAATATGCTTACATTACGCGTGTTTTTACCACCGATCAAGTTTTTAGCGCCGTTGCCAGGGGCTTATTTTTCTTGCTTAATTAATTTTGAAGCTATCTAATTTACTTGTATCTAATTTTCATTATTTCTATATGTAATTTTTATTTCTTTCTTTTATTTTCAGGTGGTTGAAAAATGGAACATTATTGGGCGATGGAAGAATTATGAGCTTTACAAAAAGAAGATACACCCCAAACCAAGGAGCAGCAGTCTGATTTTCTGAGGCCTGTTGTCTAGCCTATCAAAAATCCATGGATGTCTGAGCCATTCAACATAACATTTTCTCAACCATACCAAACACAATGATCAGATGTGAGATATGTGATGGTAACCACCCTAACAATCATTGTGAATACAACTATAAGTTAAGATGGCAGAACTATCAGAATCCTTCATGGTATGATGAACCAGCAATTCCACTGAACCATATTGCCCATCTTATCACCATCAACCTACGACCTTCATTAAGAACTAGAACCATTGGAGGAAGATCGGGTGATTAACATACTCAATGATTGGATCAAGAAACAAGATGAAATTTTGGATGCAATGGTTGAAATGTTTCATAATCAAATAGAAAGCCTTCAGAGTCAAACAACATCCATACAAAGAATGACAGATCAAGCGAGATGATTAATAGAAAACTAGAGCTATATACCTCACGAAACATTTTCAGATGACACTGACGAAGCCTTCGAGTACCGAAGATTTCACGATGACACCTTAACAGGGGAAGAGGCTGAGCAGTATCAAGAATCTGAGGTATTAGTTCAGGAACCTGAACATGCAGAATCTCAATTTGATCTTGATTATTCATCGGACTCTGAGGAGGAACAGGTAGCAGAACTGTCTGTACCAATTAAACCTACAAGTGAGGATGAAACTCTACATCTTCAAAATGAAGATTTTGGAGCATTCTTTGCACAGATGTTTGGGGAAGAGCTGAACGAGGAAAAGCCAAAAAATATTTGTGAAGAAAAAGTGGAGCAAGATGCAATGAAAATAGAGGAGCAAATGTCAGATCATATTGAAGATCTCATGACTTCAGGAGAAACATCACTGTGTTGAGGAGTACAAATCAAAGACACCGCCTAAAATCTTGACAAAATGAAACTCCCATTCAAAGTCAAGAACCATACAAGAGATCCTGATTTTCTTTCTTTCTTTTCAGGAACCACTTGTGCGACAGAGTTTAAAAAGGTGACACAAGCACTGAATGAGACAAAATTCTTTATGCCACTTTACCGTTGGAAGAGACCCTTCAAAAGCAGCGCTCATGGGATTGTCTTTAATCGGACATCCAAAACCACATTGAAGCCTCATTGACGGATAGACTTCAGACACGTCTGGCTGAAGACGAAAAATTTAGCACTGGCAGGAAGGCAACCCATGCAAAAAAAAAATTTTAAGTTTTTATTTTTTATATTTTTTGTACATATGTTGTAAAGTTTTTAACTTTGTGTGTTATTTTTACAAGAAAAAATACAGACGAAGCACTTAAGGCAAAGCAAACCAGTGAAAACAGTGTTATCACAGAATAAAGTTTGACAAAATCACAAAGTTAAAAAAATAAATTCAGTAGAGACGGTGAGTATGGAGTCAACTCTTGATATGCGTTCTAGTAGATATAATCATCAAATGACTCGATTTTGCTAAAAAACATCATACGTCATGACACGTAAAACCCAGTGTGTCGCGATAAACAAACCTAAACACGTAACCCTAAATTTTTAAGGCATCGTGTCACGACGCAGAACACACTGCGCGTCGCAATATGAACACGATATCAGGTCTTAAACCAGTGGCCGACAGTCACCCTCTTCACTCATTCTCTTCATTTTTTTTTCATTTTCTCTCAATTCCCTATACAGATTCGACCTTCAAATCACCAAATCCTTCAACCAAGCTCATTAAAACCCATAAAATTACTTCCCAAATGAAACCCAACCTTTCATTTCGTGTTTAAATTTGAATTTGAGGAAGAAAATCTCACCAAATCACATTCCCAAACTGACCCAATCCTTCATTTGTGCGTGAACGACTCAGATTTGGGACTCAAGTTCTCGATTTGGGTATCTTCTCTCTTTAAATCTCCATTTTTTTTTGTTGTGCGAAAAAAAATGCGAATTTTGTTGTTACAATTTTGAAGTTTGCGGTATGTGTTTATGGCTTTGGATAATGATAAATTTATAGATTTGGAGGCGAAGGTGATTTTGTACAATTGTGAAGTGTTAAATGTTAGGTTGTAATTTTGGTAAATCTTGAAAATTTAAAGGAGATTTGGTCATAATTATTGTAAAAATTTAAAATTGAAAATGGCCCTTAAGAGAACAAGAACCTCAGCGGCAGTCGGGTCAAATTTCGATGCAACAAAGTTTGTTTTGGCAGCTGTTGAGCGGTGATATGAAAAGGGGAAGGTGTTGGACATTATGACCCATAGCGTCACTATTTGCACAGATCATTGTGTTGTTGTAGCAATTAACTATGTGACAAAGAAATTGCACTCTCATCATTTGTGATCAGATCACCATAGATATATAAATGAAGAGAGGTCCCTATGATTAGTACCTAGACTGAGAATGATATGAGACAGTATCAGTCCCCGAAGGTTTAATCATTAAATATCCCTAGCCGTAGTATTATCGAGACTGGACATCGATAATGCGGAATAGGCTAGTATTGCACTTGTGCGCGTTGTGAGGGCACAACGGCATAGTTCTCATATATATAAGTATTAGATACTTATGCAAGTGCGATAGGAGGTCGTGTTTCACCGACGGTACGGGAAACAGCTTCGCTCTGGATAGACCCCTCGGAATCCCATTGGTATTATGACTATGTGTCTATGGGAGGCCGAAATCAAGGTAGGTGTGTATGGTCTTAACCTGAGACTTACATCGCTAATACTTACGATAATCGATAAACTTTGGTCTTGGTGGTAGGGGACTTTAACGGGTTCTGAGTACACCACTTCTGGGTTTATCAGAGAGTCGTAGAGTATTGGGTGTGATGTCAAGACGGAAGTATCACTTCAGTCATATTGGAGATGATGTCACGCAGGATACGGTATTAGTGCTCTTAAGTGCTGCGCGGCCATCGGATATTATGACAAGGTCATGTATATCCGATTATAGAGACTAGTTACCAGACATCCGACATGTGCTTCGTACGGGGCAGACACATATCCAGCCCCAGGCCTAGCACGTGACTATCCGATACTGGACCGATATGCACAATACAATTGTATACTACGCTTGATACAGATCTAGATATTCTTTGATGAATATGTCCGGAGAACTTGGGAAGACTTGGTGCTTTGCTAGGAGTCGACCTTGTCTCGTAAATCGGTAGAACGTAGTACTTGGTACGTACGTGATTCGGATACTCCGACGACCGTATTTACTGCCAGATTATCCGGGGATCTCATGGGTCGCTTCCCGATAATCCACCGATGACGCACAACTCGCACTCTTGAATAATCTGGGATTATATAGAAGAGAGAGAAAATTAATCTAGGATTAATAACGGAGATATTTTATCCGGGATAAAATGTCGTCTAAAGAGAGAGAACGATTAATTTGGAATTAATCGATGATTAAATATATTCGATATATTAAATGAAATTAGATTTCGACGCGGAATTAAAATTAGATTTTAATTCGGGCAAACGAGTTAATTTAGAATTAATTCGTTAGCGACGTAAATAATAATTTCGCCAGGCGCAATTATTTATTTAAATTCGATTGAATTAACGTCGCGACGTAAGCTCGGTATTTCGGAAATATCGAACCCGAACGCGTGAGTGCACGTGGGCCCACTTTCATTTGGAAACGTGTGGGGCCCACATGACACATGTCATTCTAATGCTTTGCATGTAGATAGTGTACAATGCACTCAATGTTATTGCATGGAAATTGAGTGTTTGACACTCTAAGCCATTGCATGTGTTGTGTCATAAATTTATTATTAATTTAATAAATTATGGCATAAATATAAATTGATTTTTGGTAAATCATTTTATTAACATAACACAACTTCTTCTCTCTCAAATTTCTCTCCTCTCTCACGCCCAATTTGAGCAAGTGTTCACTGGTTTGGAACCAGTTTGGGCGTGAGCTAAAGGGAAGCAAGAGTGGTTTCTCATGGTGAGAAATCAAGTGCTAGCACACTTACAGTCTTGCGAAGGTGGTAGGGAGGTTCCCCCATGAGACGGGATCCATCCGACGAAGATTGGAGCTCCGTTTCTTCACTCAATTTTCTGTTTTTGTAGGCAGTGGACTGCATGCAGTAGGCTTACATGGCAGTGCGTTTTTGGGCTTGAATCGTCTCCAAATCGACATAACCGATCAATGTGAGTATTCCGCTACCTCCGTTGATGTGTTCACACATAATTTCATGTCTTGATTTGATCTTGGGACCTTATAGAAAACCAACAATGGTATCAGAGCTAATGTTGCAAGCATGAAATTTGTAGGGCTTAAAATTTGGGTAATCTTGTTTTGAGCATGATTTGAATGAATTGAATGTTTGAGTATGCTTATAACATGTTTAAATTCATTTTGGTTGGACTAATTTGATGAAAAATGATTTGGAATTATTTTCCCCAAACTTATTGCCTTGGCCGAATGTTTAATGGATTTTGAATCCTTGGAATTTTTGATTTTGATTCATTGGATGAGTTAAAATCATGTAGGATGATGTTAATTTGAGGTCAATTGGATTGTACTTTGAATTGAACATAAACCCTAAATTCTATATGTTGGCCGAATGTGATATGCCCTTGAATGTCTTGGTATGTTTTGATTTTATGAACATTGGATGTGTATGAAATCATTCGGGAAGTTAATACGTTGTCGATTGTGTAATTAATCGGATTGAATTCAAATCGGACAAAATAACCTTCCTTGGCCGAGACTTAGAAGCATGTAAATGGGTTTGATTTTTCATTATGTGTGTTTGACATGTGATAATGAATTGAATATGATTAATAAGACTAATTTGGTGTTTTAAAAATGTTGATTTAGTTGATTAATCATATAATGCACTTTTGGTAATTAAATTGTGAAAATGGATTTTTTGGATTTAATTAATTGGCCTAATTTTGGAAATTAGAATTTAAGGTTGTAATTGGGCCTTTTGGGCTTGATTTATCAAGTTTGGTTTAGGCCAAGTGGATTGGATCCAATTGGGCCCAAAACCTTAACCATAAAGCCCAATTGTGACTAATGAACCTTTAATGTTTAATTGGGCCTAATGGGCCGAAATTGATTTCTAAGGCATTTTGGGTGATTCCACTATTGGGCTTTGGTTGCCGAAGCCCATGCCTAAGAAATTAATTGAAGCCCATTAGACTTAAATTAAATTGACGTTGGACGTTAATCGGTCTTTGAGACGCGTTACGATTAATTTGGAATTTAAATCGAAAAAGGTTTATTAAATATAAAGTGCAATATTTAATTTGGAATTGAATAATGAATTAGTATTAAATACATGTTAAATTTGATTTAATGATGTAGTTTAATTTAATTCATGAATTCGTACTTTGAGTACTTATTCGCAAAAACGAGTTTGACTCGAACAAAATCAAATCGTTGTTTGAACATTGGATGATCACTTAATTATCAGATTAATTAATTTGATTAGATTGATTGATAGCATGCTTATGTGTGTGAATACGTGGTTGTGTTGAATGAATAATGCATATCGGATGGATACTAGTCGGGTGGGCAATTTTAGAAATTGTTGTAATAAATTCGATTTATTAAATTGGACCTGCGTGTCCAGCCTTATCACCTTCTTTCTCTTTGTATTCTCTTCTCACCTATTCCCCTCTATGTATATGAGGTTTCTTTAGAAGTGTAGTGTAACGGGTAGAAGTAGTACAAGTGCTAGCTTGAGTGAGAAAGGGAGAGATTTGATCTAGGATCAATGTGTTAAGTATCCATCCGCATATCATTATTATTTTATTTCATACTCGCTTTATTATGTATTTAGAATGCATGTTTAAGGGTGTATGATGATGAGACCTTAACAAAGATAATTAAATTGGTAGCCAATTTGCACGCGAAAATCCCTCAATCTATATTAAGCAAATATCCTTCCATTGAATGATTCTTGTTCAAGATCCGAAGTTGGCATTGGTTTGTTTTTGACCAAAGTCAAGACCTTTGTCAATCAAGGATGTACTTGAATCATGAGAGTTTTGTTGCATATCGGTGTCTTGTCCAAATCGTGATTTTTATTGACCAAAGTCAGATCACTTTTTGTCCAATGACATTGATTACGAAACTTTCCTCGTCAATGGGTCCCGCTTAACTGGAATCATTAGGTTTGTGTTTGGCCAAAGCCAAGGCCTAAATGATTCGGAGGATAGGGTTAGGAAAATGTAATGGTTACATTGACATTATACATATGTTTCGGACTTGGATGTCCACCTAACCGGATCTAGGAATTGGATGAGATCCAATTGATCTGAGAGATCTACCTAGTTAAATAGCATACAGCTTTTTATTGGCCAAAGTCAGGGTTGTGTGTTATTTAATAGGATCCTAGCCCACTAGGAAACACGGTTTCCCGAGTACTCCACAGAGGGTTAGAGGCTCGACGAAAAATAGTGGGAGGCAAGTATTGAATTTGCAACATTCGTTCGAATACTCGCTAAACACGCTCATTTTATTTTACTCGTCATATTAATCAAAAGTATTAGTCGGACTAATATTTTATGTTGTTTTAAAAATATATATAGTTGGACTATATACAAACTCATTCAATATATAGTTGATTTTATAATTGGATTATAGTAATCAATATAATTGAATTAAAAATGATAGTTGATTTTATAATTGGATTATAGTAATCAATATTAAAATTATAGTTGATTAAATAATTGGATTATTGTAATCATTATAAATAGTACCTTATTAAATTGATTAAATAGTTGGACTATTGAAATCAAGAAAGAATTGAAAGGTTGAATATTTAAAATATATAATCCTTGGATTAAATGTTTTAAATGATTTAATTTTCAATTGGGAATTAATAATAGGTTAATTTATTTGATAAAATAACTTATTATGACTAAGCCCAAATTAAGCAAATAGTAGAGCATAAAGTCTTTGGAAGATTTATGTGATGATGACTTTAGTGCTTAATTAATATACTTATAATAAATCTATCTTTAGATTTAAAAGTATTAAAATTGCAATTAATAATTCTTGGAGAATTAATTGACTATTCTAGTGGAGAAAAGTCAAAGTTTGCAATTGGGCATGTAGCACAAGGTGCACATCGTTTCGATATTCCGAAACCCAAGCTTGGCCAAAGGTTTGTGAAATATTGAAAAGGATAATTGACATATCCCAAAGTGACTACCATTTGGATATGGAAGACACGAAGGAATTAAAGAAAGGGCGAGGCTCTAACTTTAAAATATTTGTCAAAGTTATGTTCACTACTAGTATTGAAATTGAATACTTAGTGTGGTACATAAAATATATGTATTGACGTTCAGAATCCGCTGTGAGCTGGATACTGGCTTCAAGCCGAGATTTCTCTGCGAATTGGAAACGGGACGAAAGTCGCTGTTTCGACCGTAGATACCTAAGTTTAGGAACTACCCTTTGGGTATGTACTTAAATTAGGAAATGTTATAATGTAACTAGTTTAACTAGAGACATTATCTCTATATCAGTGTTTAATCCATTGCGGATAAAACCTTTATATTCTAGAACACTAAAGTGTTTCAATATATAAAGATGATACTGAGATAAATACATTGGATGTAAATAACAGAATTTATATTTTGAATATAAATAAAATCTCAAACATATAAAATGACAAATAAATAGCTCAAATTGATTTGATCAATAGAGACTTATTTGTGGCATTGTTGTCTAGGACACAATTAAACAAGACTCGTATATCCACACTTTTGAAGAGTGGGTACTAGGACTGATTTGACTATTCAAATAAGGTCTACGAATCTAGTTTATTAGGTAAATACCTAAAATACTATTTACTTGGTAATAGTAAAAGGGCCACCGATCTGTTAGCCCTATTCATGGTGAAGTAAGTGGGCCCATATCTAGCTAGGCTAGATGTGAACATGAATATTTCGTGACCTTAACGGATGTGACATCACGTTGTGGTTATGTGTTTCTTTTGAAGAACACAGATCGGAAACTTTAGAGTTTCGACACGAAGTAGACAAACAGATCGGCTATAGTATTATTCCGCCACGGTAATACCGTAATGGAAAATACTTAAGCAGTAAGTTTCATACGTACATGAAAGAGTATGGTATTCTTTCAGATGAGGACTCCTCTCGAGACACGTCAGTTAGACGGTGTGTCCGAACTAAAACCGAATTTTGTTGGACATGATAAGGTTTATCACGAGTCGCTCTGAGCTACTATTTCCTTCAACAGGATATGTATTAACAGTGCAAAACTTATTTAGAATAAGGTTCCATATAAATCTGTTTGACAGATATCATATAGGATATGAACAGGGAAGAAACGAGGTTTCTCATTCCTGATAATTTGGGTATGCCAGGCATAGCGTTTGGATGATACCAAACTAAGGACCCAAATTGGATAAGTGCCAATATAGGTTATCTAAGGGAAACCTTAAGTATAGTACTTGTAAATCCCACATGAGAACAATGTAATTGTTGCTCACCATGCGGTTTTCCTGAGAGGAATACCGATATGCAGTGGTCAGTGGGAGGATAGTGATACTCGATGAAAATCGGAGTAATACTGTTCAAGGCACGAAGTCCGTAATGGAACACAAATAGTTCATCTATGATGAAACTATACCATTAATCTTCAAATACACAAGAACCTAGTAGATCGGATAGAGTCAGAAAACAACCTAGGGTATGGGTTTCTGATCTAACCTCATAAAGATGTCAATCTTATGGAGGTGTACCATCCGACTACGTTATGAGGAAGTGATACGAGGTATCGACTCCCTGTTATGGCAAAGTGCCATGAGTCCGAAATGGATTCCATGTATAACAACTATGTTTGGATACTAGTTGTTGTACCACAAGGCGTTGTGCCTATGGTACATTAAACGTCTTCAAGGAAGACATACATGGAAGGCAACATACCAACGTGCAAAGCTAAGCTTTTGACGGAAAGGTATCGTTATCAACATTATGTTAATAACGGTTCAACCTTTTTACCTGTTGCCATGGTAAATCCATTTTGAAGATGCTTGTTGATAACTGTATATTTCATTTATGAAATATGTCAGTTACAAATCAAAATCGCTTTCCTGAAAAGGAAACCTTTTGGAGGATGTTTACAACATCCTGACGATTTTGTATAACCGACAAACCAGGTTTGCGGGTTATTCGATCCATGTTTGGATTGATGCAAGCATAAGGTTCTTGGAACTGTCGTTTTGAAATAATCATAATGGTTTATGATTTGACTCAAAACGAAATAATTCTTGTGTGTATAAGGAGGTTAGTGGGAGAGCGCACTGACAGTGAAATTCCCATAAAGCTATTGTTGAAAGCTTGGCTTTCAATAGAAATTCTCCGTAGAATTCTGGGGAGTAACAACCTTTATTCAAGGAATAAAGATCTACTGGGATAGATTTGGAGTTGTTAACACTCTCTGGAAATTGTACATTTAAAATGTACTTGTATTGGTGTCTCATACGCTTCGAGCATATGGAGTCACAATCAGGTCAATCCAAGTGACAGTCACTGATTGAAGAACATCTGTTAGTATCTCTGAGAACTAAAGATGCTATCTTTTACTATGGAGAAGGAGAACTTGAAGTGACTGGGATCACTGAAGCAAGTTTCCAAACGATTAAATACTACGGTACTATAAAGTTTGAATAACGGGACAGTGAGCTGGAAATCTTCCAAGCAAGATAACTGTTGCCGAATAAACAACAAATGCGGATTATTGCTGCAGCTGAGGCAGCAATAGAAGTCTTTTGGGTCGAAAGTAAATCTAATTAGATTAGATATAGTTCTGTTAGCAGCTGAGCTAGGCGTCAGCACAGGCTAAGGAATTAAAGGTCTCATCGACGATCCAGATATATACTTCTATATCATCTGATTCGTTCGGATCATACATCGTGGCGATGTGATGATCGTATAAATCGCGTCAAACGATAATCGAACAAATCCGCTGACGAAAACCTTTCCTCAGCAATTTGAGCGAACCGTACATAGTTCAGGTGTAGGACACTTGAGTGACTCGCTACGTGCCAAGTGGGAGATTGTTGGACATTATGACCCATAGCGTCACTATTTGCACAGATCATTGTGTTGTTGTAGCAAATTAACTATGTGAAAAGAAATTGCACTCTCATCATTTGTGATTAGATCACCATAGATATATAAATGAAGAGAGGTCCCTATGATTAGTTCCTGGACTGAGAATGATATGAGACAGTATCAGTCCCCGAAGGTTTAATCATTAAATATCCCTAGCCGTAGTATTATCGAGACTGGACATCGATAATGCGGAATAGGCTAGTATTGCACTTGTGCGCGTTGTGAGGGCACAACGGCATAGTTCTCATATATATAAGTATTGGATACTTATGCAAGTGCGATAGGAGGTCGTTTTTCACCGATGGTACGGGAAACAGCTTCGCTCTGGATAGACCCCTCGGAATCCCATTGGTATTATGACTATGTGTCTATGGGAGGCCGAAATCAAGGTAGGTGTGTATGGTCTTAACCTGAGACTTACATCGCTAATACTTACGATAATCGATAAACTTTGGTCTTGGTGGTGGGGATCTTTAACTGGTTCTGTGTACACCACTTCTGGGTTTATCAGAGAGTCGTAGAGTATTGGGTGTGATGTCAAGACGGAAGTATCACTTCAGTCATATGGAGATGATGTCACGCAGGATACGGTATTAGTGCTCTTAAGTGCTGCGCGCCATCGGATATTATGACAAGGTCATGTATATCCGATTATAGAGACTAGTTACCAGACATCCGACATGTGCTTCGTACGGGGCAGACACTATCCAGCCCCAGGCCTAGCACGTGACTATCCGATACTGGACCGATATGCACAATACAATTGTATACTACGCTTGATACAGATCTAGATATTCTTTGATGAATATGTCCGGAGAACTTGGGAAGACTTGGTGCTTTGCTAGGAGTCGACCTTGTCTCGTAAATCGGTAGAACGTAGTACTTGGTACGTACGTGATTCGGATACTCCGACGACCGTATTTACTGCCAGATTATCCGGGGATCTCATGGGTCGCTTCCCGATAATCCACCGATGACGCACAACTCGCACTCTTGAATAATCTGGGATTATATAGAAGAGAGAGAAAATTAATCTAGGATTAATAACGGAGATATTTTATCCGGGATAAAATGTCGTCTAAAGAGAGAGAACGATTAATTTGGAATTAATCGATGAATTAATATATTCGATATATTAAATGAAATTAGATTTCGACGCGGAATTAAAATTAGATTTTAATTCGGGCAAACGAGTTAATTTAGAATTAATTCGTTAGCGACGTAAATAATAATTTCGCCAGGCGCAATTATTTATTAAATTCGATTGAATTAACGTCGCGACGTAAGCTCGGTATTTCGGAAATATCGAACCCGAACGCGTGAGTGCACGTGGGCCCACTTTCATTTGGAAACGTGTGGGGCCCACATGACACATGTCATTCTAATGCTTTGCATGTAGATAGTGTACAATGCACTCAATGTTATTGCATGGAAATTGAGTGTTTGACACTCTAAGCCATTGCATGTGTTGTGTCATGAATATAAATTGATTTTTGGTAAATCATTTTAATTAACATACACAACTTCTTCTCTCTCAAATTTCTCTCCTCTCTCACGCCCATTGAGCAAAGTGTTCACTGGTTTGGAACCAGTTTGGGCGTGAGCTAAAGGGAGCAAGAGTGGTTCTCATGGTGAAAATCAAGTGCTAGCACACTTACAAGTCTTGCGAAGGTGGTAGGGAGGTTCCCCCATGAGACGGGATCCATCCGACGAAGATTGGAGCTCCGTTTCTTCACTCAATTTTCTGTTTTTGTAGGCAGTGGACTGCATGCAGTAGGCTTACATGGCAGTGCGTTTTTGGGCTTGAATCGTCTCCAAATCGACATAACCGATCAATGTGAGTATTCCGCTACCTCCGTTGATGTGTTCACACATAATTTCATGTCTTGATTTGATCTTGGGACCTTATAGAAAACCAACAGAAGGGACAAAAAGTCTCGATAATGAAGAGGGGTTTTGAGATTAACCCAGAACAAATCCCTCAGATTGATAAAATCATCGCCACCAGGCACTGGCATAAGCTTTGCCAGCTGCCTCACCCTGCCTATGTACCAGTTTTCCATGAGTTATACACCAATGCTTACGAGCATCAGACGTACCAGGTTTTAGTACGAGGTCAACATGTGAAGTTTGATAGGATCACTATCAATAGGTTTTATGGGTTGCCCGATATGAAGGTAGATGAATATTCGACACTAGAGAGAATTTAGATATAACTCATCTCATAGAAACACTTTGCATCCCCAATGTTGTATGGGATATGAGTCGTAGTGGGGAATATTTAAAGATGCATTCTAGGTATCTTAAGCCAGATGCCAGGGTTTGGTTTCATTTCCTTACCCGAACATTGCTTTCAGGAACCCATATTACAAATGTCACTAAAGACTGAATGATCATGTTATACTATCTGCAAGAGGGATATACCATTGATGTCGGTGGGCTGATATCGACTAAAATAGCTTGGGCAGCACGTTCTATATAAACTAGTCTCCTAGACAGCAGCTTAGTTGCAAACCTATGCACGCGGGCCAGGGTGCCCATGGACACTAGGGAAGAGATGATGCAGCCCACCACTGCATTAACCGCTCGAATTATCCAACAACTCCAAACAGAGAGACATGCTCATGCCGGGTCATCCTCATCAGCACTTGTACCACCATAGCAACCTCAACCAGCATGAAGACCATCGCGATCTCGCTCCATATCACAATGAGTAGATCGGTTGGAATCTCGGGTTGACTACATCACTCAACTACTTTAGCAAATGGCACATCATCAAGGATTGAGTGACGATCATATTCCACCTTATCCAGATGACAACAACGAGGAGGACGAGAAAGTTGAGGATTGAACAAAAACACGGTAACATTGTTCCTTTATCTTTCTTTTGTTTTGTAACACATTGGGGACAATGCTAGGTTTAGGTTTGGGGGTGAGGTTGTGTGTTTTAACCTGTCTTCTCCGTCAAATTTTTTTTCATTTCCTGCATGTCAATTTTTTTGTTTTTCTGCATGTTTTATTCGCTATCGAGTGTTTTGCATGTTTTGTGTGTTTTACTTTTGTTTCCATGCATTAATTAAAAAAATGATTATATATATATAGTCTAATGATGAAATAGTTTGTCTTAGTAAAACGTTCTATGAAAAGATAAATGTTAATTTCACTTTTATCCTATACTTTGAACCTAATATCTAGATCAGACTCACATGCACTTAAAAAATAGTTCTATAGCAGTTAGATAATAAGGAATTGATAGAGTGACTAGTTGAAATAATTGATGGTTGATGAATGACCGTTTGTCTGAAAATCTGTTTCTGTCTATATTTATTTATGATGTGTGGTATGATGATGGAAAAAAAATTGTATATCAATAAAAAAGATCTTACTTAGTAAACGAGTGTCTTTCCTCAGTAAGCAGTGACTGTTCGCATCAAATTGTAGAACTTTTAACATCTGAGATCCGAGTAATTAAGTCCTTAGGGGTGTTTTAACACTAAGTGTCCTAAAGCCAATTGGTTTGGGAGTCACTGGCCTAAAGCTCACTACATGGATTAAGGATGTTATAAAAAAATCACGTACCTCACTTTGCGCAGATTGTAGTAGATAGAACAATTTTAGATAGTGAGGTTGGTTTGACCCATTAACTACTGAGAATTGAGATAAAGTCACCTAGTTAATAACTTAGAATCGAAGCTGTTTGCAGAACAATTGACACCACACTCAGAGTCTGATTTAGATACTTTATTCAAAGGAAAGTATTTTAGTTGTAGTTTACATTTTGAAGGTTCCTTTAACTTTGTTGCTAGACATCTTTGAGGACATTGTATATATAGCTATTATTTTCGTTTATTTTATTTTATTTTATTTATTTATTTTCTTTTGATTTTTTGCTTTTCTGTGCATTATATTGACGTTTATAGGTATCATCACTGTAAGCCCTCACGAGACTATAACTAGTCCACTAGGGACACCTAGGGGCTTAAAGGCTTGTTGCATATGCTAAATGCAACTGTGATCCCTACGAAAGTTGCTTAATTTAATTTAGTTTCGATTGTTTATTTTATTTTATTATTTTGCTCGAGGACTAGCAAAATGGTAGGTTTGAGAGTGTGATGAGCGGAAAATATATCATTATTTCCCGCATTTTTAACCTAATATTTTGCATGGTTTCTCAATTTTTATGAATGTTTTGTGTTATTTAACAGATAAATAAAGATCTGAGACTGAATGGAATCAACTTGGGGCTAAAACAACGAAAAACAGACAAAAATGGAAAAATCATCATTTACGTATCGCAACGCGCAAACCTTATGTGTCGCGACTGCTAATATATATTGGCCACTTGTCAACATCAGACAAAGCTTGCTATCATACACACTTGCTAACATGCGACGGCCATGTGTCAACATCACAAAAATTCAGCTATCATACACCGGACAAGTGTCATTATCCCAACGGGTCGCATAACTCATAATCGCCACATCAATAATTGCATCATCATGAAGTTATCATAACATCAGCACAATAATTCACTCTACCGACATGCGTCAGTGATTAAGTCAGTATGACATCAGTGTCGTGACGCGCAAGCTTTCACCCGTCACGACGTCGATCCAATAATTCAGTTGCCGATGAAAAAACATGCATGTGTCAACATCTCAGAAAGCCGCGTATAAGTCTCAATCATCAACGGCGCCACGCGACACACAAACCATTTTGCGTCACGATGCCCAGACTGAACTTTTACCTATAAATTGAAGATGATTTCACCTAGAATTTTCATACTTTCCTTAAGGTTCTAATAAGGATCTAAGGACTGTATCTTTTTTGTTTATGTTTCTGTAATTTAAATTATGTATTTTTATTTCTAAAAGCAACAGTAGTTTATTTACTTTATATTTCTTTTATGTTTAGTAGTTAATTTTCTATTAGGGGAATAGTGAAGCTTTTATTATTATAATTTAGATTGATCTCCCTTAAATTATAATATATAAATTATCTAAAAAACTAACTTAATTGGATACCGCCTTTATTGCCGGTTGGACTTAATTAAATTTATTTTTAACCTGACTAAATTAGATACCGCCTTTATGGTCGGTTAGAATTAATTATAATCTACCTAAATCAGGATACCGCCTATATGGTCGGTTGGTAATATCATGCAAATTTATATATTATAATAAGGGAGATTTCTAAATTAGAAATATTAAAGGTGGATTTTCCTAACTCCAGCATTTTATTTTTATTCTATGGAAGTGGTGAAGCACAATATTCACTTGTTTAATAATTGATTTAATTATATTATGTTTAATGCATTATTTTTTTTATTGAATCTTAAGTTTAATGCTTCTTCTTGCTTGATCACCAATAAGATTGATGTGGCAAACTTAAAATGAACTTGGAAAAGAGATTTTATGTTTCAGCCTTAGATTCAATAGCTCAAGATATCTCATTGGGGCAAAAGACTCTTAGGTAGATTTCCTTCTAGGATAGACATATACCTGTCGGCCTGGGGTAGCCACAATTGGAACTTGAATTTAATGAATTCAGGTACTTTGGTTAACGTAGACATATGATTAATCGGGTTTCTGGGTGTTTACATTTGACCATCCGAAGAGGCTTTTGCATATCTTCGTGTTCTAGGTTAGCGGACTGATTTATTACAAATATATAAGAGAATCAATTCATCATTAGAATAATATTCTGTGGAATCACAACCCTAGTCCTTTGTATTTTCTTTTGTGTATTTATTTAATTAGAAAATCCACATTCAACAAACCAATCAAGCAATCATTCCCTTCTTATCCTAATTAGATACTTGTAAATAAATAGAATCAGTAAATAATAACAACAATAGAAATTAAGTCCTCGTGGGATCGATATTTTTACACTACTTGAGCGATACGTGCGCTTGCATTACATGTGTGTTTACCACCGATAATGGAATCAGCTGTTGAGCCTTTCTTTGAATATCATCAACTAACAGCACCACCGTTAAGGGTAAATATGTATCATGATATAGATTTTCTATCAGCTGGATCTCCATAGAAGGCGGAGTCTATATAATGCTTAACTTGCAGCTCATCTTCTCTACATATCATAAACTTATCTCGAGTACCTTTAAGATATTTTAGGATATGTTTCACGACTGTCCAATTCTCATTACCTGGATCAGATTGATATTGACTTGTCACACTGACGTCGAAACTGATGTCAGGTCCAATACATAGCATAACATACATTATGCTTCCAATACAAGAAGCATATGGCAATTTAGACATCCTAACTCTTTATTCCTCAATTTGAGGTGCCGTTTTCTTCAAAATATGTATGTCGTATTGGAAAGGTACATTTGCTATCTTGTAGTTGATAAAATCTTACCTTTCTAACAACTTATCTATGTACGTCGATTGTGACAACCCTATAAGCTTCCTAACTCTATCCCGGTAGAGCCTTATACTTAGTATATAGGAAGCTTCACCCATATCTTTCATGGAGAAGTTCTTCCAAAGGTAGGCTTTCACACTTTGCATCATCCTTATTGTTGGACAATTATGACCCATAGCATCACTATTTGTACAGAACATGGTGTTGTTGTACAAATTAACTATGTGATAAAGGAAATTGCTCTTTTATCATTTGTAATTGGATTACCGGGATATATAAATGATAAAAGTCCATATGATTAGTTCCAGATTAATAATATATTAGACGATATTAATCTATTAAGGTTTAATCATTAAATATCCATAGTAGTAGTATTATCGAGACTGGACATCAATAATGCGGAATAGACTGGTATTGCACTTGTGAGCGTTGTGGGAGCATAACGGCATAGTTCTCATATATTTAAGCATTGGATACTTAAGCAAGTGTAATAGAAGGTTTTGTTTACCGATGGTACGGAAATAGCTTCGCTCTTGATAGACCCCTCAGAATTCCATTGGTAGTATGACTATGTGTCTTTGGGAGTCCGAATCAGGGTAGGTGTTTTTGGTCATAACTTGAGACTTGCATCGCTAATACTTGTGACAATCAATATACTTTGGTTTTGGTCGTCCGGTGCTTTAACAGGTTCTGTGTACGCCTCTTCTGGGTATACTGAGAATCGTAATATATTGGGTGTGATGTCAAGATGAAAGTATCACATCAGTCGTATGGAGATGATGATCACGTAGGATAAAAAACTAGTACTCTTAAGTACTGCAGTCATCAGGATAATATGACAAGGTCAAGATTATCCGATTATAGAGACTAGTTACCAGAGGTCTGACATATGCTTCTTACGAGGCAGACACAATTCCAGCACCAGGCCTAGCATGTGATATCTGATATTGGATCGTAATACGGAATACTATGTATACTACGCCTGACAAAGATTAGATATTTCTTAAAAGAATATTTCTGGAGAATTGGGTATCACGGTGTTTTGCTAGAAGTCAACCATGTCTTGTAAATCGGTAAGAGCGTGGTATTAGGTACGCACGTATTCGGATACTCCGATGACTGTATTTACAGCCAACAAATCCAGGATCTCATGGGTCACTTCCCGAAGATTCACCGATGACGTATGACTCGAACATAATTAATCCGAGCTTAATAATAAGAGAGAGAAAATTAATCTAGGATTAATTACGGAAATATTTTATCTGGGATACTATTTGAAGAGAGAAAATGATTAATTCGGAATTAATCGATAAAATAATATATTTGATATATTATATGAAATTAGATTTCATAATGGAATTAAAATTGGATTTTAATTCGGGCGAACGAATTAATTTAGAATTAATTCGCGAGCGACGTGAATAGTAATTTTCCTAGGCATAATTATTTAATTAGATTTGATTTAATTACGTCGCAACGGAAAATTCGTTGAGTCGGAATTAACGAATTCGAGTCCGGAATGTGTTCTCGGGGCCCACTCGAATTTTGAATCAAGTGGGGTCCACACTTGTCACATCACATAGGCAACTTTATCAACTTTATGTTGATAGAAGTAGATGGGATTTTGATGGTTGCTTGTTTCTTACATAAGCATTATTTAAGTTGATGTGATAATGACTTATACCAACCTTTTTTGGAAAATTGGAAAATGGTAATTGATTTTAGAAATAAAAAACACATAACTCTCATTCTCTCCTCACTATTGCTGAATGGCCTTCTTCTTTTTCTCTCAAATGCCGTGAGCCTAGGGATCATTGCTTCTTGATTTTGCTTCAAAATCAAAGGTGCTAGCACATCAAAGGAGTTGTACAAAGGTATTAAGGAAACAAATCCATGAGTTTGTAATTCAAGGACAAGCTTGGAAGCTCAACATACATCAAATGAGAAGCTTGGAGCAATTTCCATGGAGGCAAAAGTTTTAAACATTTCACATCCTTAGTCGATCAAAGTGAGTATTTTCCGCTATCTTACTTTGATATATTCACATGATTTTATGTTTAATTGATCTTGGTTTGACCTTAGAAACCCAAAAATGGTATCAGAGCCATAATTGAGCATGAAATAGAATTTAGGGTTCTTGAACTTTAATTTCGGATTTTGTGATTTAAGCATGATTTCTTCAAATTGATTGGTTGAGTATGCTTAGATTATGATAACTAAGAGTTATGCATGATGAATTTGGAGAAAAATTAATTAGATTAATTTTCCACTATTTTCTTACCTTGGCCGAATATATAAGGACCCTTGTAGGTCATGGTGATTTTCATTTTAAGTCATTGGATGTGTTTAAGATGTTAGGATATATTGATTTCTGATTTAATTGGATTGAAATCAAAATCGAATGTAAAAATCCCTTATTGGCGTGACCTATTAGAAATCATGTTGGATTGATTTTGTTTCAATTATGTTGGACATGAATTGATAATAATAAAGCATGATTAATTAGTGTAATTGGTGTTTTGGATATATTAATTTAACTAATTAATTATGGCTATACACTTTAGTTAATTAAATTGTGATATTTGGAATATTGGAATTTAATTAATTAGGCTTAATTTGGAATTGGGCTATTAGTGTTGTATTTGGGCTTAATGGGCTTGGTTGGGCAAAGTTTGGTTTAGGATAATTGGTTGGATCCAATTGGGCCTAAAACCATTTCCGTAAAGTCCAAATATGATGAATGGGCCTTTAAATATTTAATTGGGCCTAATGGGCCAAAATTGATTTCTTGGCATATAGGGTGATTCCTTAATTGGGCCTTGGTTTTTGGGTTTGACCCATATTGACCAAAGCCCATGCCTTAAGAAATTAATTGAAAGCCCATTGGACTTTAATTAAATTGACATTGGATGTTAATTGGGATTTGAGACCCATTAAGGTTAGATTTAGAATCTAAGTCGTAAAGGCACATTAAAAGTGTAATTATTTTATTTGGAATTAAATATAGAATTAGTAATGAATACAATTAAAATTGGATTTAAAATTGTAGTTCGATATAATTCAAGAATTCGTACTTTAAGTACTTATTCTTAAACGAGTTGGACTCGCGCAAATCAAATCATTGTTTGAACATTGGATGGTCACTAATCAAAGATGAATTAATTGGATAGATTTATTAATACATGCTTTGTGTGAATACATGGATGTGATGTATGAATAATGTATATCAGATGGATATTAGATGGGTGAGGGCAATTTTGGAAATTATGTAATAAATTTAGAATTTAGTAAATTGGACCTGCGTGCCTAGCCTATTACCTAATTCTATTGTATTTCTCTTCTCACATATTCCCCTCAATGTAAATGAGTTTCTTTAGAAGTGTTATGTAATTGGGTAGAGTATGAATAGTCTGCTAGCGGGAGAGAGGAAAAAGAGAGATTTGTTCTAGGAAACAAATTTGTTATATATCCATCCGCATATCATTATTAATTTATTATCGCGCCTTATTATGCTTTTAGAAGCATGCTTAAGGGTGTATGATGAGACCTAATCAAAGAAATTTAATTGGTTGCCAATTACGTGAAAAAACCCTCAACAAATATTAAGTGATTTCCTTCCATTGAGTGTTCTTTCTCAAGATCCAAGATTGGCACTGGTTTGTTGGCCAAAGTCAGACCTTTGTCCATCGCGGAGTGTTTGAATCATGAAGGCCTTGTTCCATATCGTATGTCTTGTCCAAGTTGTGATTTGTTGGCCACAGTCAAGATCACTTCTTGTTCCATTGACATATATTACGAAAGGTTTCCAAAGTCAATGGGTCCCGTTTAACTAGAATCATTAAGCTTGTTTGCCAAAGCCAAGGCGTAGTTGATTAGAGGAAAAGGTTAGGGAATATATTGGATATATGTTTCGGACTTGGATGTCCAACCTACTGTGGATCTAGGCATTGATGGGATCCAATTGATCTTGAGATCGACCTAGTTAGTTTATATAACTGTTGGCCAAAGTCAAGGTTGTGTCTTAGAACGGGACATAGTGTGTTAGACATTATGTCCCATAGCGTCACTGTTTGTAAATGATATTGTATTATTGTACAAAATTAACTATGTGATAATGAAATTGCCTTTTGCCGTTTTGTAATATTATTTACTTTGATATATAAATGGCGAAAGTCCATATGATTAATACCGGATTGAGATGATATGAGACAGTATCAATCCATAAAGGTTTAATCATTAAATATCCCTAGTCGGAGTATTATCGAGATCGGACATCGATAATGCGGAATAGACTAGTATTGCGCTTGTGCACGTTGTGAGGGCACAACGGCATAGTTCTCATATATTTAAGTATTGGATACTTATGCAAGTGCGATAGGAGGTTGTGTTTTACCGATGGTACGGAAACAGCTTCGCTCTGGATAGACCCCGCGGAATCCCATTGGTAGTATGTCTGCGTGTCTATGGGAGGCCGCATCAGGGTAGGTGTATATGGTCTTAACCTGAGACTTACATCGCTAGTACTTGCGACAATCGGTAAACTTTGGTTTTGGTGGTTGGGGACCTTAACCGGTTCTGTGTACACCTCTTCTGGGTTTATCGAGAATCGTAGTGTACTGGATGTGATGTCGAGATGGAAGTATCACTTCAGACATATGGAGGTGATGATCACGCAGGACACAGAACTAGTACTCTATAAAAGGTTGCAACCGTCGGGACAATATGACCAGGTCAGGATTGTCCGATTTAAAGAGACTAGTTGCTTGATGTCCGATATATGTTTCGTACGGGGCAGACACATTTCCAGCCCCAGGCCTAACATGTGATCGTCCGATACTGGATCGATGTACGCAATACTACGGTATACTACGCTTGATATAGATCTTATATTCCTATAAGAATATTTCTGGAGAATTGGGTAGGCATGGCGCTTTGCTAGAAGCCAACCTTGTCTTGTGAATCGGTAAGAACGTAGTACGAGGTACGTACGTGTTCGGATTATCCGACGACCGTATTTACTGCCAACATATCCGGAGATCTCTTGGGTCGCTTCCTGAAGATTCACCTATGATATTTGATTCGGACTTAATTAATCTTGGATTAATTGCGGAGAAACTTTATCTTGGATAAAGTGCCTTATTTAGAGAGAGAGAACGATTAATTTGGAATTAATCGATAAAATTATTATATTCGATATAATAATCGAAATTCGATTTCGACGCGAAATTAAAATTAGATTTTAATTCGGGCATACGAGTTAATTTAGAATTAATTCGTTAGCGACGTAAATAATAATTTCGCTAGGCGCAATTATTTATTTAAATTCGATTTAATTAACGTCGCGACGTAAGTTCGGTATTTCGGAAATATCGAACCCGAACGCGTGAGTGCACGTGGGCCCACTTTCATTTGGAAACGTGTGGGGCCCACATGACACATGTCATTATATGCATTATTTAATTGTTAATGCATTGCATGGTGATAGTGTACAATACACTCAATGGTTTTGCATGGAGTTTGAGTGTTTGACACTCTAAGCCATTGCATGATTTGTGTCATAAGTTTATTATTAATTTAATAAATATTATGGCATAAATATAAATTGATTTTTGGTAAAAAAAATTCAATTACACAACTCTCCTCTCTCTCTCACAATGCCGTGAACTCCAAAGGGCAAAGAAGATTTGATTTTCTTTTCTCCATTTGCTAGCACATTGAAGGATCAAAGGAGGTGATAGGGAAACCATCAAAGAGCTTGGAATACACAAAGCTTGGAGCTTCAACTCTTCTTCCTCCCTTGGCCGAAAATTGAAGCTTGGAGATTCAAGATTTCTCATCATCTTCTCATCACAAAAGCTTTGTAAGTATGATTCCGCCATACTTCATCTTTTAATATATATTCATTGTTGTATTTCATATGCTTAATCTTTCTTGGGACATATAATAGAAACCAACAATGGTATCATGGAGCCATGGTTAAGCATGAAATACTTTAGGTTAAAATTTGGGTAAAATTGATTGAAGCATGTTCTTGTGAAATTTGATGAATGAGTATGCTTACATGTATATAGATGATGTTATATGGAATCAATTTTGAGAAAAATGCATTGGATGATTTTTCCCCAAAAATTTAACCTTGGCCGAATGGGTATTACATTGGATGTATTGGAATTTTTGTGTTAAGATCATTGATGACTTAGAACGTATACGGACGTAGAATTAGTAATTCAATCGGATTGAAAAACAAATCGACACAAAAACTCACCTTGGCCGAATACATTATGGACATGTAAAGGAGTTGATTTTTTGTTAAAATTAATGTTGGACATTATTTGAAAAATAGATGATTAATAAATTAAATGGGTTATTTTGAAATATTTGGTTTTTAATATTAATCTTGGTTTTACACTTTAATTAATTGGACTTTAATGTTTGGAATATTAAAATTTAATTAATGGGCTTAATTGGTGAATTGGGCTTTTAATATTGTATTTGGGCATAATGGGCTTGGTTGGACCAAGTAGATTTGGGCCAAAAGGATTGGATCCAATTTGGCCTAAATCACTCCATTAAGTCCAAATATAATATAATGGGCTTTAATAATTTAATTGGGCCTTATGGGCTTAAAATTGGTTTTATGGCATTTAAGGGTGATTCCTTATTTGGGCTTGGTAATTGGGTTTGACCCACATTGACCAAAGCCCAAGCCTTAATAAATCAATTGAAAGCCCATTTGACTTGAATTAAATTAACATTGGATGTTAGTTGGGCTTTGAGACCCAATAGAATTAGATTTAGAATCTAAGTCTTTAAAGCACATTAAAAGTGTAAACATTTAATTTGGAATTAAATAATTGAATTAGTATTGAATACGAATTAAATTAGATTTAATAAGTAGTTCGATATAATTCGCGAATTCGTACCTTATGTACTTATTCTCAATCGAGTTGGACTCGCGCAAAATCAAACCGTTGTTTGAACATTGGATGATCACTTAAACAAAGACTAATTAATTGGATTAGATTGGTTGTAAAAGCATGTCTTGTTTGAATATATATGTATGTGATGAATGAATAGTGTATATCGGATGGATATTAGAAGGGAAAGGGTAATTTTAGAAATTATTGTAAATTTGGAATTTATAAATTGGACCTGCGTGTCCAGCCTTATCTCTTTGTATTCTCTTCTCACCTAATTCCCCTCAATGTAAATGAGGTTTCTCTTATTGTATTATGTAATTGGGTAAGAGTAGAATAGTGCTAGCGGGGAGAGGAAAGGGAGTGATTTGTTCTAGGAACAAGTTGTTTATATATCCATCCGCATATCACTATTAATTTACTTTACGCGCTTTATGATGTTTTAGAAGCATGCTTAAGGGTGTATGATGATGAGACCTAACAAAGATAAATAAATTGGTTGCCAATTACGCGAAAATCCCTCAATTTATATTAAGCAAATATCCTTCCATTGAATGATTCTTGTTCAAGATCCGAAGTTGGCATTGGTTTGTTTTTGACCAAAGTCAAGACCTTTGTCAATCAAGGATGTACTTGAATCATGAGAGTTTTGTTGCATATCGGTGTCTTGTCCAAATCGTGATTTTTATTGGCCAAAGTCAAGATCACTTTTTGTCCAATGACATTGATTACGAAACTTTCCTCGTCAATGGGTCCCGCTTAACTGGAATCATTAGGTTTGTTTTTGGCCAAAGCCAAGGCCTAGATGATTCGGAGGATAGGGTTAGGAAAATGTAATGGATACATTGACATTATACATATGTTTCGGACTTGGATGTCCACCTAACCGGATCTAGGAATTGGATGAGATCCAATTGATCATAGAGATCTACCTAAGTTAAATAGCATACAGCTTTTATTGGCCAAAGTCAAGGTTGTGTGTTATTTAACGGGATCCTAGCCCACTAGGAAATTCGATTTCCCGAGTTCTCTACAGAGGGTTAGAGACTTGAAGAAAATAGTGGGAGGCTATTATTGAATTTGCAATTTCGTTCAGATACTTAGCCTTACGCGTCTTTCAAAATTATTTCGTCAATATTTTAATAATTAGTTGGACTAATATATTGTTATTTTACTTGTAACAGTTTGACTGTACCCATAACATCGTTGACTTTATAGTTGGACTATAGTTGTCAAGATGACTGGCAAAGGTAATATCCGCGACATAATCAGGCGATAATGTCTTCAAAGGGACAAACTTTGCCGACTGGGAAATGAACCTCAAGATAGTGCTTGGGGCTGAGAGGGTACTGTATACTATTCAGAGACCTCTCCCGCCTAAACCCACTGAGCCACTGGAGCTAGAGTTATGGAAGACTCATAGTGACGATTGTGACCAAGCTCAGTCAGTTATGCTAGCTGCAATGACCCAGCATTTCAGACGCCAGAACAGGGACTTGGATCCCTATAACATGATGGCAAGATTGCGTGATCTCCACCGCACCAACAAGCGGATGGAGAGGTACGAGCTAGTAAGGAAACTCTTCCGCTCCCGGATGACAGACGGCGCATCAGTTGAGGCCCACGGGACTCAAATGATCGCTGACATAGATGAGTTAGCCAAGATGGGCATTGTCTTGGAGGCAGAGCTGACGATTGATATGCTATTACAATCGCTACCCGATACTTGGAAACAAATCATCATCAACTATAAGTTGATGGATACTGACGACACTCTTGGAGAGTTGTTGTCCGTGCTGAAGGAGTCCGAAAAGGAACTCCTAAAGGGGAGCAAGCGCGAGGCGCATTATGCATCGACCTCTCATGCGCCAAGGGCTGGGCCCAAGGCAATTGGAGGTGCGAGGAAGAAGAAGTTCAAGAACAAGGGCAAAGGCAAGTTGACAGTGGCTTCTAGGAAGCCAAAGGACAAATCTCGCGACATCTGCCTCAACTGCGGCAAGAGGGGTCACTGGAAACGTGACTGCCGAATGGGCAAAGGGCAGAGGGAGGATATCAAGGCTGGCAAGGCTATCGCCTCTGGTATGTTTGTTATTGAGATAAATATGAATACTTCTAGTTTTAAAAATTGGATTTTTGATTCTGGTTGTGGTGCTCATATTTGTACTGATGTGCAGGATCTGCAGGATAGCAGGGTGTTGGCGTCAGGGGAGATGGATCTACGGGTCGGAAACGGAACACCTGTTGCTGTTTTGGCCGTAGGGACTTTTGTTTTAGAACTGCCCTCAGGGCATGTACTTAAACTTTTGAACTGTTATTTTGTACCTAGTTTAACTAGGAATATTATATCTGTATCCTTGTTAACCCAGCAGGGTTACACTTTTGTATTTAGAAACACTGGGTGTTATTTATATAAAATGATGCAGAAATTTGCACAGCTGTTGCAAATAACGGTCTTTATATTTTGAATATAAATGAATCTCCTAAAATGACAAACAAAAGGCTCAAAAGGAGTAATCTAAAAGATGAAGCTTATATGTGGCATTGTCGTCTAGGACACATCAACAAGACTCGCATATCCACACTTTCGAAGAGTGGGTACTTGGACGAATTTGATCCCAATTCATATGACGTCTGCGAATCTTGTCTTTTAGGCAAAATGCCTAAATCACCTTTTAGCGGTAAAGGTGAACGTGCCACAGAACTGTTGGCTCTCGTTCATACTGACGTATGCGGGCCCATGTCTAGCCAGGCTAGAGGTGGATTTCACTACTTCGTAACCTTTACAGATGATGCATCTCGTTACGGTTATGTGTATCTTATGAGACACAAGTCGGAAACTTTTGAGAAATTCAAAGAGTTTCGACACGAAGTGGAGAAACAAACAGGGAAGAGTATTAAGACATTACGGTCAGACCGTGGTGGCGAATACTTAAGTTATGAGTTTCAAGATTACTTGAAAGAATATGGTATTCTTTCACAGTGGACTCCTCCTGGAACACCGCAATTAAACGGTGTGTCCGAACGGAGAAACCGCACCTTGTTGGACATGGTAAGGTCAATGATGAGTCGCACTGAGCTACCAATATCCTTCTGGGGATACGCATTAAACAGTGCTATACTTATTTTGAATAAGGTACCGTCGAAGTCTGTTGAACAGACTCCATATGAGATATGGACAGGAAGGAAACCAGGTTTCTCTTTCCTGAAGATTTGGGGATGCTGGGCATATGTTAAACGTTTGGAAGGTACCAAACTTGAACCCAAATCTGATAAATGCCTTTTCGTAGGATATCCTAGGGAAACCAAAGGATATTACTTCTATCACCCACAAGAGAACAAAGTATTTGTTGCTCTACAAGCATTTTTCCTTGAGAAGGATTTTATAAATGCAGTGGTAAGTGGGAGGAAAGTAGAACTCGATGAAGATCGTAGTGATACTGTTCCTGGCAATGAATCAACGACGGAACAAGAACAGACCGTCCGGGATGAGTCTGTACCACAAACTTCACATACACAAGGACCGCGTAGGTCGGAGAGAGTCAGAACAGTACCTGAGAGGTATGGGTTCCTGATCTCACCTCATGTAGATATTAATCTTATTGAGGATAATGAGCCGGCTACGTATGAGGAAGCGATACAAAATATCGATTCCGCTTTATGGCAAGAAGCCATGAAGTCCGAGATGGATTCCATGTACGCCAACCAAGTTTGGACACTGGTTGATGCACCAGAAGGCGTAAAGCCTATTGGATGCAGATGGATCTTCAAGAAGAAGACCGACATGGATGGCAACGTACAAACGTACAAAGCTAGGCTTGTAGCGAAGGGGTATCGTCAACAATATGGTATTGATTATGACGAAACCTTCTCACCCGTTGCCATGATTAAATCCATTCGGATAATGCTTGCAATAGCTGCATATTTCGATTCGAGATATGGCAGATGGACGTTAAAACCGCTTTCCTTAACGGAAACCTTTTGGAGGATGTTTATATGCAACAGCCTGACGGTTTTATCGTACCAAGACTTGCAAACAAGGTTTGTAAGTTAAATCGATCCATTTATGGATTGAAGCAAGCATCACGGTCATGGAATCAGCGTTTTGATGAGATCATAAAAGAATATGATTTCGTGCAAAACGCAGATGACCCTTGTGTATACAAGAAGGTTAGTGGGAGAGCACTTACTTTTATTGTCCTTTATGTCGACGACGTATTGCTTATAGGCAATGACATTCCCATGCTAACGTCGGTGAAAGCTTGGCTTTCATTAAAATTCTCCATGAAAGATCTGGGAGAAGCAGCCTTTATTCTTGGAATAAAGATCTACCGGGATAGATCTAGAAAGCTGCTTGGACTCTCCCAGAGTACATACATTGATAAAGTGTTGAAGCGATTCAACATGGAACAATCCAAGAGGGGATTGGTTCCAATGGTACGTGGTACCTCTCTGTCTAAGGACATGTGTCCTAAGACTCAGGAAGAGAGAGACAACATGAGTCGGATACCGTTCGCCTCGGCAGTCGGATCGATCATGTATGCCATGATATGTACACGACCTGATGTCTCATATGCTTTGAGCATGTGCAGTCGCTATCAGGCCGATCCAGGTGAAGGTCACTGGATAGCAGTTAAGAATATCCTTAAGTATCTTAAACGAACTAAGGATGCTTTCTTAATTTATGGAGGTGGAGAACTTGCGGTATCTGGGTATACCGATGCAAGTTTCCAAACCGACAAGGATGACTACAAGTCGCAATCCGGGTACATTTTTTTTTTGAATACGGAGCAGTGAGCTGGAAATCTTCCAAGCAAGATACTGTTGCCGATTCAACAACAGAAGCGGAGTACATCGCTGCATCTGAAGCAGCAAAGGAGGCAGTTTGGATCCGAAAGTTCCTAATCGGATTAGGAGTAGTTCCGTTAGCAGCTGAGCCCGTTCCATTGTATTGTGACAATAACGGGGCTATAGCACAGGCTAAGGAACCAAGGTCTCATCAACGGTCCAAGCATGTTCTTCGACGTTACCATCTGATTCGGGAGATTATACATCGTGGCGATGTAAAGGTCGAGAAGGTCACATCAGATGACAACATTGCAGATCCGCTGACGAAGGCTGTTCTTCAGCAAGTTTTTGAACGACACATACATAGTTCGGGTATTAGATGCTTGAGTGACTGGCTATAGGCCAAGTGGGAGATTGTTAGACATTATGTCCCATAGCGTCACTGTTTGTAAATGATATTGTATTATTGTACAAAATAACTATGTGATAATGAAATTGCCTTTTGCCGTTTTGTAATATTATTTACTTTGATATATAAATGGCGAAAGTCCATATGATTAATACCGGATTGAGATGATATGAGACAGTATCAATCCATAAAGGTTTAATCATTAAATATCCCTAGTCGGAGTATTATCGAGATCGGACATCGATAATGCGGAATAGACTAGTATTGCGCTTGTGCACGTTGTGAGGGCACAACGGCATAGTTCTCATATATTTAAGTATTGGATACTTATGCAAGTGCGATAGGAGGTTGTGTTTTACCGATGGTACGGAAAAAAGCTTCGCTCTGGATAGACCCCGCGGAATCCCATTAGTAGTATGTCTGCGTGTCTATGGGAGGCCGCATCAGGGTAGGTGTATATGGTCTTAACCTGAGACTTACATCGCTAGTACTTGCGACAATCGGTAAACTTTGGTTTTGGTGGTTGGGGACCTTAACCGGTTCTGTGTACACCTCTTATTGGGTTTATCGAGAATCGTAGTGTACTGGATGTGATGTCGAGATGGAAGTATCACTTCAGACATATGGAGGTGATGATCACGCAGGACACAGAACTAGTACTCTATAAAAGGTTGCAACCGTCGGGACAATATGACCAGGTCAGGATTGTCCGATTTAAAGAGACTAGTTGCTTGATGTCCGATATATGTTTCGTACGGGGCAGACACATTCCAGCCCCAGGCCTAACATGTGATCGTCCGATACTGGATCGATGTACGCAATACTACGGTATACTACGCTTGATATAGATCTTATATTCCTATAAGAATATTTCTGGAGAATTGGGTAGGCATGGCGCTTTGCTAGAAGCCAACCTTGTCTTGTGAATCGGTAAGAACGTAGTACGAGGTACGTACGTGTTCGGATTATCCGACGACCGTATTTACTGCCAACATATCCGGAGATCTCTTGGGTCGCTTCCTGAAGATTCACCTATGATATTTGATTCGGACTTAATTAATCTTGGATTAATTGCGGAGAAACTTTATCTTGGATAAAGTGCCTTATTTAGAGAGAGAGAACGATTAATTTGGAATTAATCGATAAAATTATTATATTCGATATAATAATCGAAATTCGATTTCGACGCGAAATTAAAATTAGATTTTAATTCGGGCATACGAGTTAATTTAGAATTAATTCGTTAGCGACGTAAATAATAATTTCGCTAGGCGCAATTATTTATTTAAATTCGATTTAATTAACGTCGCGACGTAAGTTCGGTATTTCGGAAATATCGAACCGAACGCGTGAGTGCACGTGGGCCCACTTTCATTTGGAAACGTGTGGGGCCCACATGACACATGTCATTATATGCATTATTTAATGGTTAATGCATTGCATGGTGATAGTGTACAATACACTCAATGGTTTTGCATGGAGTTTGAGTGTTTGACACTCTAAGCCATTGCATGATTTGTGTCATAAGTTATTATTAATTTAATAAATATTATGGCATAAATATAAATTGATTTTTGGTAACAAAAATTAATACACAACTCTCCTCTCTCTCTCACAAATGCCGTGAACTCCAAAGGGCAAAGAAGATTTGATTTTCTTTCTCCATTGTTGCTAGCACATTGAAGGATCAAAGGAGGTGATAGGGAAACCATCAAAGAGCTTGGAATACACAAAGCTTGGAGCTTCACTCTTCTTCCTCCCTTGGCCGAAATTTGAAGCTTGGAGATTCAAAGATTTTTTCATCACTTCTCATCACAAAAGCATTGTAAGTATGATTCCGCCATACTTCATCTTTTAATATATTCATTGTTGTATTTCATATGCTTAATCTTTCCTTGGGACATATAATAGAAACCAACACATAGCCACTAGGAAACTAGGGTTCCCGAGAGGTACTCCAAGAGGGTAGAGGCTCGCCAAAAAAAAAAGTGGAGGCAAGTAGTAAATTTGCAAATTTCGTTAGATACTGCCAAAGGAGATCATTTCATTTTTAATCATGATTTTACATATATATTGTTGGAATAATATTTAAATTGTTGTTTTAATTAAATAGTTGGACTGTATTCAAAACTACTTCATTTATAGTTGATTATATTAAATTGGATTATAGTAATCAATATATTGAATTTAACGAATCAAATTATAATGATTATATAGTCAGACTATAATAACAGTATATTTAATAGTACTCAAAATCGTTGATTGGATAGTTGGACTATAGCAATTAAGATAACTGAAAGATTAGCGTTTTAAACATAATTCTGGGTGAAAATGTCTTTAAACGACTCCAATTTTCAGATTGGGAATAGAACTTCAGAATAGTCCTGGGAACTAAGAAGTTACTCTATTTGATAGAGCGACCTATTGGGCCTAAGCCCGGAGTTGAGTAAATAGTAGAGCATGAGTTTTGGAAGACTCATCGTGATGAAAATTTTAGTGCTAAATCCGTCATACTTGCCGCAATGACTCCTTAATTTCTTCGCCAGAACTAAGGATTAGATCCTTATACCATGATATTAAAATTGAAGGATCTTCATAGATCTAATTTTAGATCTTGGAAGTAATAATTGCAAAAGAATCTCTTTCGCTTGCGTATGTCAGAGGGTACATCTGTCAAGCACTAGGTGTCTTAGATGATTGCTGACATCAATCAGCTAGGTTAGCTGGGCATTACCTACATGGCCGAGACTACCAAAGATTTGATCTTATAGTCTCTACCTGAATGCTGGGGCAAGTTCAATATGAACCAAGAAAAACTCTTGGAGAGTTAATGGCTATTCTCAATGAGGCAGAGCCAGAGCTTATAAAAGGGCAAAGGCAAAATCATCACAGTCTTCTGGGAAGACAAAGGACATATCCCAAGATGTCTGCCTAAACTGTGGCAAACGGGGTCACTGAAAGCGTGACTGCCGTATGGACAAGGCATACATGAAGCAAGTGAAGAGGGGCAAGGCTCTGACTTCAAACATGTTTGTCATAAACATGTTCACTACTAGTTTCAAAGTAGGATTTTTTATACTATATGTGGTACATAAATATGTACTGATGTGCAGAATCTGTTGATGAGCAGAATACTGACTTCAATTGAGATCCACCTGCGAGTCAGAAACGGGACGAAAGTCGTTGTTTTAATCGTAGAAACCTAAGTTTTGGAACTGTAATTTGGGCATGTACCTAAATTAGGAAACCGTTATAATGTACTAGTTTAACTAGAAACATTATCTCTATATCTAAGTTTAACCCGTTGCGGGTATACCTTTATATTCTAGAACAATAAGTGTTTTATTTTATAAAGATGATATTGAGATAAACACATTAGATGTGAATGACAATATTTATATTTAGAATATAAATGAATCTCAAACATATAACATGACAAACAAATAGCTCAAAATGAATTAATCAGATAAGACTTAGTGGCATTGTTGTCTGGGACACATTAACAAGAATCGTATAGCTACACTTTTGAAGAGTGGGTACAAGCACAGATTTGATTCTAATTCAAATAATTTCTACGAATCTAGTTTATTAGGCAAAGTGCCTAAAACACCTTTTACTTGGTAAAAGTGCAAGTGCCAGTGATCGGTTAGCCCTCGTTCATAGTGACGTAAGTGGGCCTATATCTAGCTAGGTTAGATGTGGATATGAATACTTCGTAACCTTTACGGATATGGCATCACGTTATGGTTATGTGTTTCTTTTGAAACACGAGAAAGAAACTTTTGATAAATTCAAAGAGTTTCGACACGAAGTATAAAAACAGACCGGCAAGAGTATTAAAACATCACGATTGGACCATGATGAAAATACTTAAGCAATAAGTTTCTAGACTATTTGAAAGAGTATGGTATTCTTTCATAGTGGACTCCTCCAGAAACACCTCAATTTGACGGGTGTCCGAACGAGAAATCGAACATTGTTGGACAATGGAAGGTTAATGATGAGTCGCTCTGAGCTACTATTTTCCTTCTAGGGATATGCATTAAACATTACAATACTTATTTTGCATAAGGTTCCATAAAAATGTGTTAGACAGACTTTATATTAGATATGAATAGGAAAGAAATAGGGTTTTCTCATTCCTGAGTATTTGGGAATGCTAGGCATATAAATATTTAGATCATACCAAAATTGGAACCCAAATCGGATAAGTGCCTAATTTGTAATTGGTTGTCCTAGGGAAACCAAAGTATAGTACTTATACGACTCACAAGAGAACAATGTAATTTTTGCTCTCTATGCGGTTTTCCTAAGAGGAATACCTATATGCAGTGGTAAGTGGGAGGAAAGTAAAACTCGATGAAAATCGGTGTAATAATATTCCAGGCACCGAATCCTCACGGAACACAAACAGTTCATCATGGATGAAACTGTACCAATAATCTTCGAATACACAAGAACAGCGTAGGTCGGAGAGAGTCAGAAGACAACCTATGAGGTATGGGTTTCTGATCTCACCTCATAAAGATGTCAATTTTATTGAGGAAACTGGCTACGTATGAGGAAGTGATACAAGGTATCGACTACCTATTATGGCAAAGTGCCATGTAGTCCGAAATGGATTCCATATATACCAACCAAGTTTGGACACTGGTTGATGTACCAGAAGGCATTGTGTCTATAGGTACTAAGTGAGTCTTCAAGGAAGACAAACATGGATGGAAACATACAAACGTACAAAGCTAGGCTTGTAGCGAAAAGGTATCATTATCAACATTGTGTCGATTAAGACGAAACCTTTTACTCGTTGCCATGATTAAACCTATTTGGATAATGCTTGCTAATGTTGCATGTTTCACTTATGAAATATAGCAGCTGAACGTCAAAACCACTTTCCTTAAACGGAAACCTTTTGGAGGATGTTTATATACATCCTGACGGTTTTGTCGTGTCTAAACATGCAAATAAAGTTTGCAAGTTAATTCGATCCATTTATGGATTGAAGCAAGAATTACATTCTTGGAACCAGCGTTTTGATGTAATCATAATGGTATATGATTTAATTCAAAACGAAAATGATTATTTTGTATATAATGAGGTTAGTGGGAGCGCACTGACAATGATTATCCTATATAATAATGACATTCCCATAAAACAATCGGTGAAAACTTAGCTTTCATGAAAATTCTCCGTAGACTACTTGGGAGAGACAACCTTTATTCTAGGAATAAGGATCTAATGGGATAGATCTAAAAGTTGTTGGCACTCTCCAAGAACTCGTACACTGATATATATGTACGTGACCTGGTGTCTCATATACTTTGATCATATAGAGTCATAATCAGGCCAATCCAAATGATGGTCACTGAATTGTTGTTAAGAACATCCTTAAGTATCTTAGATGAACTAAGGATGCGTTCTTAACATATGTAGAAAGAGAACTTGAAGTGACTGGGTTCACCGTTGCAAGTTTCCAAACCAACAAAAACGACTATAAGTCATCATAAGGGTATTATATAGTTTGAATAACAGAATAGTGTGCTGGAAATCTTCCAAGCAAGATACTGTTGCCGAATAAACAACAAAAAGCGGAATATTGCTACAGCTGAGGCAGCAAAAGAAGCATTTTGGATCTAAAATAATCCTAATTAGATTAAGTATAGTTCTATTAGTGGCTGAGCTAGGATATAACACAGGCTAAAGAATTAATAGTCTCATCAATGATCTAAATAAGTACTTCAATTATTTCATCTGATTCGTCGGATCATACATCATGGTGATGTGATGATCGAATAAATCGCATCAAATGATAGCCTTACAAATCCGCTGACGAAAGCAGTTTCTCAGCAGAAGTTTGAGCGACGCGTACATAGTTCAAGTGTACGACACTTGAGTGATTGGCTATAGGCTAAGTGGGATATTGTTGCACAATTATGACCCATAGCATCACTATTTGTACAGAACATGATATTGTTGTACAAATAAATATGTGACAAAGGAAATTGTTCTTTTATCATTTGTAATTGGATTACCGGGATATATATATGATAAAAGTCCATATGATTAGTTCCAGATTAATAATATATGAGACAATATTAATCCATTAAGTTTTAATCATTAAATATCTATAGTCGTAGTATTATCGAGACTAGACATCGATAATACGGAATAGACTAGTATTGCACTTGTGCGCGTTGTGGGAGCATAACGACATAGTTCTAATATATTTAAGTATTTGATACTTATGCAAGTGTAATAGGAGGTTCTATTTACCGATGTTACGGAAACAGCTTAGCTATAGATAGACCTCTCGGAATTCCATTGGTAGTATGACTATGTGTCTATGGGAGTCCGAATCAGGGTAGGTGTATTCGGTCTTAACCTGAGACTTGCATCGCTAATACTTGCGACAATCAATATACTTTGGTTTTAGTCATCTGATGCTTTAATAGGTTTCGTGTACGCCTCTTCTGGGTATACTGAGAATCGCAGTGTATTGGGTGTGATGTCAAGATGGAAGTATCACTTCAGTAATATGGAGATCATGATCTTGTAGGATACGAAACTAGTACTCTTAAGTACTGTAGTCATCGGGATAATATGACAAGGTCATGATTATCTTATTAAAGAGACTAGTTACCAAAGATCCGACATATGCTTCGTACAGGGCAGACACAATTCCAGCCCCAGGCCTAGCATGTGACATCCTATACTGGATCATAATACGCAATACTACGTATACCACACATGACAAATATTAGATATTCCTTAAAACAATATTTTTGGAGAATTGGGTAGGAACGGTGCTTTGTTAGAAGCCAACCATGTCTTGTAAATCGGTAAGAGCGTGGTACTAGGTACGTACGTTTTCTGATAATCCGATGACTGTATTTACTGCCAACATATCCAGGGATCTCATTGGTTGCTTCCCGAAGATTCACTGATGACGTATGACTCGAACATAATTAATCTGAGATTAATAATAAGAGAGAGAAAATTAATCAATGATTAATTACAGAAAGATTTTATCTGGGATAAAATGATATTTGAAGAGAGAAAATGATTAATTCAGAATTAATCGATAAAATAACATATTTGATATATTATATGAAATTAGATTTCATAACGGAATTAAAATTGGATTTTAATTCAGGTGAACGAATTAATTTAGAATTAATTCGCGAGCGACGTGAATAATAATTTTACTAGGCATAATTATTTAATTAAATTTGATTTAATTACGTCGTAACGGAAAATTCGTTGATTCGGAATTAACGAACCCGAGTTCGAAATGTGTTCATAGGGCCCACTCGGATTTTGAATCAAGTGAGGCCCACACTTGTAACATCACCTAGTCAACTTTATCAACTTTATGTTGATAGAAGTAGATTGGATTTTGATGGTTTCTTGTTTCTTACACAAGCATTATATAAGTTGATGTGACAATGACTTATACCAACCTTTTTTGGAAAATGGTAATTGATTTTAGAAATCAAAAACACATAACTCTCATTCTCTCCTCACCATTGCCGAATGGCCTTCTTCTTTTTCTCTCAAATGTCGTGAGCCTAAGGCTCATTGCTTCTTGATTTTGCTTCAAAATAAAAGGTGCTAGCACATCAAAGGAGTTGTACAAAGTTGTTAGGTAAACAAATCCATGAGTTTGTAATTTTAGGACAAGCTTGGAAGCTCAACATACATCAAAGGAGAAGCTTGGAGCAATTTCCATGGAGGCAAAAGTTTTGAACTCTTCACATTTTTAGCCGATCAAAGTGAGAATTTTCCGCTATCTTACTTTGATGTATTCACATGATTTTATGCTTAATTGATCTTGGTTTGACCTTAGAAACCCAACACCTATATCATTTCCTATGATAAAGATGCCATCTATATATAAGACTAGGAAAACTATCATGCTCGCACTCATTTTCTCATAAACACATGGTTCTTCCTCGTTTTTGATGAATCCAGATAATCTAATTATCTCATCAAAATGACGATTCTGACTTCGGGATACTTGTTTAAGTCCATAAATAGACTTTTGGAGCTTACAAACCAAGTTTGAAGTCTCACTGCATACGAAACCCTCTGGTTGCTCTATATAGATATCCTCTTCCAGGAATCCATTTAGGAAAGCGGTTTTCAGATCCATCTGCCATATCTCATAGTCGTGATATGCAGCAATGGCTAAAAGAATCCTAATGGATTTTAGCATGGCAACTGGTGAACAAGTTTCCTCATAATCAATCCCAGGATGTTGAGTGTAACCTTTCGCTACCAGTTGGGCCTGAAAGGTTTCCACATTTCCATCAGGCCCTGGCTTCCTTTGTAAACCCTTTTACAACCAATAGGTTTAACTCCTTCAGGAAGTTCAACTAAGTCCCAGACTTGATTGACATGCATTAAATTCATTTCGAATTTCATTGCTTCCTGTCATTTTCCCGAATCGATATCCAATATCGCTTCTTTATATGTAGTCAAATCTATTTCCTCCAACAGGAGAACATCAAGGCTCATATCAGATGTTAAAAACAATCTCTTAAGAGGCTTTGATATTCTATTCAACTTACGTAGAACATATGTTGTAGATTCTTCAGTTATTTGGATTTCTGGTTCTATCTCATGTTCCTTAATGTTGGGATCAAACTCATCAAGTTTAATCTCTCTATAATTCTCACTTTCTCTCAAAAATAGCTTTTCAAGAAAAGTTACAAAGTGAACAATAAATACATTTTGTTGCTCGGAATCGTAGAATTGATATCCCTTGGAATTATCAGGATATATTTGTACCATATTGGTGCTAGTTTATCCCGCTGTGCAATTCTAACGTATGCAGGACAAGCACAAGTCTTTTAATGCCTAAGACGTGGATTTCTACCGATCTATATCTGATAGAGGGTCGTAGAAACAGGTTACGATGGAACCTTATTAAGTATGTAAGCAGCAGTTAGTAAAGCATAACCCCAAAGGTAATAAAGAAGATTTGTATAGCTCATCATAGATCGCACCATATCCAATAAAGTACGATTTCTTCATTCAGATACATCATTGTGTTGAGGTGTTCCTAGTAGGCTATATTGGACAAGAATTCAATTATCCCTTAAATAATTTTTGAATTATTCACTCATGTATTCACCGCCTCGATCTGATCTAAGGAATTTGATGAATTTACTTGTTTGTTTTTATACTTCATTTCAGAATATTTTGAACTTGTTTAATATTTCCGACTTACGTTTCATCAGATTGACATATCCATACCTAGACTTGTCATATGTGAAAGTCATAAAATATGTTGAATAATCATGAGCGGCATGATTTAATGGACCACACACATCGTTGTGTAATAGCTCCAATAAATCTCCAACATGGTGTCCAACACCTAGAAATTGGGCATTTGCCATATTTCCTTAGATACATGACTCATAAATCAGATAAGAATCTTAGGTAAGATTTTCAATCAAACCATTCTTTACCATTTAGATAGACGTCTAACACCTACGTGGCACAATCTTATATGCCATAATCCAGTATTATTTATTTCAAACTTCCTACTTGTATTTTTCTCTATATTAAAGACATCTCTACATGTTTCCAAAACATGTTGACCGTTTGATAAAGAACATTCACATTTCAAGTTTCATTTCAAAATAATAACAATAATTGATTTTGAAAATTTAAATCTATTAGTGCCCTCCCACTATTTTACGTAATTACATAATCTCCCTTAATAGAAAAATAGAAATTTGACTATCAAAATTTCGTAGCGGGAAGTGGATCCCATTACAATTACTCTAGCCTCACACTAATGACGATATGGTCTTTATAAACTCTTAGGTAGACCTCCAAGGTCAATCACTTTATGTGACTCATAGTTTGGTCCTTAACCGTTTCTTATCCTCACACTAATGACGATATTGAATTAAGACATGTTTTAGGTGCATACTTTTCAATGTGCACTATGAGCTTCATATGTACACCCTCACACTAATAACGATATTGGGCGACTACGTCAACTCATCACGCTACATCTAATATTTTACCAGAGCAACCTAAGTTCTGAGCACTTATACCCTTACACTAATGTCGATATTGGATATAAGTAGTAAAAACTCATTCATCTCCGTATTGACAAGACAGACCATCCAATAATGCTCCAACATTACTAATATTATTACTTAAATAAAATAATCCCCTAATCACGGGAGATTTATGACAATCAAGTCATTAACTTAATTAGGTCAAAGTTTTAATTTAAAACATGCTTCACATATCCAATATGTCTTATACATAATTAAATTAAAATTATTATGGCTTAGATTCAAAAATATGTATTGTCTGTTTAATCCTTGCTACTGATACCATTCTGTTGGGACATTTGTGGAACCCCTAGGGTTGGATTGGTGCCCCGCGCAGTGGAAATGGGTCTAACCCATGGCAATCAAGTGTGGGTGTAATTTTAAATTATTTAATTATATATTATATTTCATTACGAGTGTATAGGATAAAATCGGGACTGAACCGGAGTCTAGAAACTTAAAAACGGAGAAAAATAAAATAAATGTGCATCACGCGTACCGTGCGCACTACAGTGCACGCGCGCACTATATGCACACAAGTCCTTTCTTTTCATTTCATTTACTTCAACTCACTTTCAAGTGACCTGAATGAATTAGGGACTTTTACCCTAATTTCTTCTGGTCTTCCCTAAACACTTCAAAAAGACCCAAAAATAATTTTTAACATTAAAACCAACTTCAACATATGTTATAGAATAAAAAATAAGTTTTTCAAAATACAATATATTTTTACAAAAACATAAATTTATTATAAATACGCACTTGCATAAATTTTGAATCCAAAACACAAACCAAATTAGAATCCCAATAAGAAATATCTCGTGAACTATTCTAGGTCACCCACAGGTGGTGAAGTGATTCTAGAATGGTAGTCCTAACTCTAAATTTTAATCAGAGTTCCAAACTCTAAATTATGTTTATTTCTAACATAAATATGTTGACCCAATTACAAGCATATTGTTTTTATACCTCTAAAGCATCCTAACACAATTTATTAGCCATATTTCAACATTAAGTTATGTGATCATGTATCTAATATATAATTCATAACTTAAGAGAAGTTAAAACTTAACTAGCAAGCTTGATGCAAGATCCAATCTACTTCTTCTTTGTTGAAATGATTGGAGAACCTGTGCAAGCTTGACTTAAAGATCCAATCTTGATTTCCAATGCTAGCAAGCTTCACTTCAAGATTTAATCTTGAATTCTCCTGGATGAAATGTTGTAGAGACCTCAAAATTTTCTCTAAACACTTCCCTAACTTAGGCTAATTTCTCTAATATTTTTCTTGTACTTCTACTTGTACTTGTAATTAAAACCTTCCTAAAGCTTGCTATTTATAGCAAAACTTAGGCAATTTTTAATTAATAAAAATTGTAATCAAGTTTTAAGTGGGCTTAATCTAATTTTTCCAAATATTTATAATTACGTGTGACTAATCTCCATTGTCTCCCACTTTAATTTAATCCAATTAAATCAAGCCAATGATTAGGAAATGGATTAGTTAAATGTTTGACACTTTGATTTTTATCCAATTAAATCAAGCCAAAATCACCTATTATTACATACTTACAATTACCATAATATCCTCAAATGGTAGAGATAATTATGATTTTACACTTAAGCCATTGTGTAATTATTGAATTAATCCAATTCGGTAAAATTAAATAATTAATCTTATCAAATAACACTTGATTATCTTAGTTAATAATAATATCGAATATTATCTTTTATCAAAATAATCGGCTACTCAAGTGCTCAACAAGTACATTTCATATTGGGACTTTCTAAGTTCAGACACATTCGTCATTTAAGCCTGGATGATAAGTACGTAATTCGACCACCTTCGAATTCGCAAAGAATACGAAAAACCTTTATGAACTATACAAGTCGAGGTCATCATATATGTCTATCAATTCCTCCATCGTAGGCTATCCGAGTTGTGCTTAGGAAATATAGAATATACTGTCAAGTTTATAAGGTGCACATCTCATGTCGAAATCTCCACGATTCTTCATAACCGATGCGAACAACCCCAGATAATCGACTTTGGCCAAAGATTTAAGATTCGTGACTTTACTCACATGGATACCTAAATCCTTTATGATACACATTCGAGCCGACGAATCCTATGTTGATTCACACTTGATTACTGAGTGCATCGGTCCACACCCAACGAACATCTAGTGGCCAGACCATGATGTTGGAGTTTCTATAGGTCCCAAGATCAAAACTCAAGCATGAAATACAAGTGAATACAACGACGAAGTTGCGGAATACTTACATTGAGCGGTTGAGAGACGATATGGGCAACAAAAATGAACTCACTGCCCACTGCCACTGCTCACGGCAGTTCACTGTCATGGCCTCCAATGATGCGATTTTGGTCTATCTTTGCAAGCTCCAAGCTTCGTCGAATGGTTCCCGACTCATAGGTGGACTTCCCTATCACCTTCGCATTGATCTCGGAGTGTGCTAGCACTCTTGTTTTTCCACAAAACCACACTTTGCTTCCCCATTTTCTTTCATGTTTCACGGCAGTTCACTGCCAGAAGAAGAAGAAAGAAAGCCCTCCAAGGGCGTGAGATGAAGAGAGGAAAAATGGGTTTCAAAAACGTGAGGAGAGAGAGAGACAAAAGAAAGATTAAAAATGTGTGTTTATTTTTGGTAATTGATTATTAAAATCATATACCAAACTTTTTGCTTTTAAAAAAGTCAAAAAAATAAAAGCTATCAACCACCACATCAATCAATCCCATCAATCACTCAAGTTGTCAAGTCACATCACTCAAAGTGAAGTGATTTGACGCTTGACGCGACTAATGATTTGACGCTTGATTTGACTTGCGTGCCGCACTCTAATTCTTAATGCGAATGCGCTCGCAAACAATCCCGGGCTCGGGTTCGCTAATTCCAAACTAACGAATTTTCCGTTGCGTCGTAATTAAATGATTACGCCTAGCGAAATCACTATTCACGTCGCTAACGAATTAATTCAAAATTAATTCGCTCGCCCGAATTAAAATCTGATTTCAATTCCGCGTCGAAATCCAATTTCCTTTAATATATCGAATATATTAATTAATCGATTAATTCCAAATTAATCGTTCTCTCTCTTTAAATGATATTTTATCCCAGATAAAATATCTCCTCAATTAATCCCAGATTAATTTTCTCTCTCATCTAATTATCCCAGATTAATTAAAAGTGCGAGTCATACGTCATCGGTGAATCTTTGGGAAGTGACCCATGAGATCCCCGGATAAGTTGGCAGTAGTAAATACGGTCGTCGGAGTATCTGAATCACGTACGTACCAAGTACTACGTTCTACCGATTTACGAGACAAGGTCGACTCCTAGCAAAGCACCAAGTCTACCCAATTCTCCGGACATATCCATTTAAGAATATTAAGATTTGTATCAAGCGTAGTATACCATTGTATTGTGTATATCGGTCCAGTATCGGATAGTCACGTGTTAGGGCTGGGGCTGGATAAGTGTCTGCCCCGTCCGAAGCACATGTCGGATGTCTGGTAACATAGTCTCTATAATCGGATATTCATGACCTGGTCACAATGTCCCGATTGGATGCGCATCACTCAAGAGCACTAGTACCGTATCCTGCGTGACATCATCTCCACTATGACTGAAGTGATACTTCCATCTTGACATCACACCCAATACACTACACGACTCTCTGATAAACCCAGAAGTGGTGTACGCAGAACCGGTTAAAGCCCTGTACCACCAAGACCAAAGTCTACCGATTATCGCAAGTATTAGCGATGTAAGTCTCAGGTTAAGACTATACACACCTACCTTGATTTAGGCCTCCCATAGACACATAGTCATAATACCAATGGGATTCCGAGGGGTCTATCCAGAGCGAAGCTGTTTCCCGTACCATCGGTGAAACACGACCTCCTATCGCACTTGCATAAGTATCCGATACTTATATATATGAGAACTATGCCGTTGTGCCCTCACAACGCACACAAGTGCAATACTAGCATATTCCGCATTATCGATGTCCAGTCTCGATAATACTCCGGCTAGGGATATTTAATGATTAATCCTTCGGGGACTGATACTGTCTCATATCATTCTCAGTCCAGGAACTAATCACAGGGACCTCTCTTTATTTATATATCTATGGTGATCTAATCACAAATGATGAGAGTGCAATTTCCTTGTCACATAGTTAATTTGTTCAACAACACCATGATCTGTACAAATAGTGACGCTATGGGTCATATTATCCAACAATCTCCCACTTGGCACATAGCCAGTCACTCGAGTGTCTAACACCCGAACTATGTACGGTTCGCTCAAATTGCTGAGAAAAGATTTTCGTCAGCGGATTTGTTTGATTATCATTTGACGCGCTTTATACGATCATCACATCGCCACGATGTATGATCCGAACGAATCAGATGATATAGAAGTATATATCTGGATCGTTGATGAAACCATTAATTCTTTAGCCTGTGCAGACGCCTAGCTCAGCCGCTAATAGAACTATATCTAATCTAATTAGATTTATTATCGATCCAAATGGCTTCTATTGCTGCCTCAGCTGCAGCAATAATCCGCATTTGTTTGTTTATTCGGCAACAGTTATCTTGCTCGGAATATTTCCAGCTCAGTGTTCCGTTATTCAAACTTTATAGTACCACAGTATTTAACTGTTTGGAAACTTGCAGCGGTGATCCCAGTCACTTCAAGTTCTCCTTCTCTATAGTTTAAGACAACATCTTTAGTTCTCTCAGATACTAACAGATGTTCTTAATCTTTAATCCAGTGACTATCACTTGGATTGACCTGATCGTGACTCCATATGCTCGAAGCGTATGAGACACCTTATCAAGTACATTTTAAATGTACAATTTCCCAGAGAGTGTTGACAACTCCAATCTATCCCAGTAGATCTTTATTCCTTGAATAAAGGTTGTTACTCCCCAGAATTCTACGGAGAATTTCTATTGAAAGCCAAGCTTTCAACAATAGCTTTATGGGAATTTCACTGTCAGTGCGCTCTCCCACTAACCTCTTTATATACACAAGATAATTTCGTTTTGAGTCAAATCATAAACCATTATGATTATATCAAAACGACAGTTCCAAGAACCTTATGCTTGCATTAATCCAAACATGGATCGAATAACCCGCAAACCTTGTTTGTCGGTTATACAAAATCGTCAGGATGTTGTAAGCATCCTCCAAGAGGTTTCCTTTTCAGGAAAGCGATTTTGATCTACAACTGACACATTTCATAAATGAAATATGCAGTTATCAACAAACATCTTCAAAATGGATTTACCATGGCAACAGGTAAAAGGTTGAACCGTTATTAACACAATGTTGATAACAATACCTTTCCGTCACAAGCCTAGCTTTGTACGTTGGTATGTTGCCATCCATGTATATCTTCATTGAAGACGTTTATAGTACCAATAGGCACAATGCCTTGTGGTACAACAACTAGTATCCAAACATAGTTGTTATACATGGAATCCATTTCGGACTCACGGCAATTTGCCATAATAGGGAGTCGATACCTCGTATCAATTCCTCAAAACGTAGTATGATGGTATACCCTCATAAGATTGACATCTTTATGAGGTTAGATCAGAAACCCATACCCTAGGTTGTTTTCTGACTCTATCATATCTACCCAGTTCTTGTGTATTCGAAGATTAATGGTTTAGTTTCATCCTTGATGAACTATTTATGTTCCATTATGGACTTCGTGCCTTGAACAGTATTACCACGATTTTCATCGAGTTTTACTGTCCTCCCACTTACCACTGCATATCGGTATTCCTCTCAGGAAAACCGCATGGTGAGCAACAATCACATTGTTCTAATGTGAGATTTATAAGTACTATACTTGAGGTTTCCTTTAGGATAACCAATTTGGCACTTATCCAATTTGGGTCTTTTAGTTTGGTATCATCCAAACGTTAAGCCTGGCATCCCAAATTATCAGGAATGAGAAACCCCGTTTCTTTCTTGTTCATATCCTATATGATATCTGTCAAACAGATTTATATGGAACCTTATTCTAAATAAGTTTTGCACTGTTAATACATATCCTATTGAAGGAAACAGTAGCTCAGAGTGACTCGTGATAAACCTTATCATGTCCAACAAAATTCGGTTTTAGTACGGACACACCGTCTAATTGACGTGTCTCCGGAGGAGTCCTCATATGAAAGAATACCGTACTCTTTCATTTACGTATGAAACTTACTGCTTAAGTATTTTCCATTACGGTCTTATCGTGGCGGAATAATACTATAGCCGATCTGTTTATTTACTTCGTGTCGAAACTTCAATAGTTTCCGATCTGTGTTCTTCAAAAGAAACACATAACCACAACGTGATGCCACATCCGTTAAGGTCATGAAATATTCATGTTCACATCTAGCCTAGCTAGATATGGGCCCACTTACTTCACCATGAATAGGGCTAACTGATCGGTGGCCCTTTTACTATTACCAAGTAAATAGTATTTTAGGTATTTTACCTAATAAACTAGATTCGCAGACCTTATTTGAATAGTCAAATCAGTCCTAGTACCCACTCTTCAAAAGTGTGGATATACGAGTCTTGTTTAATTGTGTCCTAGACAACAATACCACAAATAAGTCTCTATTGATCAAATCAATTTGAGCTATTTATTTGTCATTTTATATGTTTGAGATTTTATTTATATTCAAAATATAAATTTTGTTATTTACATCTAATGTATTTATCTCAGTATCATCTTTATATAATGAAACACTTAGTGTTCTAGAATATAAAGGTTTTATCCGCATCGGATTAAACACTGATATAGAGATAATGTCTCTAGTCTAACTAGTTACATAATAACATTTCCTAATTTAAGTACATACCAAAGGGTAGTTCCTAAACTTAGGTATCTACGGTCGAAACAACGACTTTCGTCCCGTTTCCGATTCGCAGAGCAATCTCGGCTTGAAGTCAGTATCCAGCTCATAGCGGATTCTGAACATCAATACATATATTTTATGTACCACATTAACTATTTAAAATCCAATTTCAATACTAGTAGTGAACATAACTTTGACAATATTTTAAAGTTAGAGCCTCGCCCTTTCTTTAATTCCTTCGTGTCTTCCATATCCAAATGGTAGTCACTTTGGGATATGTCAATTATCTTTTCAATATTTCACAAACCTTTGGCCAAGCCTTGGGTTTTAGAATATCGAAATGATGTGCACCTTGTGCAAATTGCCCAATTGCAAACTTTGACTTGAAAATAGATTTATTGTCAAGTAAATTAAATTAAGCACTAAAGTCATCATCACATAAATCTTCCAAAGATTTAATGCTCTACTTACTTGCTTAATTATGGGCCTAGATATAACAAGTTATTTTATCCAATAAAGTAACCTATTATTAATTCCCAATGAAAATTAAATCATTTAAATATTCAACTTTTCAAATCCTTTCTAGATTTTAATAGTCTAACTATTTAATCAATTTTAATAAAGGTACTATTTATTATAATGATTACAATAATCCAATTATTTAATCAACTATAATCTTAATATTGATTACTATAATCCAATTATAAAATCAACTATCATTTTAATTCAATTATATAGATTACTATAATCCATTATAAAATCAACTATATATCGAATGAGTTTGTATATAGTCCAACTATATATATTTTTAAAACAACATAGAATATTAGTCCAACTAATACTTTTGATTAACATGACGAGTAAAATATAGATGAGCGAGTTTAGCGAGTATTCGAACGAATGTTGCAAATTCAATACTTGCCTCCCACTATTTTTCGTCGAGCCTCTTACCCTCTGTCGAGTACTCAGGAAACCGTGTTTCCTAGTGGGCTAGGATCCCGTTAAATGTCACACAATCTTGACTTTGGCCAACAAATTGTATGATAATTAACTAGGTAGATCTCGAAGATCAATTGGATCTCATCCAACTCCTAGATCCAGTAGGTGGACATCCAAGTCCCAAACATATATCTAATATATGCCTATATATCGAATATATAGCCTAACATTTTTCCTCTGAATCAACTAGGCCTTGGCTTTGGCAGAACAAACCTAGTGATCCCAGTCAAGCGCGAACCCATTGACATGGAAGCTTCGTAATCAATGTCGATGGACAAGAAGTGGTCTTGACTTTGGCCAACAAACCACAACTTGGACACGACATCGATATGGAACAAAGCCTCGTGATTAAAACACATCTTCGACGGACAAGGGCTTGACTTTGGCCAACAACCCCTGCCAATCTCGGATCTTGAGCAAGAATCACTCAGTGGAAGGAAAATAAACGCTTGATATTTATTGAGGGATTTTCGTGTGCAAATTGGCTACCAATTTAATTATCTTTGTTAAGGTCTCATCATCATACACCCTTAAACATGCATTCTAAATACATAATAAAGCGAGTATGAAAATAAATAATAATGATATGCGGATGGATACTTAACACATTGATCCTAGATCAAATCTCTCCCTTTCTCACTCAAGCTAGCACTTGTATTACTTCTACCCGTTACACTACACTTCTAAAGAAACCTCATTTACATGGAGGGGAATAGGTGAGAAGAGAATACAAAGAGAATGAAGGTGATAAGGCTGGACACGCAGGTCCAATTTAATAAATCGAATTTATTACAACAATTTCTAAAATTGCCCACCCATCTAATATCCATCCGATATACATTATACATACAACACAACCACGTATTCACACACATAAACATGCTATCAATCAATCTAATCAAATTAATTAATCTGATAATTAAGTGATCATCCAATGTTCAAACAACGATTTGATTTTGTTCGAGTCAAACTCGTTTTTGCGAATAAGTACTTAAAGTACGAATTCTCGAATCAAATTAAACTACATAATTAAATCCAATTTAATATGCATTTAATACTAATCCAATTAATTTAATTCCAAATTAAATCTTACACTTTATTTACGAACCTTTACGACTTAAATTCCAAATTTAATCGTTACGGGTCTCAAAGCCCAATTAATATCCAATATTAATTTAATTAAAGTCTAATGGGCTTTTAATTAATTTCTTAAGGCGTGGACTTTTGGTCAACTCGGGTCAAACCGAATAACCAAAATCCAATCCGGGAGTTACCCCATAAGCCTAGAAATCAATCTTGGCCCATTAGGCCCAATTAAACTTTAAAGGTCCTATAGTCGCATTTGGGCTTTATGGATGCGGTTTTGGGCCCAATTGGATCCAATCCATTTGGCCTAAAACCAACTTGATAAAATCAAGCCCAATAAGCCCAATTACAACATTAAAGTCCAATTTCCAAAATTAGGCCCAATTAATTAAATATACAAAATCCAATTTTACAATTTAATTAATCAAAGTGCATTAACATAATTAATCACCTAAGTCATTATTTCCAAAACACAAATTAGACTAATTAATCATGCTTATCTAGATCAATTAGTGACCAACACAAATTAATCAAAATCAAACCCATACATGCTTACTTTGTTCTCGGCAATGGGGTTAATTTTATGTCCGATTTGTTTCAATCCAATTAAACACAATTCGACATTAAATCAATATACTCTAATGATTTTCAACACATCCAATGTTTCAAAAAATCAAAATTCACCAAGAACACAAAGGGCATAACTCTCGGCCAAGATAAGATTTTGGGCAAATTTATTCCAAATCAAATTTGATCAAATTGATCCAACCAATCATCAATTAAAATACATTCAAGCATACTTAATCATCCAATTTCATAATTGCATGCTCAAATCTATTTTACCCAATTTCATGCTTTATAACATTCTTGGCAATTTGGGGATTTTACATCCGATTCGAATTCAATCCAATTAATTCCGCAATCGACATTAAATCATCATCCCAAATGATTTCCAACACATCCAATTGTCAAAAATCAAAAATCCCAAGACATTAAAATCATTATCATTTTCGGCCAACACTTCAATTTGGGGAAAATATGATCCAATCAAAATTTCTTGAAATTGACCCAATCAATCTTCAATTCAAACACAATTAAGCATACAAATCCATCCAATTTAATTTATCATGCTCAAAATCAAGTTTGCCCAAATTTTAAGCCCTAACTTTTTCATGCTTTTAACCCAAACTCTTGATGCCATTGTTGGAGTTTCTATAGGTCCCAAGATCAAAACTCAAGCATGAAATACAAGTGAATACAACGACGAAGTTGCGGAATACTTACATCGAGCGGTTGAGAGACGATATGGGCAACAAAAACGAACTCACTGCCCACTGCCACTGCTCACGGCAGTTCACTGTCATGGCCTCCAATGATGCGTTTTTGGTCCATCTTGCAAGCTCCAAGCTTCGTCGAATGGTTCCCGACTCATGGGTGGACTTCCCTATCACCTACGCATTGATCTCGGAGTGTGCTAGCACTCTTGTTTTGCCACAAAACCATACTTTGCTTCCCCATTTTCTTTCATGTTTCACGGCAGTTCACTGCCAGAAGAAGAAGAAAGAAAGCCCTCCAAGGGCGTGAGATGAAGAGAGGAAAAATGGGTTTCAAAAACGTGAGGAAGAGAGAGACAAAAGAAAGATTAAAAATGTGTGTTTATTTTTGGTAATTGATTATTAAAATCATATACCAACTTTTTGCTTTTAAAAAAGTCAAAAAAATAAAAGCTATCAACCACCACATCAATCAATCCCATCAATCACTCAAGTTGTCAAGTCACATCACTCAAAGTGAAGTGATTTGACGCTTGACGCGACTAATGATTTGACGCTTGATTTGACTTGCGTGCCGCACTCTAATTCGAAACGCGAATGCGCTCGTAAAAAATCTCGGGCTCGGGTTCCCTAATTCCAAACTAACGAAATTTCCGTTGCGTCGTAATTAAATGATTACGCCTAGCGAAATCACTATTCATGTCGCTAACGAATTAATTCAAAATTAATTCGCTCGCCCGAATTAAAATCTAATTTCAATTCCGCGTCGAAATCCAATTTCCTTTAATATATCGAATATATTAATTAATCGATTAATTCCAAATTAATCGTTCTCTCTCTTTAAATGATATTTTATCCCAGATAAAATATCTCCGCAATTAATCCCAGATTAATTTTCTCTCTCATCTAATTAATCTCAGATTAATTAAAAGTGCGAGTCATACGTCATCGGTGAATCTTTGGGAAGCGACCCATGAGATCCCCGGATAAGTTGGCAGTAAACATGGTCGTCGGAGTATCCGAATCACGTACGTACCAAGTACTACGTTCTAACCGATTTACGAGACAAGGTCGACTCCTAGCAAAGCACCAAGTCTACCCAATTCTTCGGACATATCCATTTAAGAATATTAAGATTTGTATCAAGCGTAGTATACCATTGTATTGTGTATATCGGTCCAGTATCGGATAGTCACGTGTTAGGGCTGGGGCTGGATAAGTGTCTGCCCCGTCCGAAGCACATGTCGGATGTCTGGTAACATAGTCTCTATAATCGGATATTCATGACCTGGTCACAATGTCCCGATTGGATGCGCATCACTCAAGAGCACTAGTACCGTATCCTGCGTGACATCATCTCCACTATGACTGAAGTGATACTTCCATCTTGACATCACACCCAATACACTACGACTCTCTGATAAACCCAGAAGTGGTGTACGCAGAACCGGTTAAAGCCCTGTACCACCAAGACCAAAGTCTACCGATTATCGCAAGTATTAGCGATGTAAGTCTCAGGTTAAGACTATACACACCTACCTTGATTTAGGCCTCCCATAGACACATAGTCATAATACCAATGGGATTCCGAGGGGTCTATCCAGAGCGAAGCTGTTTCCCGTACCATCGGTGAAACACGACCTCCTATCGCACTTGCATAAGTATCTGATACTTATATATATGAGAACTATGCCGTTGTGCCCTCACAACGCACACAAGTGCAATACTAGCCTATTCCGCATTATCGATGTCCAGTCTCGATAATACTCCGGCTATGGATATTTAATGATTAATCCTTCGGGGACTGATACTGTCTCATATCATTCTCAGTCCAGGAACTAATCACAGGGACCTCTCTTTATTTATATATCTATGGTGATCTAATCACAAATGATGAGAGTGCAATTTCCTTGTCACATAGTTAATTTGTACAACAACACCAAGATCTGTACAAATAGTGACGCTATGGGTCATATTATCCAACACATGAAAGGTTTCTGACATACATGACATCAAAGTGTGGAGGATCTCACACAAAATAAATATTATCCTATAGTCAAAGGATTATATATGTTACTCGACTCAAGGAGATTTCTATTGACGGTGGTGTTTACTTCCAACTATTAGGAATCATCTATGAATCATTCAATATTCGCTTCAACGAATACCCACATGTCTATACAAGTTTCCAAAACTCATGGTACATCGGGTTAAACCATTGGAACTCCAATTCCAATATAAGACATGTTCTAGTCTTCTAGGTTATAGGAATTCGACCGTATTCCAAAACCGACGAATAAGAATATTTACTTTAAGAATAGTTTACACCTAGTGTCAAAACTATTATAAGGTCGTCATTCTTAGCATATCTATACATCAATCTAATACGCATAATGACAATAACATTAATAATGTATGAAATGAAAAATGTAGTTATTTTATTAATAAATAATAAAATGTACAATTCAGATTGACACTTTAAGCACCGACTTCATCAATTATACATATTGATAAATTTTGACGTGGGTATATTGAATTTTTATTTCTATTGCAATATTTGATTTCTTCAACTTTTTTGTTAGTATTGAACATGTATTTTGATGATGTGATTTTTGAAGGCTACTTGACCACTTAATATATTAAGTCTAACAATAATTTCATATTTGAATGACTGATAAACTATGAACATCTTTTTTCTCTTCAAACTTAATCTCCAAGGGATTGCATAATTTTGAAAATATGACAGTTAAACTTTTTCGTCCACTTTTTCTTGGTAGCTTACACAAGTAATTATAAATATTATACAAGTCTTTTTTCTTTGTAAACGTCCATGTCATTTTTACAAAGACTTACTTTCGTTTGTTAGATTATCATTGACTAGGTCTGACAAGGGATGAGAAAAAAGGCCATAGACTGATATAGAATCATGTTCGAAGATTATGAAAATATGATTCTAACGTTTATAAAAACAAGACCCGAAAGATAATGATTATATGAATTATTTATTTACTCACACCACCATAAAGTAAGGGTATCTTGACAAAGTGAATTAGTACTTATTGATCATCATTCTCTAAGTATATTTAATTATATTTACCATGAAAATTAACTGAAACTAAATGTGTCGAATTTTATCTAACTACATGACATTGTAGCATTTCCAGTATGTCAAGTTGAATCCATAACTTACATAGAAGTTTTTCGTGACTCACTTTAAACTAAGATTTTTGTCCTTAGGTTCATCTCAAACCTTTAACCAAGAGTTTGATCACATACGCTCACTCTTTAAATCTTTACAATGAGTTTTATCTTTAGGCTCACTCATAAACCCTTACACAAATCACCATTTTGAGTATATCCACTCAACAAGGGATTTCCCAACTAAGTATTTGATATATGAAGGTTACAACACAACTTGGGTACTCACAAAAGATAAAGAAGATTTAGAATGTGAGTTTCTAACCCAAGTAAACTAAGTTCAATAAATGTGTATGAATGTGTAGTATGTGAATTTTGATTATAATGGAGTGTTTGATAAAGAAGATTTGAGTTACTTTCAATATTTTTGCCTTAGAGAAAATTGTATGAAGGTGTAAGAACATCGTAAAAATTAAATTAGGAATTAATATATAGTGAAAGAGAAAAATGTCCCAACTCATTATCCAGAGACCGGTATGACTGTGTACAGGGTCCGTATGTCGATCCTGTAAATGTAACAACTATATTACTATTGAAGATTATAATGCTAATACTGATTTACTGATTGATATGGTGATCGGGTCTAGTTAGCTAACTGGTATGTAGACTGGTAAGATCAGTCCTGGTTCCAATAGTCGTGTAAACTCCAAACTATCCGATATGGGAGATCGGTATGAAGTAGCTTGGTTTTAGAGAGCATGCAAATCTGCCAAAGGCAGAGCAGGTTAACCGGTATGCCAGTATTAAAGACCGGTATGCCGGTTCTAGTGCAGAAAACAAAAGATATGAGGATTAAAATCATTTTGTACTTGACCCTCATGCATCTAAATGAATGTGCATTAGTCCTATGAGCTTAGAGTAATTAAATTATAGACTCACTTACAATGAGAGCCTTAAGTTATAAGACTACACTAGATATGTAACGACCAGTAGTTTTTACTACTACCTACAGTGATGCTATTACGTACGAGACGAAGGCAGATAAAATAAATTATGTTGGGACTCAAATATTCTCTTAGAACGACTATGAAGACAATCGGTAAATTTCTTGAAGTCCCGGGATGAGACTGTACCGTGTTTTCTTTGGACCGCCCATAGTATTTGGGGCATAACGTTTTCATATGATCTCCGATTTTTATAAATTTTATAACGTCATAAAGCTAAGATCGGTGCCTACAACTTCCGCGTTGAACATTTTCCATATGCTGACCGGAAGTCGGTCAAAAATACATGGCAAAATTCAAATGAATAGTGATTTCGGGGTTAAATGGAGAAATCTCCAATTTTCTAGATTCTTCCACACTTTTCTCCAACTTTCCAAATAACAAACACCCCCCACTATATAAGGGCATAATATTCACAAGTCAGTAAAAAGGAAGACAATAAAATGAAAAGAAAGAAGAAGAAACCGTGAGAAGGAGAGAAGAAGAAGAGGAAAAGAAGAAGAAGAAGAAGAATGGAAAGAAGGGAAATGAGGTAAAGTAACTTGACCTATTTTCTTATTTTTGGAGCTTTTAAATCTTGAAAATTAAAGTAGGATAATTGGCTTGGTAGTGATGATGGTAGTATGAATTCTTTTGACATTAAAAACTATGGAAACATTGATAATTTCCAATTTATAGGTTTTGGGTAGAATTTAATAAAGTGATTAGAAGATTTTTAGATTGATGGTTTGATGAATATGGAATGGAGTAAGATGATGTATGGTATGATGGTTTTAGTTTGGAAGTGTTGATTTAGAATGGATTTGGATATTTTGAGTTTGGAGAAGCAAAATTGATCCTGGAAACCCCAGGTCGCGTCGCGACGCAAGAGGAACATCATATCATGACGTAAGAGCAAAATAGCGGCTGGAATTTAGGTGTTGCGAGTCGCAACGCACCGCCCTTCTAGCATCGCGAATCGAGACACAGAATCTACCCAAAAATCATTTTTAACTCCTCGTTCCACCTAGCGCGTTAAAAACCACCCTTAGGGTCTCGTATCAGTTTGAACACATATTCTATATCAAATTATGATCACCATTAGCCTTGTGTATATAATATACGGATGAATCTTTAAACATTAAAAGTATCAAGCTTATTTACTATATTGATGCTAATTAAGTTTCTGATCATAGATTATCCGTAGGAACCGCAATCTCCTACGACGAGGGATCCAATACCAGCCAGATCCAAAATCAGTGAGTGGACCTCTTTTCTTTAACTGGTTTTATTTATTAAGTTTTATGTTTTGATATCAAACTTATTTTAAGCCATAGGGCGTTAGATTTCTTTATCGCTGTTATTACATGAAATTTATGATGTATGCCATGTTTTAGTTATGTTTTAGACATAAAAGTTTTTAAAGCAAGAGTTTTTATGTTTTCAAAACATAAGGTAAAAACTCACCGTAGTATGTAACTTGAGATACAGTTGGAATTGACGGATACAGAGGACATGTGCACATGTAGAGCCAGGATGACGGCATAAGATCGTGTACCTGGACTCTAGTTCAGATCTTGGGTGGTAGCATAGATCCGCACTCCCAGTTCTAGCTTGTGGCTATGCCCAGTTGAGTCGTTTTCCTGGGCATAGACCACCAGTTTCAGAGACGCCCAGTTGAGTCATTTTCCTGGGCGTATAGTACAACACCCAGTTGAGTCGTTTTCCTAGACGTAGAGCAGCATCAGTTTCAGAGACCTGGTTGAGTATTCCCAGACATGTCCAGTTGAGTCATTTTTGTGGACGTAAAGCACAAGAGATATATTTTTCAGAACTTTTCAGAAAAATATTCTCAGATAAAAGAAAAGTATGGTTTTCAAGAAAGTTTTCAGAAGTAGAGTTTTTCACATAAAAGATGTTTTGGAACCTAGATTTTGAAACTATAAAGTTTTCATATTAGTTTTCAGTTTTGTCCACTCACTTAGATCATATAGCGATCTAACCCCCACCCAAGTCTTTGTATCTTGTAGGTTTCTCGGAGGACGAACTCAGGAGGACGGATACTAATGCATTCACTAGTAATGAAGTCTATTATCACAGAGTTAGATAGCATGAGAGTCCAGTCAGAGTCAGAGTCAAAGTGAAGTTGTATGTATACACTAGTGCCGTATAAGTCATTATGAGTGTCTGTTAATGTTTGTAAAGAAAACTAGTTTTGAGTATACAGTTATGAGTAACAAAAGTATTTTATATTAATAAGTTGGGTTATGGTCCCCCTGCATGACATTGCATTTGAATGTCTTAGAATACAGTCAGGAAATCAGCTAATGGGGTTAGTACTGCTATCTCATACCGGTAACATCTCCCAGATCAGGGATGTTATAAGATATTCTTCATTTGGCACTTGAGTATTCACATCCATTTTGCTTCATTTTACGTCGTTAATATTTTATAGTGCTCGTAAATGCGCATCGACGTCTTCTTGCGTTGCATCATCAAAATCATCTTTCATAATATGTCCATAATAATCTCCCTATTTTGATGATGGAAACTTTTCAAACTTGTGAGCTTTGAGAGTTTCAAATTTGTTGATGATTATTGCTCCCCCTCAACATGTGATTGTCTTCATTATAGCTCTATAAAACTTAGACAAACACATTAGTACAAATTTTATCCTCTTAATAAAAAGGATGAGGGTAACACAAGTTTTAATCTTATTCATATGATTTCTCCCCCTTTGACATTATCAAAATGGCTGGAGAAGCAAAAATTAAGCACAAAGAGATTTAAACCAATCATTGGCATAAAGTGTTTCAAAATTTATAAACATGCACAACCAATAATATTCTTCTCTTTTGCCATAAGAAATTTAATTTCATGCATTGATAATCATTAAAATCATCTGAGTTAAACCAATATCCATGCATTTCATTTTCAATCAATAATGACCAATGGCAAGGCATATTCGATACTAATAATCCAAAAGGTTCAAAAAAGTCATATATATCAATAAGTCCTATGTGATACTGATTGTGATTAATAATATGATCAATTTAAAATAATTAAGATCAATTAAGGCAGTGTATGTAAAAGTTCAAACAATTTTAGCTCTAATGCCTAATCAAAAGTATGCTCCACAAACAAATCCAATTTCATACAAATTGAAATTAGCATACTTAAGTAAGGTGGAGGAAATGGTATTAATGTTTTTGTAAGCACGGATTATACATTTTACCGTTGTCACCAAGTGACAAATCCACCATTCTTAAAATTTTTCTATTTTGAGGTAAAATTTTATATCTTCTTTTAAGATCTTTCCTTATTTTATGTTAAGTCTTTGGGATCAATTTCATCTCTCATTAAGAACCACTTGTTGGACATTATGACCCATAGCGTCACTATTTGCACAGATCATTGTGTTGTTGTAGCAAATTAACTATGTGACAAAGAAATTGCACTCTCATCATTTGTGATTAGATCACCATAGATATATAAATGAAGAGAGGTCCCTATGATTAGTTCCTGGATTGAGATGATATGAGACAGTATCAGTCCACGAAGGATTAATCATTAAATATCCCTAGCCGTAGTAGTATTATCGAGACTGGACATCGATAATGCGGAATAGGCTAGTATTGCACTTGTGTGCGTTGTGAGGGCACAACGGCATAGTTCTCATATATATAAGTATTGGATACTTATGCAAGTGCGATAGGAGGTCGTGTTTCACCGATGGTACGGGAAACAGCTTCGCTCTGGATAGACCCCTCGGAATCCCATTGGTATTATGACTATGTGTCTATGGGAGGCCGACATCAAGGTAGGTGTGTATGGTCTTAACCTGAGACTTACATCGCTAATACTTACGATAATCGATAGACTTTGGTCTTGTGGTAGGGGACTTTAAACGGTTCTGTGTACACCATTTCTTGGGTTTATCAGAGAGTCGTAGTGTATTGGGTGTGATGTCAAGACGGAAGTATCACTTCAGTCATATTGGAGATGATGTCACGCAGGATACGGTACTAGTGCTCTTGAGTGTTGCGCAACCATCGGGATATTGTGACCAGGTCATGTATATCCGATTATAGAGACTATGTTACCAGACATCCGATATGTGCTTCGGACGGGGTAGACACTTATCCAGCCCCAGCCCTAGCACGTGATTATCCGATACTGGGCTAATATACACAATACTACGGTATACTACGCTTGATACAGATCTATATATTCCTGTAAGAATATTTCTGGAGAATTGGGTAGGCATGGCGCTTTGCTAGAAGCCAACCTTGTCTTGTAAATCGATATAAACGTAGTACGAGGTACTTACGTGTTCGGACAGTCCGACGATCGTATTTACTGCCAACATATCCGGAGATCTCATGGGTCGCTTCCTGAAGATTCACCGATGATGTATTACTCGCACTTTGATTAATCTGGGATTAATTAGAAGAGAGAGATAGAATTAATCTGGGATTAATTCGATGAGAGAGAAAATTAATCTGGGATTAATTACGGAGATATTTTATCTCGGATAAAATATCGTTAAAGAGAGAGAACGATTAATTTGGAATTAATCGATAAATTAATATATTCGATATATTAATCGAAATTGGATTTCGACGCGGAATTAAAATTAGATTTTAATTCGGGCGAACGAATTAATTTAGAATTAATTCGTTAGCGACGTGAATAGTGAATTCGCTAGGCGTAATCATTTAATTACGACGCGACGGAAAATTCGTTAATTTGGAATTAGCGAACCCGAGCCCGAGAGTGATTGCGAGCGCATTCGCATTTCGAATTCGAGCGCGGCACGCAAGTCACATCAAGCGTCAAATCGCTAGTCGCATCAATCGTCAAATCAATTGTCACTTTGAGTGATGTGACTTGACAACATGTCACTTTATTAAAGTGATGTGATGTGACTTAAAGTAAAAGTTGAAATGATGAAAGCTTTTGCTTTTTTGACTTTTGTATTTGGTAAATGAAAAGGCTTTTATATTTGATTTTATTTTGGAAATAAAATATAAATATAAGTAAAACAATTTGCCTTCTCTCTCACACATGCAGTACACGGTTTCTCTCTTCTCCCTCTCTTTTTCTTCTTCATCTCCTTCACGCATGGTGCGATTTTCTTCTTCATTTTTCTGGTTTCACCGAAAATTTGAGAAGCAAAATGGAAGATGAACAAGTGCTAGCACACCTTGAGTGATACATAGGTGATAGGGAAGTGTCTTCATGAGCTTGGAAAGCTTGAAGCTTGGAGCTTCAATGGAGTCATCCATGGCCGAATGAACAAGAAGCAAAACAGCCCCTACCGTGCACTCCACTGCAGTTCCAGAAGCTGTTGCCGTGAGCTTGGAGGATGAAAAACGCATCTCCTTCGTTGCATCTCAAACCGTTCAATGTGAGTTATGTTTCCGCCTTACTCCTTTGATGTGTTCATATGCGGTTTTTATGCATGATTTGTTGATCTTGGGACTTGATTTAACTCCAACAATGGTATCTTGAGCTTTTGATGCATGAAAACCGAATTAGGGTTCTTGAGCAAATTTGGGGCTTTTTGATTTTAGCTTGATTTTGTCTAATTGATTGTTTGAGAATGATTATATATGATTGAATTTGAGTTGTATGTAATCAATTTGATAAAAAATTGATTGGATTGATTTTCCCCAATTTGCTTATTTTTGGTCAAAACTTTAATTTGGGTAAACTCGATTTAGGCATGATTTGGTTGAATTGTTTGATGAAGTATGCTTGAATGAGGTTGAATTGAAGTTGTGCATGATCAATTTCAAGAAAATTGGATTAGATCAATTTTCCCCAATTCTTTAGGTTGAACATGAAACTTGAAATTGGGTAAAATGTGTTTGAGCATGTTTTAATTGAATTGGATGTTTAAGTATGCTTAGAACATGTTTAATTGAGATTGTGTGTGATCAATTTCATGAAATTGGATTGGATTCATTTTCCCCAAATTGGAGGCTTGGCCGAAAATTGGAAGAACCCTAATGTCTTGGTAATTTTGTTTTGTTTGATCATTGGATGACTTAAAACAATTGGTTAATGTTGTTTTGAAGTTCAATTGGATTGAATTTTGATTTAGAACATTTTTTCCCTTTTAAAGTGGCTTGGCCGAATCTTAAGGAACATGAAATTCTTTGTGATTTTTTGTTTTAATTCATTGGATGAATTGAATTGATTTGGGAAATTAAGATTGTGGACTCAATTGGATTGAAACCGAATCGAATTGAAAAACCCCTAATTGCCGAGACTTGAAAGCATGTTAATTGGGTTTGATTTTAATTGAATTGTGTTGGACACTATTTGGTTGTTAAAGTGCATGATTAGTTAGGCTAATTGATGTTTTAGAAATGTTAATTGGGTAATTGATTGTGTATTACACTTAGGTTAATTAATTGTGAAATTTGGAATTTTATAAGTTAATTAATTTGGGCTTGATTTTGGAAATTGGGCTTGTTAGGTTGTAATTGGGCTTTTGGGCTTTGTTGTAACAAAGTTGGGTTTAGGCAAAATTGGTTGGATCCAATTAGGCCCAAAACCGAATCCAAAAGGTCCAATTATGACTTAATGGACCTTAATTATTTAATTGGGCCTAATGGGCCAAAATTAATTTAAAGGCTTATGGGGTAACTCCCGGATTGGATTTTGGTTGTTCGGTTTGACCCGAGTTGACCAAAAGTCCACGCCTTATAGAAATTAATTAAAAGCCCATTGGACTTTAATTAAATAAACATTAGATGTTAATCGGGCTTTGAGACCCGTTGCGATTAAATTTGGAATTTAAGTCGTAAAGGTTCGTTAATAAAAGTGTAATATTTAATTTAAATTAAATAATGAATTAGAATTAAATACGTATTAAATTGGATTTAATTATGTAATTTAATTTAATTCGTAGAAATCGTACTTTGAGTACGTGTTCGCAATACGAGTTTGACTCGAACAAAATCAAATCTTTGTTTGAACATTGGATGATCACTAATAATCAAGATTAATTAATTTGATTGATTGATTGATAACATGCTTGTATGAATACATGGTTGTGATGTTTGAATAATGTATATCGGATGGATATTAGTCGGGTTGGGGCGATTTTGGAAATTGTAATAAATTTGATTTATTAAATTGGACCTGCGTGTCCAGCCTGATCTCCTATTTCTTTGTATTCTCTTCTCACCTATTCCCCTCCATGTAAAAGAGGTTTCTTTAGAAGTGTAGTGTAACGGGTAGAAGTAATACAAGTGCTAGCGGGAGAGAGAAAGGAAGAGATTTGATCTAGGATCAATGTGTAAAATATCCATCCGCATATCATTATTATTTTATTTCATACTCGCTTTATTATGTATTTAGAATGCATGTTTAAGGGTGTATGATGATGAGACCTTAACAAAGATAATTAAATTGGTAGCCAATTTGCACGCGAAAAACCCTCGTTTTATATTAAGCAAATATCCTTCCATTGAATGATTCTTGTTCAAGATCCGAAGTTGGCATTGGTTTGTTTTTGACCAAAGTCAAGACCTTTGTCAATCAAGGATGTACTTGAATCATGAGAGTTTTGTTGCATATCGGTGTCTTGTCCAAATCGTGATTTTTATTGGCCAAAGTCAAGGTCACTTTTTGTCCAATGACATTGATTACGAAACTTTCCTCGTCAATGGGTCCCGCTTAACTGGAATCATTAGGTTTGTTTTTGGCCAAAGCCAAGGCCTAGATGATTCGGAGGATATGGTTAGGAAAATGTATTGGATACATTGACATTATACATATGTTTCGGACTTGGATGTCCACCTAACCGGATCTAGGAATTGGATGAGATCCAATTGATCTGTGAGATCTACCTAGTTAAATAGCATACAGCTTTTTATTGGCCAAAGTCAGGGTTGTGTGTTATTTAATAGGATCCTAGCCCACTAGGAAACACGGTTTCCCGAGTACTCCACAGAGGGTTAGAGGCTCGACGAAAAATAGTGGGAGGCAAGTATTGAATTTGCAACATTCGTTCAATTACTCGCTAAACACGCTCATTTAAATTATTTCGTCGTTATATTAAATGTTAGTTAGACTAATATTTAAATTGTTGTTTTAATAAACAGTTGGACTGTATTATACTTGATTATATATAATTGGATTATATTAATCAATATATTTGAATTAATTAATTTCAGTTTACAGTTGATTTTATAATTGGATTATAGTAATCAATGTAATTGAGGTTAATTAATTTGGATTATATTTGATTATATAGTTGGACTATTATAATCATTATAATATATATAGTACCACTAATCGTTGATTAAATAGTTGGACTATTGTAATCAAGATAAAATTGAAAAGTTGGATATTTAAAATATAATCTGGGATTAAAATATTTTAAATGATTTAATTTTCAAATTGGGAATAAATAATAGGTTAATTTATTTGATAAAATAACTTATTATTACTAAGCCCAAAATTAAGCAAATAGTAGAGCATAAAATCTTTGGAAGATTTATGTGATGATGACTTTAATGCTTAATTAATATACTTATAATAAATCTATCTTAAGATTTAAAAGTATTAAAATTGAAATTAATTGACTATTCTAGTGGAGAAAAGTCAAAGTTTGCAATTGGGCATGTAGCACAAGGTGCACATCGTTTCGATATTCCGAAACCCAAGGCTTGGCCAAAGGTTTGTGAAATATTGAAAAGGATAATTGACATATCCCAAAGTGACTACCATTTGGATATGGAAGACACGAAGGAATTAAAGATAGGGCGAGGCTCTAACTTTAAAAATATTTGTCAAAGTTATGTTCACTACTAGTATTGAAATTGATTTTAAATACTTAGTGTGGTACATAAAATATATGTATTGACGTTCAGAATCCGCTGTGAGCTGGATACTGGCTTCAAGCCGAGATTTCTCTGCGAATTGAAACGGGACGAAAGTCGCTGTTTCGACCGTAGATACCTAAGTTTAGGAACTACCCTTTGGGTATGTACTTAAATTAGGAAATGTTATAATGTAACTAGTTTAACTAGAGACATTATCTCTATATCAGGTTTAATCCGATACGGATAAAACCTTTATATTCTAGAACACTAAAGTGTTTCATTATATAAAGATGATACTGAGATAAATACATTGGATGTAAATAACAGAATTTATATTTTGAATATAAATAAAATCTCAAACATATAAAATGACAAATAAATAGCTCAAATTGATTTGATCAATAGAGACTTATTTGTGGCATTGTTGTCTGGGACACAATTAAACAAGACTCGTATATCCACACTTTTGAAGAGTGGGTACTAGGACTGATTTGACTATTCAAATAAGGTCTACGAATCTAGTTTATTAGGTAAATACCTAAAATACTATTTACTTGGTAATAGTAAAAGGGCCACCGATCTGTTAGCCCTTCATGTGAAGTAAGTGGGCCCATATCTAGCTAGGCTAGATGTGAACATGAATATTTCGTGACCTTAACGGATGTGACATCACGTTGTGGTTATGTGTTTCTTTTGAAGAACACAGATCGGAAACTTTAGAGTTTCGACACGAAGTAGAAAAACAGATCGGCTATAGTATTATGCCGCCACGGTAAAACCGTAATGGAAAATACTTAAGCAGTAAGTTTCATACGTACATGAAAGAGTACGGTATTCTTTCAGATGAGGACATGATAAGGTTTATCACAAGTCGCTCAGAGCTACTATCTCCTTCAACCGGATATGTATTTACAGTGCTAAACTTATTTAGAATAAGGTTCCATATAAATCTGTTTGACAGATATCATATAGGATATGAACAGGGAAGAAACGAGGTTTCTCATTCCTGATAATTTGGGTATGCCAGGCATAGCGTTTGGATGATACCAAACTAAGGACCCAAATTGGATAAGTGCCAATATAGGTTATCTTAAGGGAAACCTTAAGTATAGTACTTATAAATCCCACATGAGAACAATGATTGTTGCTCACCATGCGGTTTTCCTGAGAGAAATACCGATATGCAGTGGTCAGTGGGAGGATAGTGATACTCGATAAAAATCGGAGTAATACTGTTCAAGGCACGAAGTCCTTAATGGAACACAAATAGTTCATCTATGATGAAACTATACCATTAATCTTCAAATACACAAGACACTCGTAGATCGGATAGAGTCAGAAAACAACCTAGGGTATGGGTTTCTGATCTAACCTCATAAAGATGTCAATCTTATGGAGGGTACCATCCGACTACGTTTTGAGGAAGTGATACGAGGTATCGACTCCCTATTATGGCAAAGTGCCATGAGTCTGGAATGGATTCCACAAGGCATTTGACGGAAAGGTATCGTTATCAACATTGTGTTAATAACGGTTCAACCTTTTACCTGTTGCCATGGTAAATCCATTTTGAAAATGCTTGAAAATAACTGTATATTTCATTTATGAAATGTGTCAGTTATAAATCAAAATCGCTTTCCTGAAAAGGAAACCTTTTGGAGGATGTTTACAACATCCTGACGATTTTGTATAACCGACAAACAAGGTTTGCGGGTTATTCGATCCATGTTTGGATCAATGCAAGCATAAGGTTCTTGGAACTGACGTTTTGAAATAATCATAATGGTTTATGATTTGACTCAAAACGAAATAATTCTTGTGTATATAAGGAGGTTAGTGGGAGAGCGCACTGACAGTAAAATTCCCATAAAGCTATTGTTGAAAGCTTGGCTTTCAATAGAAATTCTCCGTAGAATTCTGGGGAGTAACAACCTTTATTCAAGGAATAAAGATCTACTGGGATAGATTTGGAGTTGTTAACACTCTCTGGGAAATTGTACATTTAAAATGTACTTGTATTGGTGTCTCATACGCTTCGAGCATATGGAGTCACAATCGGATCAATCCAAGTGATAGTCACTGGATTGAAGTTAAGAACATCTGTTAGTATCTCTGAGAACTAAAGATGCTATCTTAAACTATGGAGATGGAGAACTTGAAGTGACTGGGATCACTGCAGCAAGTTTCCAAACGATTAAATACTGCCGGTACTATAAAGTTTGAACACCGGGACAGTGAGCTGGAAATCTTCCAAGCAAGATAACTGTTGCCGAATAAACAACAAATGCGGATTATTGCTGCAGCTGAGGCAGCAATAGAAGCCATTTGGATGAAATAAATCTAATTAGATTAGATATAGTTCTGTTAGCAGCTGAGCTAGGCGTCAGCACAGGCTAAGGAATTAAAGGTCTCATCGACGATCCAGATATATACTTCTATATCATCTGATTCGTTCGGATCATACATCGTGGCGATGTGATGATCGTATAAATCGCGTCAAACGATAATCAAACAAATCCGCTGACGAAAACCTTTCCTCAGCAATTTGAGCGAACCGTACATAGTTCAGGTGTAGGACACTTGAGTGACTGGCTATGTGCCAAGTGGGAGATTGTTGGACATTATGACCCATAGCGTCACTATTTGCACAGATCATTGTGTTGTTGTAGCAAATTAACTATGTGACAAAGAAATTGCACTCTCATCATTTGTGATTAGATCACCATAGATATATAAATGAAGAGAGGTCCCTATGATTAGTTCCTGGATTGAGATGATATGAGACAGTATCAGTCCACGAAGGATTAATCATTAAATATCCCTAGCCGTAGTATTATCGAGACTGGACATCGATAATGCGGAATAGGCTAGTATTGCACTTGTGCGTGTTGTGAGGGCACAACGGCGCATAGTTCTCATATATATAAGTATTGGATACTTATGCAAGTGCGATAGGAGGTCGTGTTTCACCGATGGTACGGGAAACAGCTTCGCTCTGGATAGACCCCTCGGAATCCCATTGGTATTATGACTATGTGTCTATGGGAGGCCGAAATCAAGGTAGGTGTGTATGGTCTTAACCTGAGACTTACATCGCTAATACTTACGATAATCGATAGACTTTGGTCTTGGTGGTAGGGGACTTTAAACGGGTTCTGTGTACACCATTTCTGGGTTTATCAGAGAGTCGTAGTGTATTGGGTGTGATGTCAAGACGGAAGTATCACTTCAGTCATATTGGAGATGATGTCACGCAGGATACGGTACTAGTGCTCTTGAGTGTTGCGCAACCAATCGGGATATTGTGACCAGGTCATGTATATCCGATTATAGAGACTATGTTACCAGACATCCGATATGTGCTTCGGACGGGGGGGAGACTTATCCAGCCCCAGCCCTAGCACGTGATTATCCGATACTGGGCCAATATACACAATACTACGGTATACTACGCTTGATACAGATCTATATATTCCTGTAAGAATATTTCTGGAGAATTGGGTAGGCATGGCGCTTTGCTAGAAGCCAACCTTGTCTTGTAAATCGATATAAACGTAGTAGTACGAGGTACTTACGTGTTCGGACAGTCCGACGATCGTATTTACTGCCAACATATCCGGAGATCTCATGGGTCGCTTCCTGAAGATTCACCGATGATGTATTACTCGCACTTTGATTAATCTGGGATTAATTAGAAGAGAGAGATAGAATTAATCTGGGATTAATTCGATGAGAGAGAAAATTAATCTGGGATTAATTACGGAGATATTTTATCTGGATAAAATATCGTTAAAGAGAGAGAACGATTAATTTGGAATTAATCGATATAAATTAATATATTCGATATATTAATCGAAATTGGATTTCGACGCGGAATTAAAATTAGATTTTAATTCGGGCGAACGAATTAATTTAGAATTAATTCGTTAGCGACGTGAATAGTGAATTCGCTAGGCGTAATCATTTAATTACGACGCGACGGAAAATTCGTTAATTTGGAATTAGCGAACCCGAGCCCGAGAGTGATTGCGAGCGCATTCGCATTTCGAATTCGAGCGCGGCACGCAAGTCACATCAAGCGTCAAATCGCTAGTCGCATCAATCGTCAAATCAATTGTCACTTTGAGTGATGTGACTTGACAACATGTCACTTTATTAAAGTGATGTGATGTGACTTAAAGTAAAAGTTGAAATGATGAAAGCCTTTTGTTTTTCTTTTGACTTTTGTTTTGGTAAATGAAAAGGCTTTTATATTTATTTTATTTTGGAAATAAAATTAAATATAAGTAAAACAATTGCCTTCTCTCTCACACATGCATACACGGTTTCTCTCTTCTCCCTCTCTTTTTCTTCTTCATCTCCTTCACGCATTGGTGCGATTTTCTTCTTCATTTTTCTGGTTTCACCGAAAATTTGAGAAGCAAAATGGAAGATGAACAAGTGCTAGCACACCTTGAGTGATACATAGGTGATAGGGAAGTGTCTTCATGAGCTTGGAAAGCTTGAAGCTTGGAGCTTCAATGGAGTCATCCATAGCCGAATGAACAAGAAGCAAAACAGCCCCTACCGTGCACTCCACTGCAGTTCCAGAAGCTGTTGCCGTGAGCTTGGAGGATGAAAAACGCATCTCCTTCGTTGCATCTCAAACCGTTCAATGTGAGTTATGTTTCCGCCTTACTCCTTTGATGTGTTCATATGCGGTTTTTATGCATGATTTGTTGATCTTGGGACTTGATTTAACTCCAACACCACTCCCACAGCTCCCCCTACAAAAATCTTTTAAGTACATTTTCTTAAGTCCATGAGGTTAATTTTGGTTCTTTGGGGAACCAATGCATTTATTTTCTTTTAGTATATGCAATCAAATATTTTGTATTATGTTCTATTTCATGTATGACGTGTGACATTTGCATCACTAGTAACTTGTGTATGAGAAGTGGATCCCTTAACAAAATAATATTTCAAAAATTTCATTTTAATATAAGACCTAAATCTTAATCATTCTCTATTAAATAAATATCTTTAGGATCTAAATAACATTTTAAAATTTTTATTTCCGAAAGTGAGTTGTTACTATTGATTTTGATTTAATGCAATATTTTCATCTTTCAAGGTGTTGCACTCACATGTACTAGAGCTAGATGACATACTAGATATGTTTTTTTCAAGTTTCATTTTTCATCTTTTAAGCATGCGATTTATTTTTCATGCATTTCATTCTTCCCAACAACTGATGCATGATTATGTAATAATGATGAATGCTCATTTTCTTTTATCAATTTATGTTTTTTTCTTAGCAAGTCATATAATGCATGCAATTTATTAAAAATATCAAGCAATTTACCATATTTAATAGAGTCATTTATATTTTCTTCATCATTTTATCTAGGATATCATCAATAGCCATAAAAACAAGATTTCTTATCCCCTCATCACTTTCCTCCTCGGATGAGCTAGAGTCGCTATCGCTCCAAGTTGTCTTCATTGCTTTCTTCATCTATTTGGATTTTCTCAATAGGCAATTAGAAACTACATGGCTCGGCTTTTCATACTCATTGTTGATTCACAATCATTGTGAACCTAAAAATCATTTGCTCAATCTTTTCATCGACTTCCATTTTGAAGTTATCTATTTCGCATGTGAACCGATTGATCTTTGACGTTTTACTTGGTTTGTGCCCTCATTGACCATTTCCAATGACTTCTATAATTCATACGCATTTCCAAATTCTGAAAGTTTGTTGATTTGACCCTGATCAATTACATAAAATAGATGTTTGAAATTAGTTGCATTTATGGAGGCTTCCATGTAATTCTCATCGGTCCATTCACATTTTGGTCTAGGAAACTCCACACCATTGCTATCTTTCTTAATTGGTATTCTAGTACCTTTTGTGATCACTTTGAAAGATTGAACATAAATGGCATAGAGGTAGTTTAATATCCTAATCTTCCAATATCTATAATCGATTCCGGTGTAAAATGAAGGTATATTTATTGAAATCCCATTGGCTAAATTTTTTATGTAGCATGCAGAGGCAATAATAGATTCTCATAAGGTTAGGCCTTTGTTGAGAAAACCTTGCTATGATACCAAATGAAATTACCTACAAGCATACAAACAACGATCTCTATACCCAAAAGGGGGTGAATTGGTTAATGGCATAATTATGCGAAATTATAAATCTTTTAAATATTAAGCTGCAAATTAGTATCTTTACTAATTAAGCTTAAAATCAATTTTCCAAATTAATAAATTCAACAATTAATTCCCAAGTGCAAGTTTCTAAATAATATGCATATATAAAGTAAAACATGCAATAATTAAATAAGTAACGATTAGGGAAAATTGACACAATGATTTGTAGTAGTTTTGCCAATAATGCCTATGTCTACTCCTCAATGTCAAGTTGAATCCATAACTTAAACGGAAGTTTTTCGTGGCTCATTTCAAACCAAGTGTTTTGTACCTAGTTCAGCCCAAACATTTACACCAAAAGTTTTATCACCTAGGCTAACTCTTTAAAACTTTATAATGAGTTTTGGCTTTAGACTCACTCATAAACCTTTACACAAATCACTCATTTGAGTATATTCACTCAACAAGGGATTTCTTAACTAAGTGTTTGACATATGAAGGTTACAATACAACTTGGGTACTCACAAATGATAAAGAATATTTAGGATGTGAGTTTCTAACTCAAGTAAACCAAGCTCACTAAATGTGCATGAAGGTATATTGTGTGAGCTTGGATTATGATAAGAGTGCTTGATAAAGAAGATTTGAGTTACTCCCAATGTTTTTCCTTAGAGAAAATTGTATGAACGTGTAAGAACATCGCAAAAATGAAATTGGGGCTTAATATATAGTGAAAGTGAAAACTGCCCCAACTCTTTGTCCTAAGTTTTATATGCCGATCTATAGAGGTCGGTATGCCGATCCTGTAAATGTAATAGCTATATTACCATTGAAGATTAAAACTTACATACCGATTTACTAGCCAGTTTATAGACCGATATGATCCGTCCATGTTCCAGTAGCTGTGCAGATTCCAGACTGGCCGGTATGTGAGACCGGTATGGAGTAGTCTAGTTCTTGAGAGCATGAAAATCTACCCAAAGTACAACATGGTCATTGGCATGCCAGTATCAGGGACCGGTATGCCGGTTCCAGTGTAAAAAATGAAGGATATAAAAATTAAACCATTTTACACTTGACCCTAATGCATCTAAATGAATGTGCATGAGTCCTATGAGCTTAGAGTAATTAAATTACAAACTCGCTTACAATGAGAGCCTTAAGCTATAAGACTTAAGTTATAAGACTACACTATATATTCTTCATTTGACACTAGAGTCTTCATATCCATTTTGCTTCATTTTGTTTCGATAACTTTTTATAATGCTCATAAATACGTGTCGAAGTCTTCTTGCATTGCATCATCAAAATCAACTTTGAAAATATGTTGCTAATAATCTCCTCATTTTTATGATGGAAACCTTTAAAACTTGTGAGCTTTGAGAGTTACAAATTTTTCGAAGATTATTGCTCCCTGTCAATATCAGCTCCCCTTCAACTTGTGATTGTCATCAATATAGCTCTATAAAACTTAGACAAACACATTAGTATAAATTTACTTCCTTTTGATAAAAGGGTGAGGGTACACAAGGTTTAATCTCATTCATAGGATTTTGCCCCCTTTGACATTATCAAAAAGGATGGAGAATTAAAAATTAAGCACAAAGAGATTTAAACTAATCATATGTATAAAGCATTTTAAAATTTATAAACATACACAACTATTAATGTTCTTTTTTTTTCCATAAGAAATTTAATGTTCATGCATTGATAATCATTAAAATCATCCAAGTTAGACCAATATCCATGCATTTCATTTTCAATCAATAATGATCAATGGTAAGACATATTCTATATGTTTATTAATCACCCAAGGCAGAGCAGGTTCACTGGTATGCCGGTATTAGAGACTAGTATGTCGGTTCCAGTATGGAAAAAACATGATATGAAGATTAAAACCATTCCACACTTGACCCTAATACATCTAAATGAATGTACATGAGTCTTATGAGCTTAAAGTATTTGAATTGTAGGCTCACTTATAATAAAAGTCCTAAGCTATAAGACAACACTAGATATTCTTCATTTGGCGTTTGAATATTCACATCCATTTTGCTTCGTTTTGCTTCGATAATATTTTGTAATGCTCGTAAATGCGCATCGCCATCTACTTGCGTTGCATCATTAAAATCATCTTTGAGAATATGTCCCTAATAATCTCCCTCTTTGATGATGGAAACTTTTAAAACTTGTGAGCTTGGAGAGTACCAAATTTGTTGATGATTATTGCTCCCCTGAACATGTGATTATCTTCAATATAACTCTATAAAATTTAGACAAACATATTAGTATAAATTTACTCCCTCTTGATAAAAGGGTGAGGGTACACAAGATTTAATCTCATTCATATGATATCTCCCCCTTTGACATTATCAAAAACGATAGAGAAGTAAAAATTAAGCATAAAGAGTTTTAAACTAATCATGTGCACAAACACATTTTAAAATTTATAAACATGCACAACTAATAATGTTCTCTTTTTTTCCATAAGAAATTTAATTTTCATGCATTGATAATCATTAAAATCATCCAAATTAGACCAATATCCATGCATTTCATTTTCAATCAATAATGACCAATGGCAAGGCATATTCGATATGTTTATAAATCACCCAAGGCAGAATAGGTTCACTGGTATGCCGGTATCAGAGACCAGTATGCCGGTTCCAGTATGGAAAACACATGACATGAAGATTAAAACCATTCTGCACTTGACCTTAATGCATCTAAATGAATGTGCATGAGTCCTATGAGCTTAAAGTATTTGAATTATAGACTCACTTATAATGAGAGCCCTAAGCTATAAGACAACACTAGATATTCTTTATTTGGCGCTTGAATATTCACATCCATTTTGCTTCTTTTTGCTTCGATAATATTTTATAATGCTCGCAAATGTGCGTCGAAGGCTTCTTACGCTGCATCATCAAAATCATCTTTGAGAATGTCACTAACAAAGTTTACATCAATTTATATAAAAACACTAAACAAAAATATCTTTCACTAAAACAATATAATTGCTTGATAATTTTTTATTTTCTAATTATGTGTAAAATAGTGTGCTTTTATCATTTTTCAAAAACAATTCACCACATGACAATCTTTTACTTTTTTGTGTTTTATTATTGTGTCTATAATAGTATTCATTCATCATTTTTTCTTGGTTGAGTGGTACTATGTAACATCCCCAATCCGAGTGATGCTACCGACAGAGAATAGGTTGTACTATCCTCTTGAGTCTCTGACTTTTTAACAATATTAAACTCATCTGATGCATAAACTCATGTATGGGACTGATGCCCAACTTAATCTCATAAATGCACAATGCTTTTCAAACTAAATACTGAAATTCACTATACATTACAACTTTAGAAAGGAACACTTATAACTCTCTACATGCATACTTTTTACTAAACAAACTATAAGCTACCTGAAATTCTTTGACATTGTCTGAATTGAACTCTGACTTGACCTGATGGACCAAACCCTCATGTGACTGCCATCAGTATCCATTCCCTTGAGCTCGTCCTCCGGAAATACCTGCAAAATAAAGAAACTAGGAGTGAGTGGGTTAGATCATTTAAACGATCTAAGTGAGTGGACAATTTAAAAGTAGTACTGACCGGCTTAAACACACACGTATAACGCAAGCGCACGTATCGTTCAAGTAGTATAAAATGTATCGATGACATGAGGACTTAATACATATTCTATTAATTTTATGAGGTCAAATGATTACTAGTATCTAACAGGTTGATTGATTGATTTGAAATGGTGACGATTCTAAATTTTAAAAAAAAATAAGTAATTAAAATTGTTTGAAAGTAGGTTTTGAGAAAATTCAATATTAAAAATTATCTAGGATTATGATTTCTTCAAATATCATTTTAAAGATGAAGTGGTTATTTTATAGTTGGGTAATATATTGATTTATTAACCTGGAACACTAAATTATGTGAAAGCCTTTGTCAATGGTCAAACACAAATACCCAGTTTAACCCAATTGAACCATATGTCTATGTCAACCAAATTGTCTGGATTCATTAAGTTTAAGTTCCAATTATGGCTACCCCCGCCCGACAGGTATATGTCTATCCTGTAAGGAAATCTATTAAAGGGTTAACTATCCTCAAGGAAGATCGTGGGCTATTGAATCTAAGGTTTTAAACTTAAAATCCCTATGTCTAGTTCATTTTAAGTTTACCTAATCAATTTTATTAATGGTCAGTTAATAAAAAGCATTAAGATTAAGACACAATAAATAAATCTTTATAATACCCAAACTATAATCTAACCCTTATAAAACGGTGATATTAGAATTCATCACAACCCCAGATAACTTATTTAGTTACAACACATAACTAGGGCTAATAAAAACTTAAAAGTAAAAGACATAAAATGAAAATGCTGAAAAGTAATTGCGGTAAGTAAAATGTTGAAAAGTAAATTACAAATAAATAAAAATGCTAAGGTAAAAGGAATTACTTTTACTACTACTAATTTAGCATATCTCCCATAAAATAATATATAAACTTGTAATAATATTTTACCAACGGACCAATCTGGCGGTATCAACCAGCCATATAGGCGGTAATATTTGTCCATAATCCAGCCATAAAAGCGAAACCAAAAAAGAATTACCAACCGACCAATCTGGCGGTATCCTTGATTAATCAGGTTCAAACCAACAGAAAATAAACTTACCAACCGACCAATATAGCAGTATCCTTTTTAAGTCAGGTTTAAACCATATTAAATTGAATTGCCAACCGACCAATATAGCGGTATCCTTTATTAATCAGTATTTTAAATAATGAATATATTATTTTTAAGGGAGATTAATCTAAATAGTAACAGTAAAAGAATTACCTTTCACCCTAGCTGGGGAAGTTACCTCCTCATGGTAAATAGTAAAAACTGTAAAAATTAAAGAAAGTAAATTACTATTATTACAAAACGTAATTAAAAATTAATTACAAAAGTAAAAAATATTAAAAACTAAAAGATTATAGAGAGAGAAACTCTCTCTTTACACGGAATAAAAGAGAGAGAATGGTGTACAAAATCTGAAATTTCGCGCTGAATTTATAGGAGCGGATAGGGGTCCAGCGTCGCGACGCCAATCCAGCGTCGCGACGCTGGAATAGTTCGACGTGGCATGCTGAGGAGGCGACACGTGGCAAGGCGGCTGACTGTTAACGCGACACGTGGCAAGGCGGGTAAGACTCAATTATTGTGATGACGTCATTGATGACGTCATGCTGACGTGGCGATGGCGATTGTCGGCAACGTAAGATGATAACACGTGGCACGGGCGCTTGTTAGCAGATCCGTTGTGATGGTGACACGTGGCACGGCGTACGTTAGCAAAGTCAAACTTCTCAACTCTGACTTGTTGACCCGGCGCACGTTAGCAAGACTCAGTGCACGTTAGGCGTCGCGACGTTGAAGGTCTTGGCGTCGCGACGCGAAAATTTACCAAAATGCCCTTTTTCGCCAATTTTCACTGTTTTGCTCCAAATTACTTCGAGAATGTCCTGAAACTTTATTTATCTACAAAATAACACAAAACACATCAAAATATTCACAAAACTCAAGAAACTATACAAAATATTAAGTTAAATGAGTGGGAAATAGTGATATAAATACCACTCATCACACCCCCAAACCTAACATTTTGCTAGTCCTCGAGTAAAATACAGAATAAAATAACATAATAAAATTTAACTAAGCCATTTTCGTAGGGATCACGGTTGCATTTAGCATATGCAACAAGCCTTTAAACCTCTAGGTGTCCCTAGTGGACGAGTTGTAGTCTCGTGAGGGTTTACATCAATGATACCCACAAACATTTTATAAAAGTAAAAAGGTAGTGAAACTAATGCACACAAAAGCAAAAAGACAAGAGAAAAAAGAATAAAGAAGTTAGTGACTAATTAGGTGAAATTTCTAATCCAAGTTACTAGTTGTTTTGTTCCTTTTTAAATTACTAAATAAGTAAATTCTCCGATTATTTTTACCATTCTTCATATACGCAGTCAACAAAATATTAAACAACTCATTTTTGCCCACAACAGTCATAAGTGCAATTGATAAGAGAGTAATATTTTTGTCCTACAGTTCTATCAGATTTCACACCTTTTGTAGCAATGGAATATTTTTTTCTGATTTTTTCTTTGATTTTTGATTTTTCAATTTTTTATTTATATACATTATCTTATTTCTATGTAGCAAGGGTTGGGTCGGTGACTCCCAAACCAGTTGGCTTTAGGGCACCAGGTCTTAAGATACCCCTACGGACTTAATTACTCAGACTTCAGATATATATATTTTGCAGTATCTTTGATCCATGTAACAAGATTTGGGCCAGTGACTCCCAAACCAGTTGGTTTTAGGGCACTAGGTGTTAAAACACCCTTACAGACTTAATAACTCGGATCTCGGATTTTTTTTTATTCCATTGCTTTATGAGATGCTTCCTCCAATTAAACTACAGCACTGAATATTACGAACTTTTCAATTTTAGCTCATGTCTGTATGTTACTATGTATGTTGATAATACCTGTCAAATGAGCATATGAAGATCCATTTTAGTCAGTATTATGGAGAATTCACAAATTAAATAATTTAAAATGAAATAAACAAAAATTACCTTGTTTTGAAATAAATGGTTTGAAATACGTCTCAAGAGTGGAAACTCCTTACTCGGCTATTTCTTACCAATTTCACCTTTTTTAGTCAAAATGCAAACACAAAAATGCAAAATATTTTTGTAATTTTTGAAAAATTTTCTTTTTTTTGTATTTTTCGAAACAATTTGGAATAAAAACGACACACAATAAGATACTAAACTAATTCCCTCCCCCAAACCTAAATGAGACATTGTCCCCAATGTTTTAAATAGTAAAAGGAGAGTTAAGAAGGTTGTACCTGATTAACTGAAAATCTACACAAAATTTGAAGGTTAAGATCCAGATTAATCCGACGTCTCTTACCACGATCGTCCTCGGACCAATTTATTTTTGCAAGGATAGGGTCAACCTTTGGTTCATAAGCTATGAGTTGGTCAATTAGATCCGGGGTAGTTCTGGCAGTAAATAGGAGTTCTTTCATAGGTTTTGATACGAACCCATTTCTCCGAGCATCATCAAGAAACACACAAAGAAAATCATAAAATCCTTCAATGTTGTACAGTCCAAGTGGTTTCTGGTGTATGTTCAGGTTCGCCCAAGATAGTACTATAAAAATTTCCTCTAATGTGCCCAAGCCATCTGGCAAAGCAATAAAAGCACCAGCACGATTAATCATTTCTACCAATCGTTCAGACATACCTGGCATGATTAGTTCTTCTCCGTTTGTTGGTTCAATAAGATTTGCCTCTGCCAAGGGTTTTGGGATGATTCCCAAAACGTGACTGCCTCCTTCCTGTACAGCTTTTGAAACGATCCTCATTAATCCAAGATTGCCTTCCCCATATATCAAGTGCATATTCCTTGCAGCTAAGACTCGACCCAGTTCCTGTGCTGCTTCTATGTATTGTTGTTTAACACCAACACTACTACCGCAAAACACACAGATGTTTTCAACTCGTCTTTTTGAAGTGGCTTCCATGTTTTACTCTGGATGTCTTCAAAAGTGCAATGATGAGTTGAATTTATAATACCTGAAAAGGGTGAGTAAAATAATAGCACTAGTATCTGCCAAATAACAGTTATTGATTAAACAGTAAAATAAATCGTGATAGTCAAAAAGGTCTGGATCCTGTCAGAGAAAATAAAAGAAAACAACAAAACAAATTACAATTATTAGGAAAAGACAAAGAGATATAATATTTACAAGAAAATTAACGGCTTGATTAACGTCTATGCATCAGGGACAAGCTTCCCATCCAATTTTCTTATAAATTGGCAAACATGGTCTTTTTGATTCAGATTCCCAAGACTTAACTGTTGTCTTTCTTTTTGATATTGTGTATGTAATTTACGAAAGGCTATGTGAACATATCCACTGGGATGCGTCTCAAGAGTCGAAGATATATCATCTAAAGACTCCTTACTCAAGCCACCCCTAATGAATTTAATTTTGTCTTCGCGATTAACAGACACCATTCCTAAAGAACGACAACGAGTATTACAATTCCATCGTGCACATTTGTAACAAACACCCATTTGCTTAGCTCTACGTTTCTTTGCATAGGTGCTTCTTCCAAAAATAGGCAGATGTGAGATAAAAGATTCAGAAGACTCACCTGCCAAGCTGATCCGTGCTTCAATTACCCAACGAATGTCATTAGGAATACCATTTATTGTTAGTAAGAGTCGTCAGCTAGACTTGACTTCCTGAATGTTATGCTAGATCTGAAAGTGTGACACTTTTTTTTGACGTTCCAACGGTTCTCCCCAGTAGTGCTTGACACGCTGACTGTTAACTTTGAATGTCTCGTTGGTGTTGGGATCTAGTAACTCAACAGCTCCATATGGAAAAACCCGAGTGATTACAAATGGACCTACCACCTTGATTTTAACTTTCAAGGGAAAAGTTTTAATCTTGAATTGTACAACAGCACCTGCTGCCTTGGTTCCAACTGTCTGTGCACTATTTTTTTGTCATGCCATTTCTTGGTCTTTTCTTTGTACAATTTAGCATTTTCATAAGCCTGTAGGCGAAATTCCTCTAGCTCATTGAGTTGGTGAAGTCTTTTCTCTCCTGCAGCTTGTGAATCAAGATTCAATTTCTTCAGTGCCCAGTACGCCTTGTGTTCAAGCTCAACTGGCAGATGGCATGCTTTTCCGAACACCATTTGATTGGAGACATACCAATGAGTGTCTTGTAAGCTGTTCGGTAGGCCCATAATGCATCATCTAGTTTTGTAGAACAATCTTTCCTTGTTGATCCAACGGTTCTCTCTAAGATTCTTTTGATCTCTCTGTTTGAAACCTCAACCTGTCCATTTGATTGTGGATGGTAAGTAGTGGCAACCTTGTGAGTAACTCCGTATTTGGATAGGAGTGCATCAAAGTATCTGTTGCAGAAATGTGTGCCACCATCGCTGATGATTGCACGAGGTGTTCCAAACCGAGTGAAAATGTTCTTTTTCAGGATTTTGATCACAACTTTTGAATCATTGGATGGCAGTGCAATTGCTTCGACCCATTTGGAGACGTAGTCTACAGCAACTAGGATGTGCATGTTTCCGAATGATGGAACAAAGGGTCACATGAAATCAATACCCCATACATCGAATATTTCCACTTCTAGAATATTTTGCAACGGTCTTTCATTTCTTTTTGAAATATTCCCTGTTTTCTGGCACCTGTCACATTGAAAAGCAAAAAGATAAGAATCTTTAAAAATAGTGGGCCAGAACAAACCTGATTGTAGGATTTTGGCTGCAGTTTTGTTTCCACTGAAGTGTCCTCCATATGGTGATGAATGACAGTGCTGCAAAACACTATTGACTCCGCATGTTGAACACACCTTCTTAATAATTGATCATCACACCGTTTGAACAAGTATGGCTCGTCCCAGACATAGTGTTTGATTTCTTTGAAGAATTTCTTTCGTTGCTGAGTTGTCCATTCCAACGGCCATTTTCCTGATACAATGTAATTGACATATTCAGCATACCAAGGTACATCTTGATGTTTCATGGCAAACAATTGTTCATCTGGAAAAGTTTCTTTGATTGATAGATATTTGTCAGCTGTTTCTCCATTTTCGAGCCTCGATAAATGATCTGCCACCTGATTCTCTGTTCCTTTCCTGTCTCAAATCTCCATATCAAATTCTTGCAGAAGAAGTATCCAACGGATCAATCTGGGTTTGGCATCTTTCTTCGTGATCAAGTATTTGATTGCTGAATGATCTGTGTAGACCACCACTTTAGGACCCAGCAGATAGGAGCCAAATTTGTCAAAAGCGTATACAACTGCAAGTAATTCTTTTTCAGTGGTTGTGTAGTTGAGTTGAGCTTCATTCAAAGTTCTGATGGAGTAGTAAATGGTGTGGAAAATCTTTTCTTTGCGTTGTCCCAAAACTGCACCTACAGCAAAATCACTAGCATCACACATTATTTCAAAAGGAAGGGTCCAATCTGGAGTTACAATGATGGGGGCAGAAATCAGCTTCTGTTTTAAGATTTCAAAAGCTTCTTCGTATTCTTTGGTGAAGTTGAAAGGCACATCATTTTCCAAAAGATTGCAAAGAGGTTTTGCAATTTTGGAAAAATCTTTGATAAATCTCCTGTAAAAACCTGCATGTCCGAGAAAGCTCCGAATCCCTTTTACAGATGTTGCTGGAGGTAGTTTTTCAATTGTTTCAATATTTCCTTTGTCTACCTTGATTCCTTTTTGTGAGATCCGGTGTCCAAGAACAATGCCTTCATGTACCATAAAATGGCATTTCTTTCAGTTGAGTACCAGGTTTGTATCTTCGCACCTTTGTAATACATGTTCCAAATTTTGCAAACAATGGTTAAAAGAATCTCCAAACACAGAAAAGTCATCCATAAATACCTCCATACTCTGCTTCAACATGTCTGAGAAGATGGCCATCATGCAACACTGAAATGTAGCAGGGGCATTATATAATCCAAATGGCATCATGCAGAAAGCAAAAGTACCATAGAGACATGTAAATGTAGTTTTCTCCTGATCTTCTAGTGCGATGGCAATCTGATTATACCCTGAATATCCGTCCAGAAAGCAATAGAACTCATGTCCTGCTAGTCTATCTAACATCTGGTCAATGAATGGTAATGGAAAATGGTCATTTCTTGTGGCTTTGTTCAGTTTCCTGTAGTCCATGCATACTCTCCATCCAGTCACCATTCTTGTTGGGATTAGCTCATTCTTTTCATTGGTTACTACGGTAATTCCTCCTTTCTTTGGTACACACTACATAGGACTCACCCAACTGCTATCTGAGATGGGGTAAATGATGCTAGCATCCAACCATTTGATTATTTCTTTCTTTACGACTTCCTTCATGATTGGATTGAGTCTCCGTTGATGCTCCACTGTGGGTTTGTAATCATCATTCATCAGAATCTTGTGCATGTAAAATGATGGACTAATGCCTCGAATATCTGCTATAGTCTAGCCAATGGCTCTTTTATGCTCTCGTAATACTCTCAGTAACTTTTCTTCATGTTCCAATGTGAGTGAAGAAGAAATAATAACAGGTAATTCAGAAGAGTTTCCAAGAAATGCATACCTGAGATGGCTCAGAAGTAACTTCAGATCCAACTGTGGTGGTTCTTCTATTGAGGGCTTGATTTGATCTTTCTTTGGTAAATCCAAGCTTTCAACTGGTTGTGTTGATTTGAATCGGAATGGTTTGTCAATGTAGCTGATACATTCCAGGATTTCAGTATCTAGTTCACTGTCAGTCATGTTGGTGATGCAAGCTTCAAGTGTATCTGTGGGATTTGGCTCAGTATCTTGAACTATACTGTCAACAACATCAACTTTGAAACATTCTTCTTCCTTTTCATCACTTGGGAATTTTATAGCTTTGAAAACATTAAAGGTAACTTCTTGGTCCTGTACTTTCATGGTCAGTTCTTCTTTTTGCACGTCAATCACAGTTTTACCTGTAGCTAAGAATGGTCTCCCAAGAATGATAGGTATTTCTTTGTCTTCTTCCATGTCAAGGATGATGAAATCTACTGGAAGAATCAATTTGTCAACTTTGACGAGAACATCTTCAACAACACCTCTTGGAAATGCGAGTGTTCGATCAGCAAGTTGTAACGAGACTGAGGTAGACATTGCTTCTCCAATATGCAGTTTCCTATAAATAAAAAAAGGCATCAAGTTAACACTAGCACCTAAATCACATAAAGCCTTACCGATATAATGTTCTCCAATGGTGCATGGGACAGTGAAACTGCCAGGATCTTTCAACTTCGGAGGAAGTTTCCTTTGAATGATGGCGCTACATTCTTCCGTCAGTGCTACTGTCTCGTAGTCTCCAAATCTTCATTTTCGTGAAAGAATGTCTTTCATGAATTTAACATAGCTGGGCATTTCTTCCAAGGCTTCTGCAAATGGAATGTTGATGTGAAGCTTTTTGAACACCTCCAGGAATTGAGCAAACCGCTTGTCTAGTTTGTTTTTCTGAAGTCGCTGAGGAAAAGGTGGAGGTGGAATGATTCTTTCTGGTTCCTTTTCCTTTGCTTCTTTTTCCTTTGCTTCTTTTTCCTCCATCTGTGGAACTGCATCTTTTGGAACTTCCTCAGCAGTTGTTTTGGCTCCAATATCTTTATTGATTTTAGTACCGCTTTTCAAAGTAATGGCTTGAATTTGCTCATTCCCTCGGTTTCTTGGATTTGGTTTCTGTGTTGCTAGGAAGATTACCTGGTGGTCTATAACTTTGAGCATTTGCCAGTTGTCCAATTTGATTCTCCAGTGCTTTGATGGAAGCTGATTGGCTCTGAAACATAGCATCGTATTTTTTAACATAGACATCACTTCTGCTATTCCTGGTTCATTTGTCTGCTCCTGGCCTTTGTTCTGTTGCTGAAATCCAGGTGGTGGATAGTTCTGCTGAAATCCAGATGGTGGATTGTTCTTTTGCCCTGAATTGTTGCTCCAAGAAAAATTAGGATGATTCATCCACCCTAGGTTGTAGGTGTTGGAATATGGATTGTTCCCCTGTCTGTTGAAATTGTTGACATAATTCACCGTCTCTTCAAGTTGGTTCGGTTCTGGTGCTCCTTCATATAGTGATCTTGTGGATCTAGTGGTAAGAGTCTCCATGAATTTGCATATCTGATCTAACTTGGTATTAACTATTGTATTGGCTCCACTTTCATAAATTCCTGAAATTCTTTGGATCATGCTCCTTTCTGTTGGCCACAAGGAATTATTGTTGGCCATTTCTTCGATTAGGTCCCAGGCTTGATCTTCTCCTTTTGCCATTAAAGTTCTTCCAGCAGCAGCATCGATTGTGGTTCTCATTATCCCAGAAAGTCCATTATAAAATGTTTGGACTTGAAGCCATTTTGGAATCTCATGGTGAGGACATTTCCGGAGCAAATCTTTGTAACTTTCCCAAGCTTCGTAGAGAGTTTCTGAATCTTGTTGCACAAAGGATGTAATGTCATTTCTCAGCTTTCCAGTTTTGGCTGGTGGAAAGTACTTTGCAAGAAATTTGGTGGCTAAAATGTTCCACGTTGTGATAGAACCTGCTAGTAGTGAATGTAGCCAAGCTTTAGCTCTGTCCTTCAAGGAGTATGGAAAAACACGAAGTCTCATTGCTTCTTCAGCATCTCGATTGTAATTGAAAGTGCCACAAACTTCCATGAAGTTGCTGATGTGAGTATTAGGGTCTTGAATTGCATTTCCCCCAAACTGAACTGAGTGCTGAATCATTTGAATGCATGTTTTGATGTCACCCGCATTTGCTGGTAATGGAGGAAGTACAATACAGGAAATGAGTCTGTCAACCACCGGAATGGTTCTGTCTCGAATGGGAATTAGTGGTGCAACCTCCAAAGGTTCAGGTTCCATGTTAACAATTGCTTCTTTCAATTTCTAGGTCAAGCGGTCGGAGTTCAAAGCTTCTGGTTTGTCTCATGAAGTATTGAGAACCTGAAACACACGAAAAATAAAAATAATAAGTAAAAAGAAATTAGATACAAGTAAAGGTATCTAACCTTAAAACTAATAGTGAAAGATAAATAAGTCCCCGGCAATGGCGCCAAAAACTTGACCGGCGTAAACACACACGTATAACGTAAGCGCACGTATCGTTCAAGTAGTATAAAATGTATCTATCCCACGAGGACTTAATACCTATTCTATTAATTTTATGAGGTCAAATGATTACTAGTATCTAACAGGTTGATTGATTGATTTGAAATGGTGACGATTCTAAATTAAAAAAAAACAAGTAATTAAAATTGTTTGAAAGTAGGTTTTGAGAAAATTCAATATTAAAAATTATCTAGGGTTATGATTTCTTTAAATATCATTTTAAAGATGAAGTGGTTATTTTATAGCTGTGTAATATATTGATTTATTAACCTGGAACACTAAATTATGTGAAAGCCTCTGTCGATGGTCAGACACAAATACCCAATTTAACCCAATTGAACCATATGTCTATGTCAACCAAATTGTCTGGATTCATTAAGTTTAAGTTCCAATTATGGCTACCCCCATCCGACAGGTATATGTCTATCATGTAAGGAAATCTATTAAAGGGTTATCTATCCTCAAGGAAGATCGTGGGCTATTGAATCTAAGGTTTTAAACTTAAAATCCTATGTCTAGTTCATTTTAAGTTTACCTAATCAATTTTATAAATGGCCAGTTAATAAAAAGCATTAAGATTAAGACTCAATAAATAAATCTTTATAATACCCAAACTATAATATAACCCTTATAAAACGGTGATATTAGAATTCATCACAACCCTAGATAACTTATTTAGTTACAACACAAAACTATGGCTAATAAAAACTTAAAAGTAAAAGACATAAAATGAAAATGCTGAAAAGTAATTGCGGTAAGTAAAATGCTGAAAAGTAAATTAAAAATAAATAAAAATGCTAAGGTAAAAGGAATTACTTTTACTACTACTAATTTAGATATCTCCTATAAAATAATATATAAACTTGTGATAATATTTTACCAACCGACCAATCTGGCGGTATCATGATTAAGTCAAATTAAGTCCAACCAGCCATATAGGCGGTAATATTTGTCCATAATCCAGCCATAAAGGCGGAACCAAAATAAAATTACCAACCGACCAATCTGGCGGTATCCTTGATTAATCAGGTTCAAACCAACAGAAAATAAACTAACCAACCGACCAATATAGCGGTATCCTTTTTAAGTCAGGTTTTAAACCAGATTAAATTGAATTGCCAACCGACCAATATAGCGGTATCATTTATTAATCAGTATTTTAAATAGTGAATATATTATTTTAAGGGAGATTAATCTAAATAGTAACAGTAAAAGAATTACCTTTCACCCTAGCTGGGGAAGTTACCTCCTCATGGTAAATAGTAAAAACTGTAAAAATTAAAGAAAGTAAATTACTATTATTACAAAACGTAATTAAAAATTAATTACAAAAGTAAAAAATATTAAAAACTAAAAGATTTGTAGAGAGAGAAACTCTCTCTTTACACGGAATAGAAGAGAGAGAATGGTGTACAAAATCTGAAATTTCGCGCTGAATTTATAGGCGCGGAAAGGGGTCCGGCGTCGCGATGCCAATCCAGCGTCGCAACGCTGGAACAGTTCGACATGGAATGCTGAGGAGGCGACACGTGGCAAGGTGGCTGACTGTTAACGCGACACGTGGCAAGGCGGTTAAGACTCAATTATTTTAGATGACGTCATTGATGACGTCATGTTGACGTGGCGCTGACGTGGCGATGGCGACTGTCAGCAACGTAAGATGATGACACGCGGCTGACTGTCAACTTTTATGAAATCTCTTCTATTACTTGAAAATAACTTTCTTCCGAGAAATTTTTTCTGAAGACTGTTTTTGAAAATCTGGTTCTGACAACATTTATCTGAAAGATCTATTTTTTATTTATGAAATATATGTTTCTGAAAAACTATTTCTAAACACTTGTCTCTAAAAATTGTTTCTAAAATTTGTTTTTTTTTCTCCGAAAACCTGACGTATGGGGGCATTATATATCACCGCCCCCCATACGCCTAACTAGAGCCAAGTTTGCAAATCCATGACTTTAGGGCGTTATATATCACCATCCCCCAAAGCATGCCACTTATATCCCTGAAACTAGTGGTCTTGGGTCGTTACGTATCGCCGTCCCCCAATCCACTGAACTAGAACTAAGGGTGCAGATCTATGCTACCATCCGTGCAGATCTATGACATATGCCCCTAGGATCTAGGGGCATATGTCATCCCTAGTCTTGAATTAGGATCTGTGGGCGTTATGTATCGCCGTCCCCTCAGTCCTCTACATGTGCAAATGTGCTCTCTGTCAATTCCATATTTGTATCAAGTTACATAGTGAGGTGAGTTTTTCCCTCATGCCTCGAAAATCATAAATCACAAGCTTTTAAAATTACTTTTCTAAAACATGTCTTAAAAACATACTTTTTCATAACTAACTGTAATAAACTGGCTAACGTCCTATGTGCTTTAAAAGTAAGTCTTATGTTGAAAATAACTTAAGTAAAATCAGTTTGAGAAAAGGGTCCACTCACTGATGTGGAGTCTTGCTAGCCCTACTTCACTTTGCCGAATAAATTTACGGTTCATGCGATGACCTATAATGGAAAACTTAATTAGAATTCTTATCGTAGGATACATTCCAAAATTATCGTCGCTATATGATGTTCTACATTTGTGCTATGGTAAATCACATGTATATATGATGATACAAAGCCCTTTGGGTGGTCTCTAATATCTTGGGCTGAAACTGGATTGGCTAAAATTTTATCTTGAGAAATTGTCACGGGCCGTGATGTAAAGACTTGCACGTCGCGATGTGACGTGGAGAAGGCCGAGACAGAGAGATGGTTTTTGGTTCACGTCGCGATGCAAGTCCACGCGCGTCCTGGCACGCACAAGACAAAACTGAATTGGGGCTTGTTTTTTAGAATGTGTCACGATGCACGATGCTTGGCGTTGTGACGTGACGTGAGGCCAGATTCAGGGCCTAATATCAACCTTTTTTTATCTTAACTTTCTTCACCACACTTCCCACACTAAACCTTCATATAACACAACTTTAACTACATTATGCATACTAAAAAGGTATTTCCAACCCCAATTTATGTACCAATTTATCAATAAACATAAAAAGAACATTCAACTTCCCTCTTCCAATACATTCACATACACAAGCCTCAATCCATAAAAATACAATCATGTTACTTTCCCAAACACATGCTAACAACCCATTTAAAGCTAATTTAACAATTCCAAATTCTAAGATTAAAAGGTATGAAATGGGGCTTTATATTCAATATTCAAAATTGAAAAGAACTTGAGAAGATAGGAAGAGAATGAAAGCTTTCTTGACCAAGAAAACTTGAGAACTCATCACCAACCTTCATTATTTTCATGGAAATGAAGAAAAATGTGAGGATTTTCCCCTGCCACTCCAAGCTCACGTTTTTCACTCCTAATGGATGCATGAATAGTGTCTTATTTATAGGCAAGGTGGCTGATTTTTTCAATAAAAAGAGTGGTTGAGATTTTGCCACATGTACCATTTCTAGTCTCTTATCGAAATTACTATAGCAATTACGAAAATCATGATATTTAACCTGCTTCAGGTTCGAAGTTGGAAAAATATTTAACACGGAAGTTGTAGCTCTGGGTCTAATATTTCTGATGATATAAAATTCATAAAAATCGAAGATCGTATGAAAGTCACGATCCAATTACAAAAGGTTGTTTGAGGTGGAACTAAATAAGTTTCGCATCAAAATTTCAAGGAATCTTCTGAATGTTCCAAATTCCATTTTATGAGAAAATACTTGCTCGAACATGATTTATATCAAGTATTATACCTCCGAATTATAATAGTCATCAGGTTCTGGTATCGTACAAGTCGTCAGGTTCACCGGATGTTATAAATGTTTCCTCCTTAAATTGGATTCGTCCTCGAATCCTCTTTTAAACTGAAATTCCGGAGTCTGTCTAGATCTGAAATTCTCAATACTAAACATCTTGTCACAATTTACATTATTCACATACTATATCTTAGGTCGCCAAATTTTAACCGTCTACATACTCATTCTCTTCTTCACTTCCATCAATTGTATCATAACCTAGAAGGTACTCTATTTCTATCTGCAAGGATTAATATTTTACTTTATTTCTTAAGCTCATAAGTATGCATTACTCTTCTTCTTATACTAATATATGCTTCATGTATGATACCTCTTTGAATTATTGATTGAGTGGAAATTCTATGTCCTTGTTTCGTAAGAGTTCTACTGGGTACTTAATACTACTGTCAAGCTACAACTATAATTATTCCTTACAGAAATCTCATTCTTTGACTCTTAGCTATAACCAACTTCACGTGCCTCTATCTGGTTCTTCTCAATAGGTACTTTCGAGCTTCTCTCAACTACTAGCATTCTCTATGGTTGAGCCTTTCATATGTACTGATTTCATTCCGGTGCAAGTGTATAAAAGAATAATCTCTTGTATATTCCCTTAACGCCGCGTACGTATCACAAACTAGTGTTCATCTCCATAACTTAACTATTTAACACTCTATTTTCTCACTAAAATTCAACTACTTATGGGTTCTGTTCTTCCAGGATTTCACTTCTCTGGCTATCTATGGAGTTTAGCACTTAATAGTATAGGGTTAGATTCTTCATGTATCTCTTGCTTACTAGTGTTATCTACTTAATGGCTTTTATACTAAGGTGGTTAATTCTGGGTAGCTTCTTTAGGGATTCTTCACAATTTGCTAATGACTTAGAAGTAAGGATTTTAAACTGAGTTCAACTGTATGTATACTTTTACTTAAACCGTATTCCTTGTTTCAACATCGATACTGGTGATTCAGTTTTGGATATAATTCATGTTTTTTTCATACTTTTAGTTCGTTCTTACTGTGAATTGGTTTTGATGTCCTTAACTTATTCTCCATACCTAGTTGTATCATTGGATCTCCCTCTTTATTGTTTCTCATACTGTAGTAAACTTATTTTCTCATTTATATACTAAACTACACTTCTGCCAAACCACTCATACCCGTGGTGGTTTGGTCAACTTAGAATAGGGCTTGGTACTTCGTATATATTACGTGAGCTAAAGCGTAATGGATATTTGGTCTCATTCCAATAATGAGAATTCTTGTTGTTACATACATCTGCCAATGCTTACTTAGTATTCTCTCGTACTGTCATTGCAACTTGACATATTGACTTACAAACCTTTTACTTGCTAACCTTTTTTTCTTATCTCTTACTCTATTCTGTACCTCAAACTTTTGTGGTCTATATCTCTGTCTCTTTATCCGAAGGATATCACCTCTCATATGTCCCTAGTCATGTTTAACGATATTCTCTTGTATCATTGTCGCTGCTTGACTAGTATTTCCTCTCTTCATTGTTTCATCTAGACAACTTCTCCTCTAGATCTCTCACTTAGAAAGCTATTTCCTCTTCTATTCCGCTATTGTACTATATCTAAAGGTTTTATGTTTCGGTCTCTTTCCACTAAGCATTCTTTTGTTTCTGGAAACATCTTGAGGCGAGCATCGAAGTCCCTCTTCATTTTTGTTGTTTAACAAAGGTTGGGAGGGTGGAGATTATCCTGGAGTCTTCCAGTTGTGGTGTTCTCACTAGCTACATGTGTTGTAGTTGCACATACTGCTCATCAAAAAGCTTATGACTCTTTTATTTACATGTCTGGTGTTGGCTCCCCCACTAGGGCACTATTACTAGGAACTATCTGAATTTCATATTTCAACTTTACTACTAATTCATTTTCAGATTATCGATAATATTACCTCTTATTGTAAACCTCCATAAGGTTCATACTTTCTTAAACTCCTACCGTACTTTCTCTGTTATTCTTCCTTACTAAGTTTTTCTCTATTACTTGACTTTCATTCTCATCTTAGTTCCTTGAACTCCATATATCTTTATACCCCTGGAAACTCCATCAACTTCGATTGCTTATGACATCTCTACTAAATATCTTGGTTTGGGTGCTACTCTCATCTAGTCCTTATTTCGTAATACAATGAGACTCTTTTGAGTCATATACTATACTCATGAGAGTCGCTCTCTCTAGTTCCTACGCTCATTTGAGCCTTTACTCCCTCAAAGGATTCCAGTTAGACAATGACCTTTAGATTTGACTTGACTTACTGTGACTTCAAACTATTATACCTTATATAGAATTTTGCCATCTCGTGATTTTCATTTATGTTTTGTTGAACTTATTGGTTCAACTATTTAGGCACCTCATAATCCGTCTATTCTATCAAATACTCTTATTTACTTGTTCTTCTTCTTACTGGGTTCCTTACTTATTATCAATCATTATGAGGTCTTCATTTACATTGTTGTCTTCAAGCAATATTACATATATCACTATACGTACTGAATTCTCTTATCACTTTCTGTTTCTTGCTTACTGTTTTCATATCCTATCTCTTTACTCTACGCCATGTTACTAAGGCAAATGATGGTTCGTTATTCTGACTACTTCTTAGATCTCTACTTTTGCTATAAATCAAAACTATGGCACTCTGTTTTTATTGTCCATATTGGTACTCTTGTAACTCCTAAATATCTCAAACCTCACAGGTCTATTCTTTTATACTTCCACATATTTCTACTGGTTTTGGGCTGATCTATAGGTTCTACTACGTTTGATCTATTATGTGGACTTCTACTAGTACTGCAAGCCTCGTGCCGACTTGCCTAGATCTTTGAACTATACTGAGTTTTCTTCTCTATATCTTCTGAAGCTTCATGAATTCAATTCTAGGTTATCTACCTTCCAAGGTTTTCTATTTCTATTCTTAGAGTAAACTCTCATCGGGCTCCCTTACAATTATTTTTATTTATACTAATAGAGGCTAAGGCAAGCATCTCACGTCTCAACGGATATCGATATCCTTGTTTTGGTACTATTTGTCCTAGTAGAGTCTATTACTCATGTAAGGTATGTATGAGCTAGGCTTCATCAGGACAACTTCCTTAATTGGCATCACGCAGTGGTGGGGATCTAGGTAGGTCGGGGCATTATTTATCGGATTCCTTGGTTATGGCAACTAATCACATTCCTGACATTATTTATCTTATTTTCCCGCGGGCCTGAGTTTGGGGAATATAGAATCTCTGCATCCTTATTGCATCTCACATCTATTAGAAGCCTCCACTACTCATCCTGATTTCTTGCTTCTTCGGCCTTGTGGCTGTTCTTGGTTATTCAGGGAAACTCGCTATCTATGCGAGGTACGTAAGAGCTATTGGATCTGCTTGGAAAAATTTTCTGAGGATGAAAGGAATCTTACTTGGAGGGAAGAAACTTTACTTAGGTCTACAAAACATTTTACTCTTATTCATGCTTGTCTTTTCCTTGCTACAATAGGTTTTTGGAATTTTCTTATATATCTGCTTCCATACCTCTATCTCTATTTGCTTCTAATTGCGTAAATATATGCATTCTATCTTTTACCTCTCTTTCTAGGTTTTCTTTCTCTTTCTACTTTCCTGATTGGTATCCGTAGAACTTTCCATCTCTTTCTATCTTTTTACTTTTATGTCTCTAGTTACTTTAACATCCATGCATCATTTCTTCCTTTCTCTTTACTTTTCCTTCCCCACTCCCTTAAGTAACTATTCTTAGTACTTATACTTTTTAGTTTCATGGCTTAACTTGATCTCCTACTAATAATTCCGGATGACTATGGCATGATTCTTAACTATAGCAGGAATTATGGTTACTTTCTAGGAAGAGAATTCAAATAGCCTTAGGAATGCTTACTAACCTGTCTATAGAACTTGAGGACTTACTCGAGGAAATGATACTAGAGAGGTGGTTCCTAGCATACTAGTACCCCAGGCATACTACGTATACAAGACCCCAGCACTCTGCCCACTGCAATCACTGACTCCCTATACCATGCTCTGAAACCATCTTTGTAACATACCCAATCCAAGAGTTGCTACAGTCAGGAAATATGTCGTACTATCCCTCTAAACCTCTGACTTTCTAACAATAATAAACTCATCTGATGCATAAACTCATGTACGGGATCGATGCCCAACTTATTCTCATAAATGCATAATGCTTTTCAAACTAAATACCGAAATTCACTATAAATTATTTAGAAATGAACACTTATAACTCTGTATATGCATACTCTTTACTAAACAAACTAGAAATTGTCTGAACTGAACTCTAACTCGACCTGGTGGACCAAACCATCTAGTGACTGCCATCAGTATCCATTCCCTCTAGCTCGTCCTTCAAAAATACCTGCAAAACAAATAAACTGGGAGTGGGGGGGTTAGATCGTTTGATCAATCTAAGTGAGTGGATAGTTTAAAAGTAATACTAAAAGTGCTTTTGAAAATCCACGGTTCTAAAGCAAATTTTATCTAAAATCAACTTTTCTGAAATCTCTTCTATTACTTGAAAACAACTTTCTTCCTGGAAAACTTTTCTGAAGACTGTTTTTAACAATCTGGTTCTGACAACCTGTATCTGAAAGATCTGTTTTGAAAACTTAATTCTGAAATATCAGCTTCTGAAAAACTATTTATAAAAACTTATCACTGAACATTATTTCTGAAAACCTGACGTATCGAGGCATTACGTATCGCCGTCCCCCCATACACCTAACTATAGTAAGGAGTGTAAATCCATGACTTTGGGGCGTTACGTATCGCTATCTCCCAAAGCATGTCACTCATGTCCTTCAAACTAGTGGTCTTGGGGCGTTACATATCGTTGTCCCCCAAGCCACTGAACTAGAAATGGGGGTGCGGATCTATGCTACCCTCCAAGCTCTGAATCTATGATCTAAGGGCATCTGTTATCCTTAGTTCTATATCAGGATCTAAGTTCTCTACATGTGCACATGAGCTCTCTGTCAATTCCAAATCTGTATCAAGTGACATACTGAGGTGGGTTTTTCCCCCATGCCTCGAAAGTCATAAATCACAAGCTTTTAAAATTACTTTTCTAAAACATGTCTTAAAAACATATTTTTTCATAACTAACTGTAATAAACTGGCTAACGTCCTACGTGCTTTAAAAGTAAGTCTTATGTTGAAAATAACTTAAGTAAAATCAGTTTGAGAAAAGGGTCCACTCACTGATTTGGAGTCCCGCTAGCCTTACTTCACTTTTCTGAATAAATTTGCAGTTTCTGCGATGACCTTTAATGGACAACTTAATTAGAATTCAAGTCGTAGGATACATTCCAAAATTATCATTGCTATATGATGTTCTACATTTGTGCTATGGTAAATCACATATATATAGGATGATACAAAGCCCTTTGGGTGGTCTCTAATATCTTGGGTTGAAACTGGATTGGCTAAAATTTTATCCTGAGAAATGGTCACGCGTCGTGATGCAAAGACTTGCACGTCACGACGTGACCTGGAGAAGGCCGAGACAGAGAGCTGGTTTTTGGTTCACGTCGCGATGCAATTCCACATGTGTCCTGGCACGCACAAGATAGAACCGAATTGGGGCTTGTTTTTTAGAATGTGTCATAATGCACGATGCTTGGCATCGCGAAGTGAGGCCAGATTCATGGCCTAATATCAACCCTTTTAATCTTAACTTGCTTCCCCACACTTCCCACACTAAAACCTTCATATAAACACCACTTTAACTACATTATGCATACTCAAGAGGCATTTCCAACCCTAATTTATGTACCAATTTATCAATAACACATAAGAAGCACATTCAACTTCCCCATCCAATACATTCACATACACAAGCCTCAATCTATAATAATATCATCATGTTACTTTCCAAAACACATAATAACAACCCATTTAAAGCCAATTTAACAATTCCAAATTCTAAGATTAGAAGGTGCTAAATGGGGCTTTATATCCTATATTCAAAATTGAAAAGAATTTGAGAAGATAGGAAGAGAATGAAAGCTTACTTGACTAAGAAAACTTGAGAGCTCATCACCAACCTTCATTATTTTCATGGAAATGAAGAAATATTTGGGGATTTTCCCCCTCCACTCCAAGAATCTTTGAAGAAATATCAAAGAAGTGCATGAGTTACAACCTTTCTGTTGGAGTTGGTGCTATGAGCCCCAATCTGAATAATGTATTGTATATTATATTTTATTATTTATTAATAAAGTAACTATATTTTCATTTCATATAGTAATACTGGATACTTGGTTGTTCGACATTGGGATAATATTACTATTATAAACTATTCTTAAAGTAAATATTCATAGGCGTTGGTTTTGGAATACGGTCGAATTCCTATAACCTAGAAGACTAGCAAATGTTGTATAATGGAATTGGAGTTCCAATGGTTTAACTCGATGTACCATAAGAAAAAAAAGCTCGTATAGACATGTGGGTATTCCTTGGAACGAATACTAAATGACTCACAGGTGATTCCTAATAGTTAAAGTACACACCACTATTAATAGAATCTCCTCGAGTCGAGTAACATATGTGATCCTTTGACTATAGGATAACATTGATTTTGTGTATGATCCTCTACACTTTGATGCCATATATGTCATATACCTTTCATGGTCTGACCGCTAGATGTTTGTTAGATGTTCAAGATATGATACATCAGCTCGTATTTGTACCAAAGTCAATCACCTATGATGGATCAATTTTATCAAAAATGGTTTCTGATTAGTTGTAAAGAATCATGGGCATGTTGACATGATATGTGCTTCTCGAAAATTTGACGGTGTAATCTATATTTCTTAAGCACAACTCGGATAGCCTACGACGAAGGGATTGATAAACATATGTAATAACCTTGACTTGTATAGTTCAAAAAGTTTGTTTGGTTCGTGAACTCGGAGTGGGTCGAATTACGTACATATAAGCTAGGCTTATATGACGAACGTGTTTGGACTTAGAGAGTCCCACAATATTGTTGGGAAATTCTAAGGTCACAAGATCATAAAACAAGCATGAAAATGAAGTGCGAATACATCGAGGAAGTCACGGAATACTCACATCGATCGGTTGAGTGACGCGGAGATGAACGAGGCAACAAAAACGAACTGCTGCTTCTCTTCACTGGTCACGGCATTGACAGTTTCTGCTCACTGGTTTGGCGTCAATTTAGGTCATTCGTCAAGCTCCAAGCTTCGTCGAATGGTTCCCGGCTCATGGGTGGACTTCCATATCACCTTCGCATGTCTCGTAAGTGTGCTAGCACTTGATGTTTTGCCACAAAATACCACTCTTGCTTCCCATTTTCCTCTGTAATCCACGGCAGTTCACTGCCAAGTACAGAAGACATTTTGTGCCCCTTGGGCGTGAACATGAGAGAGATGAGAGAAGGATAGATTGTGTGTTGGTATACCAAATTTGTGTATTAAATACACACAATTGAATTTCAAATGCATTTCATTTGAATTTGGCTTTAATTGCCATCAACTCACATCAAGTTGTCAAGTCACATCACTCAAAGTGACAAGTGATTTGACGCTTGAAGTGACGCTAGATGCGACTAGCGATTTGACGCTTGATTTGACTTGCTCACGCATTCGAATTCGAAATGCGAATGCGCTCGCAAATAATCTCGGGCTCGGGTTCATTAATTCTAAATTAATGAATTTTCCGTTGGGTCGTAATTAAATGATTACGCCTAGTGAAATTACTATTCACATCGCTAACGAATTAATTCTAAATTAATTAGTTTGCCCGAATTAAAATCTAATTTCAATTCCGCGTCGAAATCCAATTTCGTTTAAAATATCAAATATATTAATTAATCGATTAATTCCAAATTAATCGTTATCTCTCTTTAATTGATATTTTATCCTAGATAAAATATCTCCGCAAATAATCCCAGATTAATTTTCTCTCTCATCTAATTAATCCCAGATTAATTTAGAGTGCGAGTCATACGTCATCGGTGAATCTTTGGGAAGCGACCCATGAGATCCCCGGATATGTTTTCAGTAAATTCGGTCGTCGGACTATCCGAACACGTAAGTACCAAGTACTACGTTTATACCGATTTACAAGACAATGTTGGCCTCTAGAAAAGCGTCATGCCTACCCAATTCTCCGGAAATATCATTACAGGAATAAATGATATATATCAAGCGTAGTATACCGTAGTATTACGTATTTCAGTCCAGTATCGGATGATCACGTGCTAGGCCTGGAGCTAGAATTGTGTCTGCCCCTTACGAAACACATGTCGGATGTCTAGTGACTAGTCTCTATAATCGGATATACATGACCTAGTCATAATATCCCGATAGTTGCGCAGCATTAAAGAGAACCAGTCTCGTATCCTAAGTGACCATCATCTCCATATGACTGGAGTGACACTTCCTTCTTGACATCACACCCAACACACTATGATTCGCAATATACCCAGAATTGGCGTACACAGAACCGGTTAAAGCCCTGGACGACCTCAACCAAAGCATATTGATTGTCGTAAGTATTAGCAGTGCAAGTCTCAGGTTAAGACCAAATACACCTACCCTAATTGCAGACTCACATAGACACATAGTCATACTACCAATGGGATTTCGATGGGTCTTATCCAGAGCGAAGCTGTTTTCCGTACCATCGGTAAAACACAACCTCCTATTACACTTGCATTAGTATCCTATACCCAAATATATGAGAACTATGTCGTTGTGCCCTCACAACGTGCACAAGTGCAATACTAGTCTTTTACGTATTTATCGATGGCCAATCTCGATAATACTCCGACTATGGATATTTAATGATTTATCCTTCGTGGACTGATACTGTCTCATATCATTCTCTGTCCATGAACAAATCATAGGGACCTCTCATCATTTATATATATATGTGATCTAATCACAAATGATAAGAGTGAAATCTCATTTGTCACATAGTCAATTTGTATAACAACACCATGATCTGTACAAATAGTGACGCTATGGGTCATAATTGTCCAACAATCTCCCACTTGGCCTATAGCCAGTCACTCGAGTGTCTAACACCCAAACTATGTATGGTTGGCTCAAATTACTGAGAAAGGTTTTCGTTAGCGGATTTATATGATTATCATGTAATGCGATTTATTCGATCATCACATCTCCACGATGTATGATCCGAACGAATCAGATGAATATTGAAGTATGTATCTGGATCGTTAATTAGACCATTAATTCTTTAGCTTATGTTGACGCCTAGCTCAGCTGCTAACAGAATTATATCTAATCTAATTAGATTAATTATCGACCCAGAAGGCTTCTATTGCCGCCTCAGCTGCAGCAATATCCCGCATTTGTTGTTTATTCGGTAACAATATCTTGCTTGGAAGATTTCCAGCTCACCGTTCCGTTATTCAAACTGTATAGTACCGTTTGTGACTTATAGTCTTTTATCGGTATAGGAAACTTGCTACAGTGATCCCAGTCACTTCAAGTTCTCTTTCTCAATAGATTAAGACAACATCCTTAGTTCTCTAAGATACTAACGGATGTTCTTAACATCAATCCAGTGACTATCACTCGGATTGGCCTGTTTGTGACTCAATATGCTCAAAGCGTATGAGACACCAGGCCGCGTACATTTTTCAATGTATGATTTCTCGGAGAGTGCCAACAACTTTAAATCTATCTCGATAGATCTTTATTCTTAGAATAAATGTTGTTCCTCTCAAGAATTGTACGGAGAATTTTCTTGAAAGCCAAGCTTTCACCGATAGTTATTATGGGAATATCATTTCCAAGAAATGACAGATATTATCATTATCGTATAGGACAGCCACTGTCAGTGCGCTCCCACTAACCCTCTTATATACACAAGAATCATTTTGTTTTGAATTAAATCATAAACTATTATGATTACATCAAAACGGTAATTCCAAAAACCTATTGCTTGCTTCAATCCATACACGAATCGAATAACCTGAAAACCTTGTTAGCTAGTTTTGGTACGACAAAACCGACAGGATGTTGTAAACATCCTCCGAAAGGTTTCCTTTTCAAGAAAGTGATTTTCCCGTTAAGCTGTCATATTTCATAAATGAAACATGCAGCTTTAGCAAGCATTATCCAAATAGATTTACCGTGGCAACAGGTAAAAGGTTGAATCATAATCAACACAATGTTGATAACTCTACATTTTCGCTATAAGCCTAGCTTAGTACATTGGTATGTTACCTTCCATGTATGTCTTCCTTGAAGACTTATAAAGTACCAATAGGCACAATGCCTTGCGGTACATCAACTAGTATCCAAACTTGTTGATATACATGGAATCCATATCGGACTCATGGAACTTTTCCATAATAGGGAGTCGATACCTTGTATCACTTCCTCATACGTAGTCAGTTGGTATACCTCAATAATATAGACATCTTTATGAGGTGAGATCAGAAACTCATACCCCATGTTGTTTTCTGACTCTCTCCGACTTACGCGGTTCTTGTGTATTCGGAGATTATTGGTAATAGTTTCATCCTTGATGAAATATTTGTGTTCAATTAGGATTCGGTGCCTTGAACAGTATTACTCTAATTTTCATCGAGTTTTACTATCCTCCCACTTACCACTGCATATCGGTATTCCTCTTAGGAAAACCGCATGGTGGGAAACAATCTAATTGTTCTCTCGTGAGTTGTATAAGTATAATACTTTTGGTATCCCTAGGATAACCTACATTTGGCACTTATCCAATTTGGGTTTTGTTTGGTATCATCCAAACACATGCCTAGCATACCCAAATTTTCAGGAATGTGAAACCCAGTTTCTTTCCTATTCATATCTAATATGATATTTGTCTAACAGGTTTAAATGGAACCTTATTCTAAATAAGTCATGCACTGTTTATGCTTATCCGTTGAAGGAAATGGTAGCTCAGAGCGACTCATGGTTAACCTTTTCATGTCTAACAAAATTCGGTCACTCAGTTCGGACACACCGTCAAACTGACGTGTTCCGTGAGGATTCCTCATAGAAAGAATACTATAATCTTTCTAGTATACCGGAAACTTATTGGTTAAGTATTTTCCATTACGGTCTTACCGTGACGGTTTAATACTTTAGCCGATCTGTTTGTCTATTTCGTGTCAAAACTTAAAAGTTTCTGATTTGTGTTCTTCAAAAGAAACACATAACCATAACGCGATGCCACATCCGTAAAGGTCACGAAATACTCATATCCACCTCTAGCCTAGCTAGATATGGGCCCACTTGCTTCACTATGAACTAGGGCTAACAGATCTGTGGCATTTACACTTTTACCAAGTAAATAGTGTTATAGGCATTATGCCCAATAAACTAGATTCGTATACTTTATTTGATTGGTATCAAATTAGTCTGAGTACCCACTCTTCAAAAGTATGGATATACGAGTCTTGTTTAATTGTGTCCCAGACATCAATCCACAATATGTTTCTTCTGATCAAATCAGTTTGAGCTGTTTGTTTGTCATGTTTTATACTTGAGATTTATTTATATTCAAAATATAAATGTTGTTATTCATATCTAATGTGTTTATCTCAATATCATCTTTATATAATAAAACACTTTAGTGTTCTAGAATATAAAGGTTCACCCGCAGCGGGTTAAACACTGATATGAAGATAATGTATCTACTCAAACTAGTTACAATTTAACAGTTCCCTAATTTAAGTACACACCCGAGGGTAGTTTCTAAATTAGGTATCTATGGTTAAAACAGCGACTTTTGTCCCGTTTACAATTCACAGATAAATCTCGATTGAAGTCAGTATCCTGTTCAAAAAAGATTCTGAACATCAATACATAAATTTATGTATCACAGTAAGTATTTAAAATCCAATTTTAATACTAGTAGCGAATATATAATTGACAATCATATTTAAAGCCGGAGCCTTGTACCGTCTTTAATTCCTTCATGTCTACTTTGTCCAAACGGCAGTCACGCTTCCGTGATCCCATTTGCCAAAATTTAGGCAGACATTTTGGGATATGTCATTTATCTTCCGAGAAGATTATAATGATTTTGCCTTTGCCAGTTTCAACACTCCAAAAGCCTTTGGCCAAGCCTTGGCCTTCTAGAATATCGAAGTAAGGTGCGACTAGCGCTACTTGCCTAATTGCAAACTTTGACTTTATCTCCTTGAGAATAGTCATTAACTCTCCAAGAGTTAATATTGCAATTTAGTACTTGTAAAATCTAAGTATAGATTTATGAAGATCCTTCAATTTCATTATCTTACTTTAAGAATCTAATTCTTAGTTTTGACAAAGAAAATAAGGAATCTACTGCGACAAGCTTAATGGATTAAGCACTTAAGTTATCATTACATGATCTTCCAAAGATCATGTTCTAATATTTGCTTAACTCCGGGCTTAGGCTAAATATGTTATTTTATCAAATAAAGTAACTTATTTATTTTCCAAGACTATCCTGAAAATTATTCCCAATTTGAAAATTAAACCATTTAAATACATTTTCCCTAGGATTATGTTTTAAATGTCAATCTTTCATTTTTATCTTGATTCTAATAGTCCAACTATTTAATCAACGATTTGTGGTACTATATATTATATTGATTATAATAGTCCAACTATACAATCAAATATAATTTAAATCAATTAACCTTAATAATATTGATTACTATAGTCCAACTATAAAATCAACTATTAATCGAAATTAATTAATTCAAATATATTGATTACTATAATCCAATTATATAGTCAACTATAATACAGTCCAACTGTTTATAAAAAACAACAATTTAAATATTAGTCCAACTAACATTTAATATATTTGACGTAATGATATTTGTTTGAGCGCGTATGTCAAGTAATTAAACGAATATTGCAAATTCAATTCTTGCCTCCCACTATTTTTTGGCGAGCCTCTAACCCTCTGTCGAGTACTCGGGAAACCGTGTTTCCTAGTGGGCTAGGATCCCGTTAAATATCACACAGTCTTGACTTTGGCCAACAAATTGTATGATAATTAACTAGGTAGGTCTCTAAGATCAATTGGATCTCATTCAATTCCTAGATCTGGTAGGGGGACATCCAAGTCCGAAACATATATCTTATATATGTCAATACATCCAATGTATTACCTAACCTTTTTCCTCTGAATCAACTAAGCCTTGGCTTTGGCACAACAAACTTAGTGATCCCAGTTAAGCGCGACCCATTGACCATGGAAAGCTTCGTAATCAATGTCGATGGACAAGAAGTGGTCTTGACTTTGGCCAACAAACCACAACTTGGACAAGACACTGATATGGAACAAAGCCTTCGTGATTCAAACACATCATCAACGGACAAAGGCCTTGACTTTGGCCAACAAGCCAATGTCAGTCTCGGATCTTGAGTAAGAATCACTCAATGGAAGGAAAAAATGTTTAATATTTTGCGAGGGTTTTTCGAGTGCAAATTGGCAACCAATTTATTATCTTTATTAAGGTCTCATCATCATACACCCTTAAACATGCATTCTAAACACATAATAAAGCGCGTATAATAAATAATAATGATATGCGGATGAATACTTTACACAATGATCCTAGATCAAATCTCTCCATTTCTCTCTCCCGCTAGCATAAATATTTCTTATACCCATTACACTACACTTCTAAAGAAACCTCATTTACATTGAGGGGAATATGTGAGAAGAGAATACAAAGAATAAAGAGGTGATAAAGCTGGACATGCAGGTCCAATTAATAAATCAAATTTATTACAACAATTTCTAAAATTGTCCCACCCATCTAATATCCATCCGATATACATTATTCATGCATCGCAACCATGTATTCACACAAGCATATTATCAATCAATCTAATCCAATTAATTAATCTGATATTAGTGACCATCCAATGTTCAAACAACGATTTGATTTTGCTCCAGTCAAACTCGTTTTGCGAATAAGTACTCAAAGTATGAATTCTCGAATTAAATTAAACGACATAATTAAATCCAATTCAATATGCATTTAATACTAATTCATTTATTTAATTCCAAATTAAACATTACACTTTAATTACGAACCTATACGACTTAAATTCCAAATTTAATTGCAACGAGTCTCAAAACCAGATTAACGTCCAACGTCAATTTAATTAAAGTCCAATGGGCTTTTAATTAATTTCTTAAGGCGTGGACTTTTGGTCAACTTGGTCGAACCCAATAACCAAAGTCCAATCCGGGAGTTACCTCATAAGCCCACAAATCAATTTTGGCCCATTAGGCCCAATTAAACTTTAAAGGTCCATTAAGTCGCATTTGGGCTTTATGGAGGCGGTTTTGGGCCTAATTGGATCCAACCAATTTTTCATAAACCCAACTTTGTACAAAAAAGCCCAACAAGCCCAATTACAACACTTAAAAGCCAATTTCCAAAATTAGGCCCAATTAATTAAATTACAAATTCCAAATCCCAATTTAATTAACCTAAAGTGTATAACATGATTAATCACCCAAATCAATATTTCCAAAACACCAAACTAGCCTAATTAATCATGCTAATTTTCATCATCACATGTCCAACACATTTTGATTAAAATCAAACCCAATTTACATGCACAAAGTCTCGGCCAAGTGGGATTTTCCAAATCAATTCGGTTTCAATCAAATTAAATCTGCAATCAACATTTCCCGATTGTTTCCAACTCATCTAATGAATCAAAAAAACAAAATCCCAAGACAATATAGGGCACTACTCAATTCGGCCAAGCCAAAATTTTGGGGAAAAATTGTTCCAAACCATTTTCTTGAAATTGATCAAATCAAACTTCAATTAAACATGTTATAAGGATACTAATTCATCCAATTTCATTAATCATGCTCAAAATCAAGTTTACCTAATTTTTTAACCTAACCAATTTCATGCTCAACCTTTAGCTCATGATGCCATTGTTGGAAAATTCTAAGGTCCCAAGATCATAAAACAAGCATGAAAATGAATTGCGAATACATCGAGGAAGTCGCGGATTACTCACATCGATCGGTTGAGCGATGCAGAGATGAACGAGGCAACAAAAAAACGAACTGCTACTTCTCTTCACTGGTCATCGCAGTGACAGTTTCTGCTCACTGGTTTGGCTTCAATTTGGGTCATTCGTCAAGCTCCAAGCTTCGTCGAATGGTTCCTGGCTCATGGGTGGACTTCCACATCACCTTCACATGTCTCGTAAGTGTGCTAGCACTTGATGTTTTTCCACAAAACACCACTCTTGCTTCTTATTTTCCTCTCTAATCCATGGCAGTTCACTACCAAGAATAGAAAACATTTTGTGCCCCTTGGGCGTGAGCATGAGAGAGATGAGAGAATGAGAGATTGTGTGTTGGTTTACGATATTTGTGTATTAAATACACACATTTGAATTTCAAATGCATTTCATTTGAATTTGGCTTTAATTGCCTACCACACACATCAACTCACATCAAGTTGTCAAGTCACATCACTCAAAGTGACAAGTGATTTGACACTTGAAGTGACGCTAGATGCGACTAGCGATTTGACACTTGATTTGACTTATGTGCCGCATTCGAATTCGAAATGCGAATGCGCTCACAAATAATCTCGGGCTCAGGTTCGTTAATTCTAAATTAATGAATTTTCCGTTGCGTCGTAATTAAATGATTACGCCCAGTAATGAGTGGTATTTATATCACTTTTTCTCACTCATTTAACCTAATATTTTGTATAGTTTCTTGAGTTTTGTGAATATTTTGATGTGTTTTGCGTTATTTTATGGATAAATAAAGTTTCAGGACATTCTGGAAGTGATTTGGAGAAAAACAATGAAAATTGGCGAAAAATGGCATTTTGGTAAATTCCAGTATCGCGACGCCTAACGTGCGCCGAACAGTGCTAACATGCACCGGGTCAACAGGTCAGAATTTGAGAAGTTTGACTTTACTAACGTGTGTCGTGCCACGTGTCACCATCATAGCCAATCTGCTAACATGCGTCATGCCACGTGTCATCATCATACGCTACCGACACTCATCATTGCCACGTATCGCCTCGTCATCATCCACGTCAGCCGGTCAACGAGTCAACTTCGCCATGTGTCATGCCACATCATCATCCACGTCACTGATCAACGGAGTCAACGTGCCACGTCACCATCAACCAATCACATAGTGACACATGGCACCACGTGTCGCAATCCTATGGTGCCGACAATTTCATTGCCACATCAGCGCCACGTCAGTATAATAATTGAGCTCTCAGCCGCCTTGCCACGTGTCGCCTTATCATCTTATCGAAGTGCCATGTGTCATCTCCTCAGCAGGCCACGTCTCACTGTTCCAGCGTTGCGACGCCAAAGGCCTTGGCGTCGCGACGCCCAGAGCCTACCGAGGCCTATAAATTTAGATCGACATTTCAGTTGCAGACACACTATTCTCTCCCATTTCTCTCAATTAGATAGGGAGTTTCTCTCTCTTGTTTCTTTTAGATTTTAGTTTTTAGTTTTGTAAATAATTTTAATTACTTTTTATAATAATATTAATTTATTTTCTTTACTTTTTTACAGTTTTTACTATTTACTATGAGGAAGTAATTTCCCCAGCAAGGGTGAAAGGTAATTCTTTTACTATTTCTATTTAGATTAATCTCCCTTAAAAATAATATATTCACTATTTAAAATATTGACTTAAAAATGATACCGCTATATTGGTCGGTTGGAAATTCATTTTGATCTGGTTTAAACCTGAATAATCAAGGATACCGCCAGATTGGTCGGTTGGTAATTAAATTTTCTTACCGCCTATATGGCAGGTTCATTTTGGTTCCGCCTTTATGGCTGGTTGGAGTTAATTTTAATTAATCAGGATACCGCCAAATTGGTCGGTTGGCAAAATAATCACAAGTTAATATATTATATTAAGAGAGATATCTAAATAGTAATTAGTAAAAGTTGATCCTTTTACCTTAGCATTTTATTTTATTTTATTTTTCAGCTTTTACTTTATGTCTTTTACTTTTCAGCATTCTTACTTTTTGTCTTTTACTTTTAAGTTGTTACTAGCTCTAGTTATGTCTTAGTTATCTAGGGTTGTGATGATTTCTAATATCACCGGTTTATAAGGGATTATTTTATAGTTTGGGTAATTTAAAGGTTTACTTATTCAGTCTTAAGCTTAATGCTTCTTGTTGTCTGATCATCAATAAGATTGATGTGGTAAATCTAAAATGAACTAGACATAGGGATTTTAGGTTTCTTTGATGATAGATAACCCTTTAATAGATTTCCTTACAGGATAGGAATATACCTGTCGGGCGGGGGTAGCCATAATTGGAACTTAAACTTAATGAATTCAGATAATTTGGTTGACATAGACATATGGTTCAATTGGGTTAAACTGGGTATTTGCGTCTGCCATCGACAGAGGCTTTCGCATAATTTATCGTTCCAGGTTAGTAAACCAATTTATTACACAAACATAAAATAATCACTTCATCTTTTAAAAGATATTAGAAAGATTCACAACCCTAGATATTTGTGTCTTTTAATATTTTCTTTAGTATTTTCTTTGTTTATTGTTTTTATTTTATTTAGTAAAACCACATTCAACCAATCAATCAATCAATCAATTCTCTTCTCCCTATAATTAGCTATTTGTAAATAAATAGTATCAACAATTAATAACAACAGTAGGAATTTAGTCCTCGTGGGATCGATATTTTTATACTACTTGAACGATACGTGCGCTTGCGTTATACGTGTTTGTTTTCGCTGGTCAAGTTTTTGGCGCCGTTGCCGATGACTTATTTTTCTTGAGTTATTAATTTTGAAGCTATCTAATTTACTTGTATCTAATTTTCTTTATTTTATTTTGTAATTTTTATTTCTTCCTTTTGTTTTCAGGTGATTAAAAAATGGAACACTACTGGGAGATTGAAAGATTACGAGCTTTACAAGAAGATACACCCCACATCTGGGAGCAACAGTCCAGTTTTCTGAGGCCTATTGTCCAGCCCAACAATTATCACTGGATGTCAGAATCAAGCAATACTACATTTGCTCATCAAGAAGCAATGAGGAGATGTGACATATGTAATGGTAACCACCCGAGAGATCATTGCGAGTACAACTACAATCCAGGGTGGCAGAGCAATCAAGATCCTTCATGGTATGAAGAACCATCACAATTCATATAATCACATTTTCCATCTTATCCACCATCCACCTACTATCTTCATCAATGACCAGAACCATCAGAGGAAGATCAGAAGGTTGATATTCTCACAGAGTTGAATACAATGCTTGAAACATGCCAGAAACAATTCAAAAGTATTCAGAGACAGTGAGAATTCATTTAGAGACTGACAGATCAAATGTGACAATCAACAGAAAACCAGAGCTACATACCTCAAGAACCAGTTTCATATGACACTGATGAAGCCTTCGAATACCAATCATTTTACAATGACACCTTAACGGAGGAGGAGGCTGAGCAGTATCAACAACCAGAGGTAGCAATTCAGGAGCCTGAACCAATAAAGTCTCAATTTGATTTTTATTATTCTGACTCTGACGAAGATGAAGCTGAGCTTTTTGTACCAACGATGCCAACAATTGAGGATGGAATTTTGTATCCTCAAAATGAAGATCTTGGAGATTCCATTGCACAAATGTTTGAAGAAGATCTACCTGAACCATCTATTCCAGTCATATCAGAGGATGAAGACCTAATGTCAGAAACATCTTTACATCCTCAGATTGACAATTTTGAAGCATGTATTTCATAGATGACAGATGAAGAACAGAACGAGGAATTTTAAAATTCATCTGTGAAGAAAAGGTGAAGCAAGAAGCAAAGCAAATGTATGAACTTATTAAAGATCCAGAACATTCAGGAGAAACATCGCTGTTTTGGGAGTACAAATTAAAGATATCTACCAGAAGCTTGACAGAATGTTTGTGCATTAGTTTTACTACCTTTTTACTTTTGTAAAATGTTTGTGGGTATCATTGCTGTAAACCCTCATGAGACTACAACACGTCCACTAGGGACACATAGGGGTTTAAAGGCTTGTTGCATATGCTAAATGCAACCGTGATCCCTACGAAAGTGGCTTAGTTAAAATTTTATTTTGAAGATGTTTATGTTATTTTATTCTATGTTTTGCTCGAGGACTAGCAAAATGTTAGGTTTGGGGGTGTGATGAGTGGTATTTATATCACTTTTTCTCACTCATTTAACATAATATTTTGTATAGTTTCTTGATTTTTGTGAATATTTTGATGTGTTTTGTGTTATTTTGTATATAAATAGAGTTTCAGGGCATTCGGGAAGTGATTTGGAGCAAAACAATGAAAATTGGCGAAAAAAGGGCATTTTGGTAAATTCCAGCGTCGCAACGCCAAGACATTCAGCGTCGCGGCGCCTAACGTGCGCCGAACAGTGCTAACATACGTCAGGTCAACGGGTCAGAATTTAAGAAGTTTGACTTTGCTAACGTGCGCCGTGCCACGTGTCACCATCACAGCCGATCTGCTAACATGCGCCGTGCCACGTGTCATCATCTTACGCTGTCGACACTCATCATGATCCCTAACGTGCGCAGTGCTAACATGGTCGGTTGGTAATTAAATTTTCTTACCGCCTATATGGAAATTTATTTTGGTTCCGCCTTTATGGCTGGTTGGACTTAATTTGACTTAATCAGGATACCGCCAGATTGGTCGGTTGGCAAAATAATCACAAGTTAATAAATTATATTAAAGGAAATATCTAAATTGTAATTAGTAAAAGTTGATATTTTTACCTTAGCATTTTATTTTATTTTATTTTTCAGCTTTTACTTTATGTCTTTTACTTTTCAACATTCTTACTTTTTGACTTTTACTTTTAAGTTGTTACTAGCTCTAGTTATGTGTTAGTTATCTATGGTTGTGATGATTTCTAATATCACCGGTTTATAAGGGATTATTTTATAGTTTGGGTAATTTAAAGGTTTACTTATTCAGTCTTAAGCTTAATGATTCTTGTTGTCTGATCACCAATAAGATTGATGTGGTAAATCAAAAATGAACTAGACATAGGGATTTTCGGTTTCATCCTTAGACTTAATAGCCCACGATCTTCTTTGAGGATAGATAACCCTTTAATAGATTTCCTTACAGGTTAGGAATATACCTGTCGGGCGAGGGTAGCCATAATTGGAACTTAAACTTAATGAATTCACGTAATTTGGTTGACATAGACATATGGTTCAATTAGGTTAAACTAGGTATTTGCGTCTGACCATCGACAGAGGATTTCGCATAATTTAGTGTTCCAGGTTAGTAAACCGATTTATTGTACAAATATAAAATAATCACTTCCTCTTTTAAAAGATATTAGAAAGATTAACAACTCAGATCTTTGTGTATTTTAATATTTTCTTTAGTATTTTCTTTTGTTTATTGTTTTTATTTTATTTAGCAAAACCACATTCAACCAATCAATCAATTCTCTTCTCCCTATAATTAGATATTTGTAAATAAATAGTATCAACAATTAATAACAACAGTAGGAATTAAGTCATTGTGGGATCGATATTTTTATACTACTTGAACGATACGTGCGCTTGCGTTATACGTGTGTGTTTACGCCGATCACCTAGTGATATTACTATTCACGTCGCTAACGAATTAATTCTAAATTATTCGTTCGCCCGAAATAAAATCTAATTTCAATTTCGCGTCGAAATCTAATTTCGTTTAATATATTAAATATATTAATTAAACGATTAATTCCAAATTAATCGTTATCTCTCTTTAATTGATATTTTATCCCAGATAAAATATCTCCGCAATTAATCCCAAATTAATTCTCCCTCATCTAATTAATCCAAGATTAATTTAGAGTGTGAGTCATACGTCATCGCTAAATCTTTGGGAAGCGACCCATGAGATCCCCGGATATGTTGGCAGTAAATTCGGTCGTCGGACTATCCGAACACGTAAGTACCAAGTACTACGTTTATACCGATTTACAAGACAAGGTTGGCCTCTAGCAAAGCGCCATGCCTACCCAATTCTCCGAAAATATCCTTACAAGAATAAATTATCTATATCAAGCGTAGTATATCGTAGTATTGCGTATTTCTGTCCAGTATCGGATGATCACGTGCTAGGCCTGGAGCTGGAATTGTGTCTACCCCGTAAGAAGCACATGTCAGATGTCTGGTGACTAGTCTCTATAATCGGATATACATGACCTAGTCATAATATCCCGATAGGTGCGCAGTATTTAAGAGAACCAGTCCCGTATCCTACGTGACCATCATCTCCATATGACTGGAGTGATACTTCCTTCTTGACATCACACCCAACACACTACGATTCTCAATATACCCAGAATTGGCGTACACAGAACCAGTTAAAGCCTTGGACGACCTCAACCAAAGCATATTGATTATCGTAAGTATTAGCAGTGCAAGTCTCAGGTTAAGACCAAATACACCTACCAATATTGCAGACTCCCATAGACATATAGTCATACTACCAATGGGATTCCGTCGGGTCTTATCCAGAGCGAAGCTATTTTTCGTACCATCGGTAAAACACAAACTCCTATTACACTTGCATGAGTATCCTATACCCAAATATATGAGAACTATGCCGTTGTGCCCTCACAATGCGCACAAGTGCAATACTAGTTTTTTACGTATTTATCGATGTCCAATCTCGATAATACTCTAACTAGGGATATTTAATCATTTATCCTTCGTGGACTGATACTGTCTCATATCATTCTCCGTCCAGTAACAAATCATAGGGACCTCTCATCATTTATATATCTAGGTGATCTAATCACAAATGATAAGAGTGCAATCTCCTTTGTCACATAGTTAATTTGTACAACAACACCATGATCTGTACAAATAGTGCCGCTATGGGTCGTAATTGTCCAACAAATATGAAGTGTACTCGTTGAGCACTTGGACAACCGATAGTTTTTGATAAGAAATAATTTTGTATATTATAATTATCAACTAAAATAATTAAGTGTTATTGGAGAATTTTAATTATTTACTTTGACCCAATTGGATTAATTAGATTAATCCAAAATCTTACAAGGGATTTGTTGTAATTTCATAAATATCTATACCATTATAGGATATTTTTGTAATTACAAATATGTAATAATAGATGTATTTTCTTGAGTTAATTGGATAAAATCAAAATGGTATATATTTAACTAATCCGTTAATTAAACTTGTCTTGATTTAATTGGATTAAATCAAAATGGTAGACAAAGGTATTAGTCACACCTAATTATACATATTTGGACAAATTAGATTAAGCCCACATAAAGTTGATTAGAACTTTTATTAATTAAAAATTTCCTAAGTTTTGCTATAAATAGCAAGCTTGAGCAAGGTTTTAATTAAATTTGAACTTAAAAAAGTTAAGCTTGTGAAAGCTAAAACAAGAAAGATTTAGAAATATTAGCATAAGTAAAAGAAGTGATTAGAGAAGGTTTGAAAGTTCTCTATAATATTTCAACAAAGAGAAATCAAGATTGGATTTTGGAATGAAGCTTGCTAGCATTGGAATCAAGTTTGGATCTTGGAGTCAATCTTGCTAACTTTGGAAGTTTTCTACAATGTTTTAACAAGGAGAAGAAGATTTGATCTTGGAATCAAGGTTACTAGGTGTAATATCCTGAATTTTTCGGAGAATTTCTAATAGATTTCCAAATTAAAGTTAAGATTTGGAACATGATGGTATTCGAAAATCAAAGTTTATATGTTGAAAAATAGATTGGAATATTTCTAAGTGAAGCTTCGTCACATTGGAAAACATGTGGTTTCGAGAAACGGTTACGTGATTTCTGTTTATATCGTTATACGCATAAAAGTTTGTTGATTCGGCTATAAAAATAGCAAACGAGCTCCGATTGTAATTTTGATAATTACTGAAATAGTCCATTAAGAATGACCAAAGTACAAATTCGTGAGGGCTTAGTGGTAATTTTTGAAATGTTTCTATATAAACTTAGAAGTTTCCAGAAATTGCGAAAATCTTATAATTTCCCTAAATCACCCCCTCGTTCCCAAAAATGCAAGTTAAGTCACCCTTATCACGTCGGCCATCCGAAGATAGGGGTGACCAGTGCACCCCATGTGCCATTGCACCGGCTGGCGAAATAAACAGAAATCTAGCGTGTTCGTGGGATCCTTTGGAGTTCGTATATGCCTTTGAAATCTCGGCAAGACCTCCCAGTAAAAAGTCACTAATTTCAAGTTTTTCGTTAAATGTTCGGATGTATGCAGTAGCTTCGTAGAGTAGAGTATGGATATAAATTGAATTGTTTGAGTATTAGTATAATGAATTTGTGCATTTGATAGAATCCGAGTGAAAACGGAACGAGTTTGGTCGATCCGATAGAATATGTAAGTTTTCGGTTAAAGAGGGTTTTTAGTGTATTAATATGTTTTTTATCGTAATGATAGATATGAGTCATATATGATTATGTGATAGTGGTTGGATAAATTCGGGTAGGTTTATGAGGGTTCAAGAGCCTTTCGTAGTATTCGTTCAATAGCCTTTCGTAGTATTCCCGGAAACATTTTCGGAAGATTTTCCAAAAACACCTAAACCGAGGATTTAAGTGAACTAGTGACTTGGAATAATTTGTAATGATATTTTAGGAGTGATGGAACTGAAATCATTGGAATCGGACTTTATTTGGTTGTTCTGGAAAGATCCGAAATTTTTATCGAAGTTAAGTCGAGAATATCGTAAATCGTGATTCTGATGGTATTTCGTCATTTGTTTTGACAGCTTTGACTATGATTTAGAGTGCTCGCGAAGCCAGGTAAGTAACTCACGTGAGGATTACTTAATTTGTTGATTTGCGTTATATATATAAATGTATATATACATGTGTGTAAATTATTGAAGTGTTTGGGATAATACAATGATAGTTAGAGAATCATCATGAGACAGAGTTCGAGAATGTGATAGTTAAGTTTATCGACCGCCAAAGGTATAGATATTTTTCAATTATTTGATATTAAGTGCAAAGCTTGATTAGCTTATTGTTTATGCATGTACGTAAGGATATGAATCTGTAATGATATGAATGCGTGTATATAAAGGAATATATCAATATATAAGTATATAAATGTATGTTCATATATGTATATGATGTTAAGATATATATAGGTTGGATATACGGAATTGGTAAATGGAGCTATTGGTATTAGGTTATGTAAGTGTATGCAACATGAAAAACTTATTATTGATTTATTCATGTGAGTTATTTGTATAGAGGTTGAAATGGTTAAATGTGATAAGGAATTAGAGTGAGCGAAACATTTCTTGAATGAAAATGTTTAATTAATAGGCTATGTATTAAAGGTTTCCAGATAGGAAATATAAAACTAAGTATGTTTGGTCGGTGAATGAAAGATATAAGGACTGTTAAAGACTATAGTATCTGAATTCGAAGGAATGAGTACATTAGTATGTTTGATGTATACACGTATACGTATGACTATTCTGATGATAAAGTAGTATTTTCCATGTAAATGCTTGTGTATGAGAAATCTTGTGATGGGTGTGTATTACGTGATATGTATACATGTGTATATGTTTAATCGATTAATGATTTCGTGGTGTAGTAGCCAAGCTGGTTAGGAAATCCATTCGGATGATATTTATCTCTTACCTATTCTAAAATATGTAACGAGTCGCGTAAAAGTATTGTATCTGTAAGACAACCATACATGTGTTTTATGATGAACTGGTTCTTATGTGTGCTTCAGGGCTGGTTGCACAATGATTGTATGTATATCTAAGTGTATGTATGTGTATGAAAGAACTCATAACATATATGGATAGTGTATACTTTTGTGAAATGAATGAATGATTTGAAAACTCATGTGAATATCGGATGTTTTAAAGCGTGTTTATTAAGTTATATTGGTATGTATGTATCTGTAAGAATTCTAAAATTATGTTTGAATGAATATAAGAGAAATGTTCTATGATATATGTTAATGCAAATGAATCATGTATGTCAAGCTATTGTAAGGTTATTGTAGGGCACAGAAACTGGACGACGCATGCTTCGGGCTCGCGGCCCGGTCGGGAATTCGAATTAATATGGAGTCGCCACCCGGTGTGAACCGGGAAAATGATTTAAGGCCGCACTCACCCCTCGCAAGGGAAGACCTCAAACCGTTGGGTTCGAAATGGTCCCTTACTTATGCCACTTGTAATATTATGATTTATGCAATAATTTAGCCGAGCCTAGACAACTTATTTCCAATGACAATTATATTTCTAAATTCACATGCATGAAATCACAACATACAACATCACATGGAAATCTCATGAACATACTTTAATTACATAATGCGGAAAATAGATAGTAACCTAAACATAATTCCACTTCTAAACACAAAATAAACAACTAATCATGCTTTAAAAATAAACAACTAATCATGCTTAAAAAATAAATAACATACTAACGACCTAATCATGCTCAAATACAAGTTGGATGAAATGAAGTACATGAATCATTCAAGTGGTACGGAGCATTGTATCCCGAGTGCAAACCATAATACCATCCATTCGGATTCGGCTATGGAATTTATATCCGGGTTTCCATCCAATATACCACAAGCAAGATCACATATTCCATTCACCCGAAATCACATCACATATTAAGTCATTATTTCATGTGAACAAATTCCAAATAACATGCTAAACTAATTATTCAAACTAAACACATTTCTAAAGTCATTATTTCATGTAAATAAATTCCAACAACATGCTAAACTAACTATTCATGCTAAAAACATAAAATACATTTCCTAAGTCATTATTTCAAAGTATTCAGTCACACTATTACTTGGCATAAGTTCATTAGGATGCGTCTCATGAATTCTTCTTTTACTCTGCCACCACTGATGAATTAGCTCTCATCTTCGTGATTGCCAAGCACCATCCCCTCTGTCTTAAAATGCTATGTCTTCGCTTTTACCTACCAAAATAACACACAAAATTAAAAATTCTGCAACATGTATACACAAAACATGAAAATAGAAATCGCAACAAAGTGTATGGGTTGCCTCACTGTTAGCACTAAATTCATTGTCTTCAGCCAGACATGACCGAAATCCATCTGTTAATGTGCCTTCAATGTCATCATCAGTGCTTGTGTCACCTTTTGATCTTTACCGCTTTCTTTTTTTCTTTTTTTCTTCTTTAAAACCTGCGAATGCAAAACAACAGAATAAAGACGTGTGCATGTAATGTATACACATACATATGTAGAGATACTCCCTGTTCTTGGTGGGTGAGACCCTCACTGTGCTCATCGGCGCCATGTCTTTGGTCGTCCCTTGCTAGTTCCCCTTTGCTTGAAACCTGTAAAAGCAAAACACAAAACAAGGGATGCAAGTTACGTGCAATCATGTATGCATGAGTTTCCTAGCCCGTTGGGTTAGGTCTTCTGCCAATTCTCTTGGTGACTGCTCAGTCTTCTTTCCTTCAGAAAAAATACAGCTTCAATCTGCTTACATCGATCGACTCGGTGAACTCATTCTCTTTTAAATCTGATAGTCTCACTGCCCTGTTTCCCATTGCTGAATGGCTATCATGTCTTTCCTGCTTGCTTCTTTCGAGGATTCCCTGATGGTCTTTCCATTCTGATTGTATAAATTTCTGTTATCGGCTATACCGGGTACGGTCAAACTGGCCGCAACATTAGTCAGAAATTGCAACATCTCAATAATTTCAGTTACTTTAATCTCCAGTTGATCCAGGCGGGATCTCTCATTTGCTAACTTGTTCATGTTGACTGATGGTCTCCTCACGAGTCTCTCTGCTTTCCTAACCCAACGGGAGTCTATGATGGCTTTTAAGACACAAAGGGTTAACATGATGCGTGTATGCATGACATGCGTGCAATGTATGGAATAAATAAGCTCATAAAAGGATTTAAACTAATTGGCCCGTCATCATTTCAAAGTATTCAGTCACACTATTGCGCGGTGCAAACTTGTCCCAGTTGAAAAGGCCCAACAAGTTTATACTTTTGCGATAACATGGCTAAACAACTTCAAATAATAAGAGGCCTAAACACAAAATGGCCCATCGGCATTTTTAGAAGCTTTTGGCCCAATTGTCAAAGGGCATGAACTTGTTCCAGTTTAAATGGCCTAACAAGTTTATATCTCTTGACAAACGATCCAATCGAATCCAAATGATGATGGTCCTAAACACAAACATATAATGGCCCATTGGCGTTTTGGAAGCTTATGGCTCGATCACCATAAGATACGTTCTTGTCCCAGTTTAAATGGCCCAACAAGCCAATATCCCATGATAAAAGGTCCGAATGGATCTAGACAACAATGTTCCCAAACAAGAGCATACAAAGATAGTTTCTACAGAGTGGTCCATCAACATTTCAGAAGCTTTTGGCCCAATTGTCATAGGATACGAACTCGTCACAGTTTAAATGGCCCAACAAGTTCGCATTTCTGACAAGAAGTCCAACCGCATCCAAATGAGGATGGTTCACAAGGAAATAGTCGCTATAAGCCATACGACTTCGGTCTACGTGTGGGTTTGTGGGAGTATAGACAAAAACTCTCGCTGATGAAGGATTACCCACAACTAGGTCTCCCCACTCAAGGGTTCGAATGACCAAGTGAGCGCACCTTTTTTATACCTTTCGGTACGTGCCAACGAGTTATTGTGTGTGACTAACTGTCAAATGGATTTCTTGTTGCAGATTTCCTAGAGGGTGGGTGGAGCGAGGCTCTCTTAAGTACCCAAGCCCCTTAGGCTCTTATCGCTTGGTGACAGGAATAAGCAACAAGTCCTCCAGATTAGTCTGTCACAACAGGCTACAAGTAAATGATTATTTAGGTGTCTTCACAGCTTTTCCTTATAGAAAGGTAGTGAGTGAGGGAAGACACCAAACCATTACCTAGCTTTAAAATGTCTTTGATCAAAACCCCCATTTTACCCACGGCAAACACGGTTAATTAAAGCACAAATCATAATATTACAAGGAATTATTTCGGGGCCGATTCTCTATCCCCCGTGGAGTCGCCAGACTGCAGGGCACAGGAACTGGACGACGCATGCTCCGGGCTCGCGGCCCGGTCGGGAATTCGAATTAATATGGAGTCGCCACCCGGTGTGAACCGGGAAAATGATTTAAGGCCGCACTCACCCCTCGCAAGGGAAGACCTCAAACCGTTGGGTTCGGAATGGTCCCTTACTTATGCCACTTGTAATATTATGATTTATGCAATAATTTAGCCGAGCCTAGACAACTTATTTCCAATGACAATTATATTTCTAAATTCACATGCATGAAATCACAACATACAACATCACATGGAAATCTCATGAACATACTTTAATTACATAATGCGGAAAATAGATAGTAACCTAAACATAATGCCACTTCTAAACACAAAATAAACAACTAATCATGCTTTAAAAATAAACAACTAAATCATGCTTAAAAAATAAATAACATACTAACGACCTAATCATGCTCAAATACAAGTTGGATGAAATGAAGTACATGAATCATTCAAGTGGTACGGAGCATTGTATCCCGAGTGCAAACCATAATACCGTCCATTCGGATTCGGCTATGGAATTTATATCCGGGTTTCCATCCAATATACCACAAGCAAGATCACATATTCCATTCACCCGAAATCACATCACATATTAAGTCATTATTTCATGTGAACAAATTCCAAATAACATGCTAAACTAATTATTCAAACTAAACACATTTCCAAAGTCATTATTTCATGTAAATAAATTCCAACAACATGCTAAACTAACTATTCATGCTAAACACATAAAATACATTTCCTAAGTCATTATTTCATGTAAATAAATTCCATACAACATACTAAACTAATCATTCATGCTAAACACATAAAAAACATCTTCTAAGTCATTATTTCATGTGAACCAATTCAAACCATATGCTAATCTAATTATCCATTATAAAATCATAAAACACATCTCCTAAATCATTATTTCATGTAAATACATTTAATAATATAAACCCTCAGGTCTAACCTTTTGTGTCATTCTTTGGAGGTGCGTTATACGGCCGTCGGAAAGGCTAAGACACCATGATTCAACCGGTTCGCTGTTTCGATGTTTTGCTCACTGTTTCGCCATTTCGTTCACTGTTTTGAGTTCGTTTCACTGCGATTTAATTCTCCACACTTGGCTCACTGGTTGGCAGTGAATTATGGGCTGTTTTGGTGAATATTGAGGGGTATCGGACTACCGTTTGCTCGGTTTCTCAAAGACTTTCAAGTACAGTTTTTGCTCACTGTTTTGATGACTTTGGGGACTGTTTTGAGTGCTTTTGAGCTGCTTTTGTGGGCGAATTTTGGAGGGTGTTTAGGGCATTTTATTCACTGGTTTGGGGGCTAAAATTAGGGTGATTTGGGTGCAATTTCCAGGGGGCAAAGTGGCGTGAACTGCAGGCTTAATTTAGGGGCTGTTTGGCATGTGAAAGTGGACTGTTTGGCGTGTTGAGCTGCTGGAATGAGGGCTGTTTGCTGCTGGTTTGTGGTGTCAGTTTGGGGCTGGAATGGAGTCAGAATTTGCGTGAGAATGGGGCTGGAATGGGAGCCTATTTCAGTGGCTAAATGGCATGAACAATAGAGGCAAGATGGAGGAAGCTAGGACGCCAAAATGAAGGCTGACTTGGAGGGCAGAATTGGCGTGACTTCTAGGGAGGATGGAGAGCAGTTTTTGTTCTTCCAAATGCTAAGTGTTTGCTTGGTATTTTTGCTTGATGTGTATTGATATGTGCTCCCCGGTTCCAAGGTGGAAAATGATAGTTTATATAGGAAAATGGGATAGTGGAGGTTTGGGTGTGAATGAGTGAGGTATGGGTTTAAATGAGTGAGGTGTGGGTGAGAATGAGTGAGGTGTGGGTTTGAATGAGTGAGGTATGGGTGAGAATGAGTGAAGTGTGGGTTTGAATGAGTATGGTATAGGTGAGGTATGGGTTTGAATAAGTGAGGTGTGGGTTTGAATTATGTGTTTGTTATTTGTTTATTATTTTGTCAAAGTGGGGTGGAATGGTTAAAGTAAGTTTGGTATATGGGTAAATCATGTTTGAATAGTGTAAGGAGGGGTAATTTTAGTGTCATGGGCGTGGGCCTAATGGATGGTGGGCTTGGTGTTTGATTTATTTTGGTTTCATGGTCTTTGGATGTGGGTTTAGGTGTTTAGGTGGGCTTAGAATGGTTTGCGGTGATTTTGAGTTAAAAGATACGTTTTGAAACGAACATTCAACAAGCGAACTTAGCGAATCAAAACAAAAATGTGTCAACTCTTGTCTTTGCCTTTCCGACGACAGTTTTCCGCGACTTCCACGACTTAAAGGTGATGCATCCTTACGAGACTCCTCATCGGGTTTGGTATGCAAAAATACAATGCCTACAGTTATCGTGATTAAAGAAAGTTTATTTTGGTATAGAAGATAGTTTATAATCGAATAGAAGGAAGTTTATTAGATTTACCGATTTGATCATATTTCAAAGATGGATATTTTGATAAAAATATAGATGTATGACTTCATGTTTCACGTGAATGAAGTGAATTTGATATTAAACGATATACACTATGGTATTCGAGTTTGTTTTGTATGCTTTGGATGTTAGCTATTAGATTGGCACATATGTAGATATGTAAATGTGAAAATTAGACATGGGTTAAGTATAAAGGATAATAAGAAGTTAATAAATCTGCACTTGTAATAATTTAGTAATTCTGATATTTTGTTGATATGTTTGACTTATTTGTTTTTAATACTATCATGGTTACTAATTGAGTTTTTAAAATTCACATGAAACCAGTTTGCTAGTTTTGCAGGTTGGCTACCAGATAGGTCAACCATTTCAACTTAGGAAGTCATGCTCGAGACGCGGATCACCCAAGCGGAACTCACCCTCGCAAGTGTCTTGGGAGAAGTTTTAGATTTTTGGGATATTTGATTTATTATTTTGTTTATCGTGTTGAGCACGCTGTTTGTATATATATTAAGTAAATGTTTTGATTGCTTATGATGTTTTGGGCACAGAGTCCTTGAGTGTTGATAGATGATATGGGCACAGATTCCTTAGGTGATGATTTTAATGTGTTTGAGTGGATTTGAGGTCTATTTTAATATATGATATTTATTTCATAATGTAAGCATTATCATTTTTGTATTTTCAATTTGCTTTTGTCTCAAGGAGTTTCTAGCTTATATTATGAACTCGTCTGTGGTTTTCCTTTTCTGTTTTTCCTTTGTTTAAAAAGAACACAGCATCCAGTTTGTTTTTTATCTATCTTAAACATGTTCCAGTTTTTGCCATGTGATTGGCTTAATAATAATTCCATCAAAGAAAATTGAAGTAGAACATGAGATTATTCAAGTGTTTGGATCATATGCCTTTTGTTTTTCTGAAACAAAATTGTGGCTCCCAATGCTTCACAATCAGTGCCTTTCTAACAAAATTGCTAGAAATTTATTTTGATTATTGGGTCAATTACTTGAAGAAACCCTTGTATAGAAACACACTCGTGTAGAAACTAGAAACACTATTTAATGGCTTGGTTTGTGTAATCTTGATAGAGCTTATTTGCTTGAAGAGGCTCAATGTGTATACAAGACACGAGATGAGATGAGAAACAAGGAACTGAATGAGGAAGCTGCAAATCGAAAGCAAAATTCTTCTATTATCAACTTAGCTCCTTGTTTTCTTTGAGCCCATTTATGCCATTTAATTCGTGCCAATTTGTTATTTTGTACTAGAGTAGTGATTTATGCATAAAATAGTGATAACAATTAATCATAAAATACATATAATATGTCATTAAAAAGCAATTTTAACACATCTCATATTATGATTAGTTTTTGTCACCATTTTATATATATTTATCATTTTTCTTCGTACCTTTGTACCATTATTGTGTAGATGGTGAAGAGTCCACTATCAGTTGCTCAAATTAATAATCAAAATTTCATCCCCAAAGCATAGAACATCAAGCTATGTTATTATGTATCTAATAAATTATATTTCACTATATATTTCACTAATAATAACTCACTAATTAAAAACATAACTTTAGAGAAAATCAAACTTACCTAATGTAACACCCTGACAGAGGCAATGTGCTACTGGCATGAGACATGATTGACCCATCTCCATAAGCCTATAAATTATAGGAAATCGGGCATGATGTTTCCTAAAACTGAACAACCTTGAATAAAGTCCAGCATCAAAACGAAACATTAAATAGATATCATCTATCAAAAGGACCTCAAGTCCACACAAAACACATCAAAATCAACACCTAAGGGCTCTAGAGCCACATCATCTATCAACACTCAATGGCTCTGTGCCCAATACATCATAAGCAATCAAAATTGTTTTTTAATATATACAACAACATGCTTAACACGACAGATAAAGTATTAATCACAAATCCTAGACCTTTAAAACGTTTCCCAGGACACTTGTGAGGGTGAGTGCCGCTTGGGTGAATAGGTATAATCACAAATAAAGTATTAATCACAAATCCTAGATCTCCGCATCTCGAGCATGACTTCCAAAGCGATCGTGGTTAACCAATCTGGAAGCCAACCTGCAAAACTAGCAAACTATTTTAGAATAGATATAAGATGAATGTCGTCAGAACGGATTCCTAACCAGCTCGACTGCTATCAACCAATTAAACATACACACATGCACATATATCACATAACACAACTCATAGTACGATTTAACATACGCAAGCACATACATGACACATACTTCATATATATATCTCAAACATTTGAACATACACCTCTCTTCGAATTTGGGTACGATACAATATAATAATCCTTATTTCTTTCGCTTATCGATAAAACATATTTGGTTTCCAGAATTATTATCAGGAAATATTTCTGGCATAGAAACTTACTAGTTAAGACATATGTATTCATAAAATGTGTCATTTCCCTCATGTACCTTAACAATTCAGGAAAAGCTTAGCTTATATCAATTTCTCATCACACTTAATCACCCAAACACCACACAAATAAATCGCATGTATCAGTTAATAAGGAGCTTATCCAAATGCCATACATATACACATGTTTATACAAATTTAGAAACCATAACTTCTTCCACTTATAGATCTTATATACTCAAGTTATACATATCTTATTATCACATATATATGCAATCATGTATATCCATACTTATACATTTACTTATACATATACATATTTAATACAGTTATATTTTAACATCCCACCTTATGCCAATATTCTACCGGCAGGAGACAGGAAAACCCATTTTCATAAACCTCTAATGCTACTAAAATTTTGGCATGACCTCTGCTGAAAATCATGAAACCTGGATCAAAATCTAGCACCTCGAGGTGACCTAAAATTAAATTTAAAAGATACCATCTCAACTCATATGTAAATAGGCCGCTGGCCTGACATTAGACAAATAACTATGTGCTCAGAACGATTTAAAATTATACATATGATACAAATAAATAAACTAAGACTATGGGAGCCCATTACACATTCAAGGACTATACAAAGACTCAAGACTGACTTGACTACACCGGGGTGATCCGCTATCTTCAAGACGTCTCTAGTAATCTACTAGTATTTTAAGTTTAGTGTGAACTAGTAAAACTGCCAATCTGTTGAGGTGTAAGCTATAAAGCTCAGTAAGTAATTCATATCTTATGTAAATATATAGAGTAACAATAAGAACTTAAATAGAAATCAGATATATGTAAATATACATAAACTTATATATCTCATCTTTATCTGATGACCGCTTACATATACTAGACCTTAATAACTCACTCACTGCATTGAATGCAATATTATAGTAAACTTATCTTCTCTGTTCCACACTATACTATATATCTACGGAATCATGGCATCTCTCATACAAAAATATGAAAGTCCCCAACCATATACATACATACTCTCTTTTTTCTCACTATAGCTATACTTAAAATACTAGCAACATCAAATTTATTCTAACCGGAATTAACTTTTTATTTACCAAACCACCGAAACCCGCGGCTAAGACCATCTCATACCCATGGTGGTTTAGTTAGCTTAAACTATGGCTGGTTACTTCTTATGGATTACGTGAGGTAAAACACAAACATTAGCTAACTGTGAACTGTAGAATGTTTATTGAAATACTGAGTTGAGACCTCAGATCTCTATACAACATAAGATACCAACACTGGATTCAATCCATTGGAATCTTCACAAATTACATTCTAAATGTAGTAAACACTCAACACTTAGCCCTTACATTAATATTACGAATCGACCACACATCTCAACATATAATTTATACATAGTACATACTTATAACATACTACCATCATACTCATCGAATCTGAACTAGACATAACTGAACTTTCATATCAAAGAGATCTCCACCAAATAAGGAAATCAATTGTGTAGGGTCTAAAATCTGAAATCACACTATAATAGAATAACAACTGCATCTAGCCCCGTAGGGCAAGCTATTTGCAAAAGAGAGAATTTCTATATCTGAAAATCGTAAAAATTTAATAGAAACTCTGAAAACTATATTGATTTGTAAAAAAAGAAATCTCATATGTTAGAAAATATCCAAGCAAGCTGGGAGTAAAACCAAATTCAAAATCTGTAATGGTATACAAGATCAAGTAGTGTCAAAATCATATACATGAAATTCTAATTTGGTACTCTGTTGGAAATCAATTATTTTATAAAAGTAAACAGTTATGCAAAAGCATTAACATGAAGATCTCAATATAAATAATAAAATCAATTCTCAAATTAACAGATTTCATAACTAGTGAAATCAAAATTCACGTACTCTGTAAAATTTTAAAACTCTTGTGTAAACTTTTGAATCTTTATAGTTAAAAGTCACATAAAACTTTCTAAAATCATTTTTCTGAAAACTTTAAAATTCACTGTAATAACTTGGTGATTAGAGGAATTACGTATCGCTGTCCCCTTAAGCACCTATCTGAGTTCACGGTCAGGTTGGTAGCATTGATTAGCACCACCAACTCTAGTACAGTGGCTTGGGGGACAACGAGACGAAACACCTCAAGACCACTAGGATCTAGGGGCGTTATGACTTGTCGTCCCCCTAGCCTCGAATCTGTATCTGTACATATCACTTTAACTATGATCTAGAGGTATTACTTTCCGTCGTCCCCGTGGTCCTGGATTTGTATCTATCCACATCACTGTAACTATGATCTAGGGTCGTTACGTATCGCCGTCCTCCTGGTCTTGAATCTGTATATGTCCATATGCATTGTGTCTCTTTTTGGGTACGCAGAATACATATGAATCATCATACCAACCATATGAACATATTGAAGGGGTTTTATGGCGGAAATCCGGTAACGCAGCGGAATAGTGGAAAATCAAAAATTTTTGATTTCAAAAACTTTTTCTCGGATCAATTAAATAAACTTATTTATTTAATTATCCAATTATCAAATTATGAAATATTACACAAGAAATCAAATTTTTATGTAATTACCAAATTGCCCCAAAACTTTGTATTTTGTTCATTTTAGTCCTAAATTGTTCGAAACAATTTTGGATGATTCTAAATCATTTCTAAGATGAATTTAACATGTCATACACATAAAAAATCATATTGCAACATCAACCCCAAATTTTAGTGAAATTGCCGTGAGCCCCCATTTTTGTCCAAATTATGCATTTTGCTCTTTTAATGTTCAAAACACATCATGATGATATCCAATCAACAAAAGATCTTATATGCATCATATACACATCAAAATACACAACATAAATGAAAATCCCCAAATTTGGAAGTGGTCTTAAACCTTAATTTTTCAATTTCATCAAATTGGATAAATTAGACCAAATTAGTAAAATCTAATATTTCAATCATATTTCTTCCACACCAATCAAGCCTCACCAAAATGAAACAACTATAGAACAAATTTAGGTTATTTAAGAGTAGGTCAATAAATATATAATGGCAACAAGTTTCTTAAACTATCAAAAGAATGCTTGTTAACATATTAGAAGCATTCTATGATCTTTATACATGTATTAACCCTATCCATAAACTTCCATCCAATAAAAATACAAAGAATAAAGATTATAAAAACATGAGAACATCACAAAATGAAGCCCACAACAAGAGGAATATTTTTCTCTTCAATGGAAAGTTGGAAATACTTACTTAAATCCAAGCTTTTTCTTTGTTTTTCTTTTCTTTGTCTCAAGCTTTTTTGTCTTTCTTTTAATGGAGTTTTGGTAAAGGTTTTTGACTTAATAAAATCCTAAATGAAAACAAAACAATATATACCTACAACATTTAACCTTGGCCGAATTTTAGGTATAGAAAATATCAAGATATTTATTTTTATTTCATTTAATTTTGCCTTTATCAACTTGTTAACTTTAATCATTAAACCATTTAATGAAAAGTTTAAAATCAACAAAGGCAACTAAGTCATAAAATAAAATATCATAACCTTAGATATTTATACTTTTAATTAATTTAATTATTTAAAAATTAAATAATTATTTAAATACAAATATATTATATATATATATATATATATTTACATTAAATATAAAATACATATTATTTATGATATTATTCAAATTTCTCAATTTGACAATTAATTAATGTGTATTTGAATTAATCTAATATTAAATACTAATACACAAAAATTAGGAAATGACTATCGGGTCCCTATACATGTATTTTTCGTTTAACCTTTAAACGACATTATAAATAATTAGTATTATTTATAAATATTACCATAGTGCTCTACGAGTATATTTCATTAGTGAGACTCTCTAGATTCAGGCATATCTATCACGAAATCAAATTTCGTGTCCATAACTTACCCACTCATAAATTATGACGATCACAGATAAACTCGTTGAATCATACAGGTCGAGGTCCTGGCATATGTACAATTTCTCCATCACAGGTATCCAGATATATCCAGAGATATAGATGTAAATGTCAAATCTCTATTGGAGTTGTCCCGACGACTTCTCTATTAGCAATCTCAAAAAAGAACATTTAGGACTGACTTCTAAAATGTACCATGGGCCCATGGTTTTTATCTGATTGCTAATCAAATATGGACTACCTATGCTCTGTACACAAAATTGACGGATCATATCTCGATACACACAGGGAACCCTGAGGATCTATCTACACCTAATGAATAGGCGGAGGTCTGATCTTAATAGATCGGTGACGTGACTGTCATTTAAGTGTAGAAGATGTCTCATGTGCCCACAGAGGCATCTCAAGTCGAAGAATCACAAATGCTACTCAACCTGAAAATATTCTTATTGATGTTGGTGTACCATCCATTAAGAATCTTCGGTGAGTCATTCAGTGTTTATCCGCTATAAACACCTACATATCTATACGAGTCCCCAAGACTCATGGTTTTTTGAGAAACCATTGGAATCATATATTCCAGTATACGACATGTATCGGTCTCAACGGGTTTACTTTACTGACCAAGTAGTGTAAACCTTGACCTGGAAATGTCTGAGAATGATAACGTCATGATACAACCCAATGTCAGTTGCGACGCTTTTACAACAGTATCATGAATAATCATTATATGGTCATTACGTCTTTACCATATTAAACGATACATTATATTATAGAAACTGCATATATTATTCATAATAAATCATTTTTACAGTAGTATTATTAAAGAAATACAACCGGGAATTGAAGCTCTGAACACCAACCCCAACAAAAACTCCACGTGTATCTAGTGCTAATAACGATTGTATCTTATACCCATCGACTCCACGTGTTTATCAAAAAACCTTGGAGGTATGGCCTTCGTCAGCGGGTCTGCTACATTATCTTCACTTGGTACCTTGCACATGACAATATCCCCACGCGACACAATATCTCGAATAATGTGGTACTTTCATTCCACATGCTTCGACTTCTGATGCGCCCTCAGTTTCTTTGCTTGCACAATGGCTCCAATATTATCACAATATAATGGAATCATATTCTCGATACTTGGCACAACCCCCAATTCTGTGATAAAGTTCTTTATCCACACAGCCTCTTTTGCAGCTTCAGAAATGCAATGTATTCCGCCTTAGTGGTGGAATCTACTGTTGATCCCTGTTTGGAACTCTTCTAACAAACTGCACCTCCGTTAAGGGTAAATACGAATCCAGATGTAGACTTTATATCATCGGGATCTGATTGGAAATCGAAATCCATATATCCATTATCTTGTACCTTAAGATACTTTAGGATATGTTTAATGGCCATCCAATGATCATTACTTGGATTGGACTGATATCGTTTAGTTACGCTAACAGCGAAACTGATATCAGGCCTAGTACATAACATGACATATATTATGCTACCCAAACACGAAGAATAAGGTTAGTTAGACATTCTAACCTTCTCATCTTTTGTTTGTGGACTCATCTTCTTTGAAAGATGAATTCCATATCTGAACGGTATGTTTGTTGTCTTACAGTTATTAAAATTATACCGTTCCAATGTCTTATATATGTACATTGATTGGGATAACCCAATTAGCTTCCTTTGTCTATCTCTATAGAGCTTTATCCCTAAAACATAGGAAGCTTCTCACAAGTCTTTCATGGAGAAATTCTTACAGAGGTACGCTTTGACGCTTTGTAACATACCTAAATCATTCACAATGATTAGGATGTCATCAACATATAGGACTAAAAATATGACCATGCTCCCACTGGCCTTCTGATACACACAGGATTTTTCCGAATTCATGAGAAAACCAGATAATCTAATAATCTCGTCGAATCGAAGATTCCAACTTCGTGAAGCTTGTTTAAGTCCATAAATAGACTTCTTAAGCTTACATACTATACATGAGTTTTCCCTGGACGCAAAACCTTCCGGCTGTTCCATATAGATTTCTTCATCAAGAAATCCATTTAGAAAAATCATTTTGACATGCATTTTCCAAATCTCGTAGTCATGATACACAACTATAGAAAGCAAAATCCAAATAGACTTAAGCATTGCTACTGGTGAAAACGTTTCATCGTAGTCGACGTCAGGTGGCTGCGTGTAACCTTTTGCTACCAGTCGGGCCTTGTAAGTTTCAACCATACCGTCAGGCCCGCGCTTTCTTTTGTAAACCCATTTATAACCGATAGAAACAATTCCTTCGGGAAGCGGAACCAAGTCCCAAATTTGATTCTCATATTTCATGGCACTTTGCCATTTCACGGAGTCGATGTCTAATATCGATTCTCTATAGGTGAAAGGATCAGTCTCTTCTACTAAGAAAACATCTATACTCTTTTCTTGTATCAAATACAAGCGTTGAGGAGGTGTAGATACCCTTTCTGACCTACGGAGTGTGTGTGTTAAAGGTGTTTCATCTAATTGAACTTCAGGTTCCTCCATTGGTTCGTTGTTTTCAGGTTGGACTTCATCAAGTTCAACTTGTCTATGATTACCACCTTCTGAGAAAAATTAAACTTCTAGAAATTTTGCGAAGTGAGCTACAAACATATTTCGATGCTCGATATCATAGAACAGATATCCCCTCGTATTCGAAGGGTATCCGACAAACCTAAACTTTTACCCTCGAGGCGAAAGCTTATCTTGCTGAGTCACACTGACATAGGCAGGACAACCCCAAATCTCAATGTAACTTAGATTTGGTCTCCTACCATACCATATCTCATACGGTGTCGTAGGAACAGCTTTTGAATGAATCTTATTCAAAAGATGTGCAGCTGTTAAAAGAGAGTAGCCCCATATGTAATATGGTAAATCTGTAAAAACGCAACTTTGATCAGACCATATCCAATAAAGTCTGATTTCTCCTCTCAGATACTCCATTGTGTTGTGGAGTACCTGGAGGAGTATATTGAGCGAGAATTCCATTCTCCTTCATAAAATCAATGAACTCCCACTCATATATTCTCTACCTCAATCAGATCGAAGGCATTTAATATATTGACCAGTTTGTTTTTCTACTTCATTTCGAAACTCTTTGAACTTTTCAAAGGTTTCTGATTTATGTCGTATCAAATAGACATAACCGTACCATGACAAATCATCGGTAAAGGTAACGAAGTACGAATAACCACTGTGAGCAGTTTGACTTAGTGGACCACATACATCAGAATGTACGAGTTCCAGTAAGTTAGTGGCGCGGTGTGCAACACCAGAAAATGAGGCTTTGGTCATCTTACTATGAATACACGATTCACAAGTTGGATAGGATTCAATGGTGAGATCTAGTATCAAACCATTCCTAACCAATTGGGTAAGGCATTTAACGCCTATATGACCTAGCCGCATATGCCAAAGTTCAGTATTATTAATTACAGGTAAACTATGTTTATTAACTCTAGTATTTAAAATATCTTTTGAATTTTGCAATGTATAATGACCATGCTGGTTTGGACAACAAAGGATCTGAATATTATATTTATTATATAAATACAAAAAACAATTCTTAATATTAATACGATAACCTTATGTATCTAATACAAAAAAGAGATATAATATTAGCTACACATCCAGGTACAAAATGACAGTCATATAACAAAAGTGTCTCATTCTACAATGAGATCTCACATACTCACACTGCAACTGCATCCAGTGAGTCTCCACTCCCGAATCACAACTACATCTCTCCAAGCTTCAGTCTCCTACTTTCCTTCAGCACCTGCAACAAATTGCAAATGTGAATGGGACAAGCAAAATCTAAAATCCAGGTGGATGAAACAGCTTCACAAGCCAAAGATATATCAATAACTGGAAAAATAAATGTACCTGATGTAGATGATCTCTCCCTCCTCAACCGGGCAATGTAGTCAGGATAGTTCCTTTTACAGTGCCCGACTTTACTGCAGTGATGGAATTTACATTGCGACCTTATGAACAACAACTTGTTCTTGGCTCTCAAACGATTGTTTTAATCGTGTCATCATACTATACGCATCTGACATGCCATAGTATTGTTTCTTGAGGCCCGGTGAAAGTGAACTTAAGATGTATGATTTAACTTTTAAATCATCATCCTTCCAAGCTTGGAAGACTTCGCATTCTTCCAGTGTAGCGTCTTCTGCCACAGCAAGGGGTAGTGGACCCTCAAGAACATATCCCAACTACTCGGAATCGAGGACAATCCTCAAATCCAAATCCCAATCGGCAAAGTTCTTAGCGCCTTTGAGTTTGTTCGCATCAAGCATACGCGCAAACTGATTAGTGGACGGTGCCTCCATCGCAAATATATCATATAGATCATGAAAAACAGCTAGCAGATAATATAAAACAGTTTCATATAATATCAAAAGCATTAACTAGATCATGGATTTTTAATCTAAAAATACCTCTCCCACTAAATCATGCAATACTGTAATACCAAAATAGAATACAAAGATTTAATAATTAAACTAAATACAAATAGTGAAAATTGGACCCCATGAATATATTTCAGCTCATAGCAGAGGCACAGTCTCGCCTACGTATGTTCATCAGGTAGACAACTCATTGTCAATCACTTATTAGTGACTCCTCGATTTCCGATCCTGGTCATTTCTCGTTGGGACTGCTAAAGCATGCTTACAAGGAGACGTACCAAGGTTAAACTCATCAATGATAAACTCAAGTTACTTGAGTAACCCTGACAGCTAGGGCACGTTCAGGATTGCGCTTTCACTTGAATTTATATAATATCTGATATACATCCGGTATAAATAAATCTCTATCGACTACACCCTCACAGTAGAGGCACGGTCTCGGATGTAGTCATGGAGAAATATTTATAAACCGTATTGACAAGACGGACCATATAACATGCATCAAATACATAATTACATATTAACCGTATTAATTAGGGATTTTCCGTTATGTGTCAAACACCCTAAATCTAATCAAATTAGATTAAAACATGCATGTATAAAGTTAAGAAAACATGATTAAATATTGAATTTAAAGGGCTAATCATATTAGGGGGCCTAGAATCAGACTCTTTCTGATACCATTTTGAAGGGGTTTTATGGCGGAAATCCGGTAACGCAGCGGAACAGTGGAAAATAAGAATTTTCAGTTTTCAAAAACGTTTTCTCGGATCAATTAAAAAAAATTATTTATTTACTTATCCAATTATCAAATTATGAAATATTACACAAGAAAACAAATTTTTATATAATTACCAAAATGCCCCAAAACATTATATTTTGTTAATTTTAGTCCTAAATTGTTCGAAACAATTTTGGATGATTCTAAATAATTTCGAAGATGGATTTAACATGTCATACACATCAAAAATCAGATTGCAACATGAACCCCAAATTTTAGTGAAATTGTCGTAAGCACCCATTTTTGTCCAAATTGTGCATTTTGCTCTTTTAATGTTCAAAACACATCAAGATGATATCCAATCAACATAAGATTTTATATGCATCATATAAACATCCAAATACAAAATATAAATGAAAAGTCTTAAATTTGGAAGTGGTCTTAAACCCTAATTTTTCAATTTCATCAAATTGGATAAATTACACTAAATTAGTAAAATCCAACATTTCAATCATGTTTCTAACACACCAATCAAACCAATCCATAATGAAACAACTATAGAACAAATCTAGGTCATTTAAGAGTGGGTAAATAACTCTAGAATGGCAACAAGTTTCTTAAACTATCAAAAGAATGCTTGTTAACATATTAGAAGCATTCTATGATCTTTATACATGTATTAACCCTATCCATAAACGTCCATCCAACAAAAATACAAAGAATAAAGAGTAGAAAAACATGAGAACATCATAAAATGAATCCCACAACAAGAGGAACATTTTTCTCTCTAATGGAAAGTTGGAAATACTTAATTAAATCCAAGCTTTTTCTTTGTTTTTCTTTTCTTTGTCTCGAGCTTCTTGTCTCTCTAGTACTGGAGTTTTGGTAAAGGTTTTTGACTTGATAAAACCCTAAATGAAAACAAAAAAATATATACTACAACATTTAGCCTTAGTCGAATTTTAGGTATAGAAAATATCAAGATATTTATTTTTGTTTCATTTAATTTTGCCTTTATCAACTTGTTAACTTTAATCATTAAACCATTTAATGAAAAGTTTAAAGTCAACAAAGGCAACTAGGTCATTTAAATAAAATATCATAACCTTAGATATTTATACTTTTAATTAATATAATTATTTAATAATTAAATAATTATTTAAATACAAATATATTAATATATGTATTATATTTACATTAAATATCAAATACATATATATTTATGATATCAGTCAAATATCTCAATTTGACAATTAATTAATGTGTATTTGAATTAATCTAATATTAAATATAAATACACAAAAATTAGGAAATGACTATCAGGTCCCTATACATGTATTTTTCGTTTAACTCTTTAACGAAATTATAAATAATCAGTATTATTTATAAATGTTGCCCTATTACTCTACGAGTATATTTCATTAGTGAGACTCTCTAGATTCAGGCATATCCGTCACGAAATCCAATTTCGTGTCCATAATTTACTCACCCATAAATTATGATGATCACGGATAAACTCGTTGAATCATATAGGTCGAGGTGATGGCATATGTATAATTCCTTCGTCACAGGTATCTGGATATATCCCAGAGATATAGATGTAAACGTCAAATCTCTATAGGGGTTATCCCATTGACTTCTCTATTAGCAATCTCAAAAAAGAACATTTAGAACTGACTTATAAAATGTACCACGGGCCCATGGTTTTTATCTGATTGCTAATCAAATATGGACTACCTATGCTCTGTACATAAAACTGACGGATCCTATCTCGATACACAAAAGGCACCCTGAGGATCTATCTACACCCAACGAACATACGGAGGTCTGATCTTAATAGATCGGTGACGTGACTGCCATCTAAGTGTAGAAGATGTCTCATGTGCCATAATTGCATCTCAAGTCGAAGAATCACAAACGCTACTCAACCCGAAAAATATTCTTATTGATATTGGTGTACCATCCATTAAGAATCTTCGGTGAGTCATTCAGTGTTTATCCGCTATAAACACCTACACGTCTATACGAGTCTCCAAGACTAATGGTTCATTGAGAAACCATTGGAGTCATATATTCCAGTATACGACATGTACCAGTCTCAACGGGTTTACTTTACTGACCAAGTATTGTAAACCTTGACCAGGAACTGTCTGAGAATGATAACGTTATGATAGAACTCAATGTCAGTTGCGACGCTTTTATAACAATATCATGACTAATCATTCTAAGGTCATTATGACTTTACCATATTAAAAGATACATTCTATTATAGAAACTGCATATATTATTCATAATAAAACAATTTTAAAGTAATATTCTTAAAGAAATACAACCGAGAATTGGCGCTATGAGCACCAACCCCAACACATATAAGTAATGATATTCAATGAAATACAATGCCATTATTCATTTACACATCAGCTTAATCAACCACAATCAATCACTAGCTGGGTACATCACAGTCTTCCAATACATACAAAGTGGGTCTGTTCCCCATTTCAACAAACACATCCATGTGAAAAATGTTAGCATCTGTCATCGAACATATCAGAATCAATCAAATGTAATGTCATCACCAAACAATTATCATATGCATCACTATGAAACATATCTCCAGTATAGAGTTTGATTGCATAGATTATTGGCTAAACTCCTTAAAAATCTAATCACATAAATATCAGCTATGTCTATTTCTAATCCTCAATACCAGAATAAGTGTCACTGTGACATCAAAGACTCACATTAACTCTGGTATATCTATAACTGGAATTCAAGTGTCGATTTGATATTTGTTCCTCTTATAGATTGCTATCAAGAAATCCGGCACTATGCATACTTTCAGATAATTTGTTTCTATACGTGTTATTTACGAATCTCACTGTTTGTACCTCTCGAAACTCTCATTTCATGCTTTCTAAAACTCCATAATTACTATTACATATTTTATGAGCCTTCAATCTATGCGCATATCTATATACATATCTAAACATACAATCAGCCATCGTACCTTGTCTACTTACGATGAGTTCACACTGAGGTACTTCTTGTTGGACAATTATGACCCATATCATCACTATTTGTACATATCATTGTGTTGTTGTACAAATTAACTATGTGACAAATGAAATTGCTCTTCTATCATTTGAAATTAGATTACCAAAATGTATAAATGATAGAAGGTCCATATGATTAGTTCCTGGATTGAGATGATATGAGACAGTATCAATCTACGAAGGTTTAATCATTAAATATCCCTAGTCGTAGTATTATAGAGATTGGACATCGATAATACGGAATAGACTAGTATTACACTTGTGCGCATTGTGAGAGCATAACGACATAGTTCTCATATATTTGGGTATTGGATACTCATGCAAGTGTAGTAGGAGGTTGTGTTTTACCGATGGTACGGAAAACAGCTTCGCTCTGGATAAACCCATCGGAATTCCATTGGTAGTATTATTATTTGTCTATGGAAGTCCGAATCAGGGTAGGTGTATTTGGTCTTAACCTGAGACTTGCACCGCTAATACTTGCGACAATCAATGTACTTTGGTTTTGGTCATCCAGGGCTTTAACAGGTTCTGTGTACGCCTCTTCTGGGTATATTGAGAATCATAATGTATTGGGTGTGGTATCAAGATGGAAGTATCACTCCAGTAATAGTGGAGATGATGTTCACGTAGGATACCGAACTGGTTCTCTTAAATACTACAGCTATCAGGATATTATAACTAGGTCATGTTTATCCGATTATAGAGACTAGTTGCCAGAGATCTGATATGTGCTTCGTACTGGGCAGACACAGTTCCAGCCCCCGGCCAAGCATGTGACATCCGATACTGGATCGAAATACGTAATACTATGTATACTATGCTTGATATAGATCGCTTATTCATGTAAGCATGTTTCTGGAGAATTGGGTAGGCATGACGCTTTGCTAGAAGCCAACATTGTCTTGTAAATCGGTAAAATGTAGTACTTGGTACGTACGTATTCGGATAGTCCGATAACCGAATTTACTGCCAACATATCCGGGGATCTCATGGGTCGTTTCCCGAAGATTCACCGATGACGTATGACTCGTACTTTATTAATTTGGGATTAATTGCGGAGATATTTTATCTGGGATAAAATATTAATTAAAGAGAGAGAACGATTAATTTGGAATTAATCGATAAAATAATATATTTGATATATTATACGAAATTGGATTTCGACGTGGAATTGAAATTAGATTTTAATTCGGGCGAACGAGTTAATTTAGAACTAATTCGTTAGCGACGTGAATAGTGATTTTGCTAGGCATAATTATTTAATTACGTCGTAACGGAAAATTCGTTAATTTGGAATTAACGAACCCGAGCCCGGGAGTGTTTGTGGAACCATTCGCATTTAGAATCAAAATGGGACCTGCAAGTCATATCTAGTGTCACATCATTCGTCAATCAAGTGATAGATGTCTTTCACTTTGAGTGATTAACACCAATCACTATTCATGAGTGACGTGAGTTGATGGAAGTGGTTGGAATGCATTTATTGCATTTTTGCCTCCAAATTTTTGTTGACTTTTGGAAAGCCTTTTACAAAAATTTGGTATATGTTTTTCATTAGGTTTATTAAAACCAAAAATAAGACATAACTCTCTCTCTCTCATTCTCCTACATGTTTCGGCCAATGGCCAAACATTTTCTCCACTCTTTTTCTTCACCAAAACCGTGAGCAACAAGAAGAAAGAGGATGATTTGTGGCAAATCATCAAGGTGCTAGCACACAAAGAGGCATACAAGGTGATAGAGAAACCTACTTGTGAGCTTGGAATCACCATTGATAAATATTGGAGCTTAGAGTTCCATTCATGGAGTTTGCTGAATCAAAAGAGCAAAAAAATGAAGCCATTGCCGAGAGCTCAATGAGACAAAAAGCTTGGTTGTTCTTCGCATCATAAAAGCCGTTCATTGTGAGTATTTGGCAACTCCTTGAATGTATTCATATGTATGTTTCATGCTTGATATGATCTTGGGATGCTTAGTAAATTACAACAATGGGATCAGAGCTAGGTTGAGCATGAAAATATTTTAGGGTTAAAATTGGGTAAAATCATTTTGAGCGTGATTTGATGAAATTGGATGATTGAGTATGCTTAAATATAGTTTAATTGAAGTTTGATTGGATCAATTTCATGAAATATTGTTTGGAACAATTTTTCCCAAAACATTTTGGCTTGGCCGAATATGAAGCTTACCCTAATGTCTTGGTATTTTTGATTTTTGATTCATTGGATGACTTGAAATCAATTAGGTAATGTTGAATTGGATTTGATTGGATTAAAACCGAATTGAACATTAAAATCCTCATATTGCCGAGACTACTAGAGCATGTATATGGGTTTGATTTTTGATAAATTGTGTTGGACATGATTTAATATTGATAAGCATAATTGATTAGGCTAATTGATGTTTTGGAAATGTTAATTTAGTTGATTAATTATGGCAATACACTTTAAGATAATTAAATTTGGAAATTGGATTTTTGTAATTTAATTATTTGGGCTTAAAATTGGATTTGGGCTTGTGAAGTTGTTATTGGGCTTTAATGGGCTTGGTTGTACTAAGATGTGTTTAGGCTAAATTGGTTGGATCTAATTGGGCCCAAAACCATTTCCATAAAGCCCAAATACGACTAATGGACCTTTAACTTTATTTGGGCCTAATGGGCCTAAATTAGTTTCAAGGCATATAAGGGTGATTCCTTTAATGGGCTTTAGTCTTTGGGTTTGACCCAAGTTGACCACAATTCCATGCCTTAAGAAACTAATTAAAAGCCCATGGACTTTAATTAAATTTAACATTGGATGTTAATCGGGCTTTGAGACCCGTAACGATTAAATTTGGAATTTAAGTCGTAAAGATTTATTAATAAAGTGTAATATTTAATTTGGAATTAAATATGTGAATTAGTATTAAATACATATTAAATTGGATTTAATGTTGTAGTTTAATTTAATTCAAGAATTCGTACTTTGAGTACTTATTCGCAAAACGAGTTGGACTCGTGAAAAATCAAATCGTTGTTTGAACATTGGATGATCACTAATATCAGATTAATTAATTGGATTAGATTGATTGATAACATGTTTTTGTGAATACATGGTTGCGATGCATGAATAATGTATATCGGATGGATATTAGATGGGTGGGGCAATTTTAGAAATTTTTGTAATAAATTTTGAATTTATTAATTGGACCTGCGTGTCCAGCCTATTACCTCTTGGACTCTGTGTATTTCTCTTCTCACATATTCCCCTCAATGTAAATGAGGTTTCTTTAGAAGTGTTATGTAATTGGGTAGAAGTAATACTTGTGCTAGCGGGAGAGAGGAAATGGAGAGATTTGATCTAGGATCAATGTGTAAAGTATCCATCCACATATCATTATTATATTTATTTACGCGCCTTATTATGTGTTTAGAATGCATGTTTAAGGGTGTATGATGATGAGACTTTAACAAAGATAATAAATTGGTTGCCAATTTGCACGCGAAAAACCCTCGCTAAATATTAAGCGTTTTTCCTTCCATTGACTGATTCTTACTCAAGATCCAATATTGGCATTGGTTTTTTTGCCAAAGTCAAGGCCTTTGTCCATCGAGGATGTGTTTGAATCACGAAGTCTTTGTTCCATATTGGTGTCATGTCCAAGTTGTGATTTGTTGGCCAAAGTCAAGATCACTTCTTGTCCATCGACATTGATTACGAAGCTTTCCATGGTCAATGTGTTCCGCTTAACTGGATCACTAAGTTTGTTGTGCCAAAGCCAAGGCTTAGTTGATTCAGAGGAAAAAGGCTAGGCAATATATTGGATATATTAGCATATATACGATATATGTTTCGGACTTGGATGTCCACCTACTGGATGTAGGAATTGGATGGGATCCAATTGATCTTAGAGATCTACCTAGTTAATTATCATACAATTTGTTGGCCAAAGTCAAGATTTTGTGTTATTTAACGGGATCCTAACCCACTAGGAAACAAGGTTTCCCGAGTACTCCACAGAGGGTTAGAGGCTCGCCGAAAAATAGTGGGAGGCAAGTATTAGATTTGCAATATTCGTTTAGTAACTTGCCATACGCGCTCAATCACAATTCATTCGTCGTTAAATTAAATGTTAGTTGGACTAATATTTTAATGGTTGTTTTAATAAACAGTTGGACTGTATTCAAACTATTCATTTATAGTTGCTTATATAATTGGATTATAGTAATCAATATATTGATTTAATTAATTATAGTTGATTTTATAATTGGATTATAGTAATCAATATAATTGAATTTAACCTATTAAATTATAGTTGATTAAATAGTTGGACTATAGTAATCATTATAATAAATAGTACCTAAAATCGTTGATTAAATAGTTGGACTATTAGAATCAAGATAAAATTGAAAGATTAGTGTTTAAAACATAATCATGTGGAAAATGTCTTTAAACGACTTAATTTTCAAATTGGGAATAAAATATCAGGATAGTCCTGAAAATTAAGAAGTTACTTTATTTGATAAAATAACATCTTAAGCCTAAACCCGGAGTTAAGCAAATTGTAGAACATAATCTTTGGAAGATTTATGTGATGTTAACTTTAGTGCTTAATTCATTAAACTTGCCAAATAGACTTAATTTCTTAATCAGAACTAAGGATTAGATCCTTAAAGTATGATAATGAAATTGAAGGATCTTCATAGATCTATTCTTAGATCTTAGAAGTACTTAATTGCAATAGTAAACTCTTAGATAGTTAATGGCTATTCTAAAGGAGACAAAGCCAAAGTTTGCAATAAGGCAAGAAGCACAAGGCGCACTTTATTTCGATATTCTAGTTGGCCAAAGGCTTCTAGGGTGTTGAAAAGGGCAAAGGCAAAATCATTATAATCTTCTGGGAAGATAAAGGGACATATCCTAAAATGCCTGCCTAAATTGTAGCAAACGGGGACACAGAAACGTGACTGCCGTATGGACAAGGCAAACATGAAGGAATGAAGATGGGCAAGGCTCTAACTTCAAGTATGTTTGTCATAAACGTGTTCACTACTAGTATTAAAATTGGATTTTAGATAGTAAGTGTGGTGCATAAATATATACTGATGGGCGGAATCTGCTTATAAGAAGGATACTAACTTCGGTTAAGATTATCTGCGAATTGGAAACGGGACGAAAGTTGCTGTTTTAACCGTGGATACCTAAGTTTAGGAACTATCATTTGGGCGTGTACTTAAATTAGGAAACTGTTACAATGTCACTAGTTTGGCTAGAAACATTATCTTTATATCAGTGTATAATCCGTTGCGGATATACCTTTATATTCTAGAACACTAAAGTGTTTCATTTTATAAAGATGATATTGAGATAAGCACATTAGATGTGAATAACAGTGTTTATATTTTGAATATAAATGAATCTCAAACATATAACAGGACAAACAAATAGCTCAAACTGATTTAATCAGTTGAGACTTATAAGTGGCATTGTTGTCTGGGACACAATTAAACAAGACTAGTATATCCACACTTTCGAAGAGTGGGTACTTGGAAAAATTTGATTTTATTCAAATAAAGTCTACGAATCTAGTACATTGGGCAAAGTGCCTAAAATACCTTTACTTGGTAAAAGTGCAAGTGCCACCGATCTGTTAGCCCTTGTTCATAGTGACGTAAGTGGGCCCATGTCTAGCTAGGCTAGAGGTGGATATGAATGTTTTGTGACCTTCAACGGATGTGGCATCACGTTATGGTTATGTGTTTCTTACGAAACACAAATCGGAAACTTTTAAAGTTTCGACACAAAATAGACAAACAGATCGGCTAAAGTATTAAACCATCACGGTTATACCATGATGAAAATACTTAAGTAATAAGTTTCTAAAATACATGAAAGAGTATAGTATTCTTTCAATGAGGACTCCTCCCAGAACATGTCAATTTGACGGTGTGTCCATACAGAGAAACCAAATTTTATTGGACATGATAAGGTTAATCATTAGTCACTCTGAGCTACCATTTCCTTCAACGGATACGCATTAAACAGTGCATAACTTATTTTGAATAAGTTTCCAAAATTTGTTTGACAGATTTCATATTAGATATGAACAGGAAAGAAACTGGGTTTTCTAATTCCTGGTGATTTGGGTTTGCTAGGCATATGTTTGGATGATACCAAACTAGAACCCAAATCGGATATAGTACTTATACAACTCACATGAGAACAATTTAATTGTTGCTCACCATGCGGTTTTCCTAAGAGGAATACCTATATGCAGTGGTAAATTGGAGGAAAGTAAGACTCGATGAAAATCGGAGTAATATTATTCCAGGCACCGATTCCTTAATGGAACACAAATATTTCATCAAGTATGAAACTATACCAGTAATCTTCGAATACACAAGAACCGCGTAGATCGGAGAGAGTCAGAAAACAACCAGGGGTATGAGTTTCTAATCTCACCTGTCAATCTTATTGAGGAATACAAACTGACTATGTATGAGGTAGTGATACAAGGTATCGACTCCCTATTATGGCAAAGTGCCATATTTTCCAAAAATTATCCCATGTATACCAACCAAGTTTGGATACCAGTTGTTGTACCGGAAGGCATTGTGCCTATTGGTACTATATAAGTCTTCAAGGAAGACATACATGGATGGCAATATACCAACGCACTGAGCTAGGCTTGTGAAGAAAAGGTAGAGTTATCAACATTATGTTGATTACGATGAAACCTTTTATAAGTTGCCATGGTTGAATCCATTTGGATAATGCTTGTTGATGCTGTATATTTCATTTATGAAATATGTGAGCTGAATGCCAAAACCGCTTTCCTTAAAGGAAACCTTTTGGAGGATGTTTACAACATCCTGACGATTTTGTCGTACCAATACAAGCAAACTAGGTTTGTAGGTTATTCGATCCATGGATGGATTGAAACAAGCATTGGGTTCTTGGAACTATCGTTTTGATGTAATCATAATAGTATATGATTTAATTCAAAACGAATATGATTCTTGTGTATATAAGGAGGTTAGTGGGAGCGCACTGACAGTGAATGTCCTGTATAAATAATGATGACATGTCATTTCTTGGAAATGATATTCCCATAATACAATCAGTGAAAGCTTGGCTTTCATGATAAATTCTCCATAGAATTCTTGGGAGAAACAACCTTTATTCTAGGAATAAAGATCTACTGGGATAGATCTAAAAGGTTGTTAATACTCTCCGAGAACTCGTACATTGAAATAAATGTACGTGACCTGGTGTCTCATATACTTTGAGCATATGGAGTCACAATCAGGCCAATCCAAGTGATAGTCACTGGATTGATGTTAAGAACGTCCTTTAGTATCTTAGGGGAACTAATGATGCGGCTTTATACTATAGAGATGGAGAACTTGAAGTGACTGGGATCACCATTGCAAGTTTCCTAACCGATGAAAACGACCATAAGTCGTAACAACGGTACTATACAGTTTGAATAACGGAACAGTGAGATGGAAATCTTCAAAGCAAGATGCTGTTACCGAATAAATAACAATAGCGGGATGTTGCTGCATCTGAGGCAGCAATAGAAGCCATTTGGGTCGATAATAATCTAATTAGATTAGATATAGTTTTGTTAGCAGCTGAGCTAGGCTACAGCGCAGGCTAAAGAATTAATGGTCTAATCAACGATCCAGATATATACTTCAAATATATTCATCTGATTCATTCGGATCATACATCGTGGCGATGTGATGATCGATTAAATCGCATCAGATGATAATCATGCAAATTCATTGACAGAAGCCTTTTCTCAGCAGTTTGAGCGAACCGTACATAGTTCGGGTGTAAGACACTCGAGTGACTAGCTATAGGCCAAGTGGGAGATTGTTGGACAATTATGACCCATAACGTCACTATTTGTACAGATCATGGTGTTGTTGTACAAATTAACTATGTGACAAAGGAAATTGCTCTTCTATCATTTGTAATTAGATTACCAAGATGTATAAATGATAGAAGGTCCATATGATTAGTTCATGGATTGAGATGATATGAGACAGTATCAATCCACGAAAGTTTAATCATTAAATATCCTTAGTCGTAGTATTATCGAGATTGGACATCGATAATGCGGAATAGACTAGTATTACACTTGTGCGTGTTGTGAGGGCATAATGGCACAGTTCTCATATATTTGGGTATTGGATACTCATGTAAGTGTAGTATGGGTTGTGTTTTACGATGGTATGGAAAACATCTTCCCTCTGGATAGACCCCTCGGAATTCCATTGATAGTATTACTATGTGTCTATGGAAGTCTGAATCAAGGTAGGTGTATTTGGTCTTAACATGAGACTTGCACCGCTAATACTTGCGACAATCAATGTACTTTGGTTTTGGTCATCCAGGGCTTTAACAAGTTCTGTGTACGCCTCTTTTGGGTATATTAAGAATCGTAGTGTATTGGGTGTGATGTCGAGATGGAAGTATCACTCTAGTAATAGTGGAGATGATGATCACGTAGGATACAGAACTCGTTCTCTTAAATGCTGTAGCTATAGGGATATTATGACTAGGTAATGTTTATCCGATTATAGAGACTAGTTGCCAGAGATCCGATATGTGCTTCGTACAGGGAAGACACAGTTCCAGCCCCATGCCAAGCATGTGACATCTGATACTGGATCGAAATACGCAATACTACGTATACTACGCCTGATATAGATCGCTTATTTCTGTAAGCATGTTTCTGGAGAATTGGGTACGCATGGCGCTTTGCTAGAAGCCAACCTTGTCTTGTAAATCGGTAAAATGTAGTACTTGGTACGTACGTATTCGGATAGTCCGATAATCGTATTTACTGCCAATATATCCGGGGATCTCATGGGTCGCTTCCCGAAGATTCACCGATGACGTATGACTCACACTTTATTAATCTGGGATTAATTAGATGAGAGAGAAAATTAATCTGGGATTAATTGCGGAGATATTTTATCTCGGATAAAATATTAATTAAGAGAGAGAGAACATTAATTTGGAATTAATCGATAAAATACTATATTCGATATATTATACGAAATTGGATTTCGACGCGGAATTAAAATTAGATTTTAATTCGGGCGAATGAGTTAATTTAGAATTAATTCGTTAGCGATGTGAATAGTGATTTTGCTAGGCATAATTATTAATTACGTCGCAATGGAAAATGGTTATTTGGAATTAGCGAACCGAGCCCGGGAGTGTTTGCGGAACCATTCGCATTTAGAATCGAAGTGGGACCCGCAAGTCATATCTAGCGTCACATCATTCGTTAATCAAGTGATAGATGTCTTTCACTTGGAGTGATTGACACCAGTCACTATTCATGAGTGATGTGAGTTGATGGAAGTGGTTGGAATGCATTTATTGCATTTTTGCCTCCAAATTTTTGTTGAATTTTGGAAAGCCTTTTACAAAGATTTGGTATATGTTTTTCATTAGGTTTTTAAAACCAAAAATAAGGCATAACTCTCTCTCTCATTCTCCTACATGTTTCGGCCAAGGGCCAAACATTTTATCCTCTCTTTTTCTTCACCAAAACCGTGAGCAAAAAGAAGAAAGAGGATGATTTGTGGCAAATCATCAAGGTGCTAGCACACAAAGAGGTATACAAGGTAATAGGGAAACCTACTTGTGAGCTTGGAATCACCATTGATAAAGCTTGGAGCTTGGAGTTCCATTCATGGAGTTTGCCGAATCCAAGGAGCACAAAAATGAAGCCATTACCGAGAGCTCAAAGAGACAAAAAGCTTTGTTGTTTTTCGCATCGCAAAAGCCGTTCATTGTGAGTATTCCGCAACTCCTTGAATGTATTCACATGTATGTTTCATGCTTGATATGATCTTGGGATGCTTAGTAAATTCCAACACTTTCCTGGGGTCCATGCTACCTTTATCTTTCCCCATCAAGATTTCGAGGGCATAAACGGACTCCCAACGATCCCACGAACGTGCTGGAATAGACGGAATTTTGATCGAAGATACTGTTCATTCGATGTTACTGTTCACCATCATTTTTTCTTCTTGTTTTACGTGCAACCATGCACATAATGGAAAATCCATCATCGTCAACTTGTAGTACTCTTTGAGAGCTTCGATTTGGCTAGTGGCTCGAGTCGTGAAACGAAGCGAGGATTTGAGATATTAGTGGAGCAATTTTTAGGGTGGTGCGCCGGTCAGCGGTGGCCGGGGTGTGGCCGGCGCAACCAGAAACTAGTGGAGCAATTTTTGGGGTTGGGGGTCGAGTTTGAGAGATTAAGAAGTTTCCTATTCTTGCAGTTTCTGGAAACTATGGGGTATTTTTAGAAAAGTTTCTGAAATTTACAACCCGACCTTTGAAAATTACTGTTAAGCCATTCTCATTCAAATTTTGAAAAATATTCAGCATAAAAGTTGTTCGTCTCGGAAAAAAAGAGTCTGATGGTTCAAGAATCAACTTAATCAAAGTTTTTTTGCTATTTTTATAGCCGAAACAAGAAAATTTTACGCATTAATAAAAAGAAATCAGAAATCACGTATCTAGTTCTTTTGAGCTATATTTCAACACTTGAACTCTTATTCTTCGATATGGTCACATTCCAAGACTCGATCTGCAATGTAACATCCTTCCGGAAGAGTTTCTGAATTTATGTATATTACATACATTCTTAGACACATGCATAAAGACATTAAGCTCATCAAATATTTCATTTCATATCATACCAATAACCAAAATCCATACATGTGGTGGACGAATAACTTAACTGTATAAAATTTGAACTGTGTTCTCAAGAGAATCTCTTAACTATCCTCGTATTATCTTAAACACTTCAGTCATCTCTATATATGTGCATATTTAAAACACAAATCAAGTACTCATCGCATGAGTTACTTACCTGGCTTCGCAAGCACTCCAGGTCATAGTCAAATCTTTCAAAGCAAATGGCAATACGCCGTCAGAATCAAGACTTTAGAGAATCATCGACTTAACTTAGATAAAATTATAGTTCTTTCCTAGACTACCAGATTAAGTCCGATCTCAATGATTATAGTTCCAATTATCCTAAAATATCATTAGAAACTAGTTCGAGCCTCTAGTTAACTTAAATTCTCGGTTTACGTATTTTTCTAACATCTTCAAAAAACATTTCTACAAATGCTACGAAAGGGTCCCGAACCCTCCGAACTTACCCAGATTTATCCAACACTAGCATATCATCATATACAACTCATATCTATCATTAGATCAAAAACACATTAATACACGAAAAACCTACTTTACCAGAAACTTACATATTCTATCGGATCGATCCAACTCGTTATGTTTTCACTCGGATTCTACCGAATACATATATTCAATATACTCATACCCAAACAATTCAATTTATATCAATACGCTACTCTATAAAGCTACTAGATATATCCGAACATTTAACGATAAAGATGAAATTAGCGGCTTTTTATCAGGAGGTTTTACCGAGGATTTGAGGGCATATACAAAGTCCAAAGGATCTCACGAACATGCTGAAATCGATGGAATTTTGATCAGAGATACTAATAATTTGTCAGTCACTATTTATCGAAGCTTTCTTTATTGTTTCGTGTGCAACTGTATTTGTAACAAAAAATCCATAACCGCCAACATATAGTACTCTCTGAGAGCTTCAATTTGGTGGGTGGCTCGAGTCGTGAAAGAAAGCAACAAGCTGGGATCAGGAAACCCATTTCTGCGCCATTTCCTCTACACTCTCGCCGTTTTTCTGTGCCTCTGCCTCGCCGCAGGCCACTATCAAATATGTGGTGGCCCAATACTCTCATTGCGCCAATGCGCTAGCTAGCGGTGGCCTGTTGGCCACTGGTCCAATTAGATTCCTTTCTAAACGTGTTTGGGGATATGGGTGTCAAGATATGTGATTTAAGGAAGTTTACCATTTTCGCAATAACCAGAAACTATGAGGTATTTACAGAAAAAAAAATTTTGAAAATTATATTATGACCCATGCATAATTTTGAAGTCTTTCTGATGTAAATTACTAAAATTACTCAACACGAAAGTTGTTCGTCTAAAAAAAGTCTGAGAGTTCATGAGTCAGCTCAATCGAAGTTCATTTGCTATTTTTATGGCCGAAATAAGAAATTTTTCACGCGTACAACGATGTAAATAAACATCATGTAACTCTTTATCAAAACCATGTATTTTCCAACACGATGAAGCTTCACTTTAAAACTTTCCGATCTATTTTGCAACTTTAAAACTCTTATTTTCGAATAATATCTCGTTCCAAATTATTATCTTTAATTTCGTCTAGAGTCTGATTTCACCTAACTATCCCTTATATATTTGTCATGTCATTCAATTCTTATTCAGCTATATTATTTATAAGTCAAGAATCCTAAGTTATTCTAATTCCCTCTCCAGAGTGCCGAGTGAATGTGTTATCGATTACAGACTTCGATATCCCTATAAAATCTAATAATTAACAACTCATTACGCTCTATGATTCTTTTTAATGACTTCAAAGTGATTATAGATTCTCCCGAACTCTACAAATCTCATTGGTTATATTCTCTATATCCTATTTAAAATCCTTTTCCCGAGTGTCGGATTCTAAACATGCATTATCTTAATATGTGGCCAACAAACAAGAAGCATTAAACACAAGAGAATATAAATAAACTGAATCAAAACTTTATAAAACTCAAATTTTCAAACAATACAAAGGTTCAAGAATTGGCTACATCATCCTCCAGAATAATAGAGTTAGTTCATGACTAAATTTAAAACAATGAAAGCATGGTCCTGAATTTAATGGAAATCATTAGAGTTTAAAGAAAGAAAATACATCGAATCAAGCATTTCATACCAAAAACACATCAAACTTATCATCTTAATTCACACTCATTCATAGGAACATGCTCAAACCATTTCAAGTTCATCCATACTAGAATCAAAAGTCGAACACAAATTCTATACAGTAAAAAACATGCATCATTAGAAACGAGGAACACAATCAAATACAGTATCAACTATAACACAAGTTCATTACATACAATCAAATACAATATCAAAACAGAAACTTAATACGAATTTCATACTATCCATTTCGTCCACAATCTAAAAAGGAATTCATTCATTTCACGACATGTCATTCCATATTATATATGTAATCAATATCAACATCAACATTTACCTATGTACATATCTCATTGAACATACAACTTTGTATGGCTGACAATAAAGCATACATAACCATCATAATACTCAAAAGATCTGTGACTAATAATAAACTTACAAACGTACTCTTATAATGAATATGAACTCTTTTATCAACAAATACATCCATTGTCACAGCCAGAAGTGATTGACATATAATCATACATGCTCTTATGATATTGATAGTCTGAAATCTGCCAATTTTTTGATACCATCAAGATGGAAAATGTGAAACAATCTCTTTCAAAAATCCTCTCGAAAAAATATTTGAAAAACTATTTTACTATAAACAAAATCAATTTAAAAATTCATCATCGTAAATCCTTATCAAGCATCCACCATAGCTCAACTGGACGAAACATAACGAGCACCCAATGCCCAAATCTCGTGCACAGATCGGACAATGAACGAAACGATCCCATGACATAGGATAGCGGGTCGGTCCATCGTAATTGGAAAGACCCATATACAAGCACCACAGCGAAAACATATCATATCAAATTATAAAACCGTAAAAACCATATACAAGCGTCGTGACGGAATATATCATATCATATCATAAACAATATCGAAATATATCAAAATCAAAATATAATTCTTTCGATATCATTATTTCCCCCCAAAACATAAATATGTTTAAATCAAAAATAAATCTTTGATACAAACTTTTCAAAATACATATCGAGCATCCACTGCTCGAGTCGCGTGCACAGATCGGTCAGTATACGAACCATGTCGACATGGTAGTGGAACAACCATTTCCTGATGGTCTGGACACATAACAAGCGCCTCGGCCCTGCCGAAATGAGACATATGTAAGCGCCACAGAGGGTCAAAAACATAAAATCATCAAGCACAGTGATGGAAATAGATTTTCGAACGTCTCGGAGGAAATAAAATTTTACAGTTTAAAATAATCAAAATCATTTTTGATCATCGAAACGGAAACATATTATCAAGCACCTCGACGGAAACATATGATAAATTTCAAAACATGAAAACGTGAATCAAGCAACGAGGCGAAAATATTTTCTTTACCCTTTATAATCAAAATAAAAAATATCTGAAAACTTTCTTTCTTTCTTCTTTCATTTCCTTTGTCTTTTCAAAACACTTTTATGAAAAAATCAATGACATATTTTTAACTTAGTATACATATATACATATATATATTCATAGCATACAAACATGTACAAATAATCTGAATCACCCATATCAATCAAAAGTATTGCACATCATACCATATACTACAAATCAAACCAAGTTTCAAACAAGAGACCTATATAGTCTATACATAACAGAAAACTAACTCTGATGATCGGATACCCAGTAACTACAATCACCGACACCTAAACCGGATTCTGATACCACAATTGCAACACCCCGTCAGGCGTAAGGTGCTACCGGTAGGAGACATGATTGACATATCTCAATAAGCCTCTAAATTTACAGGAAATCAGACTTTATGTTTCCTAAAACTGGACAACCTTGAACAAAGTCCAGCATCAAAACGAAACCTGAAATATATATCCTATATCAAAAGGACCTCAAGTCCACACAAAACACATCAAAATCAGCACATAAGGGCTTCATGCCTACTTCATCTATCAATACTCAAGGGCTCTGTGCCAACAACATCATAAGAAATCAAAATATTTACTTAATATATACAAACAGTGTGTTCAGCACGACAAATAAAATATTAATCACAAATACTAGACCTCTAAAACTTTTCCTATGACTCTTCCAAGGGTGACTACGGCTTGGGTGATCCGCGTCTTATGCATAACTTCCAAAGATGTTGTGGTTGACTAATGTAGAAACAAACCTGCAAAATTAGCAAACTATTTTAGAAAAGGTATGCGATGAATGTCGTCCTAACATATTCCTAACCAACTCGACACTACACCACGAAACTGTCAACCAATTAAACATACACACATGCGCACATATCACATAACACAACTCATAGTACGATTTCACATAGGCAAGCACATATATGACACATACTCCAAGTCATCATTCAAATACTTATATACATATATATTTCTCAAACATATGAACATACACCTCTTTTTGAATTCGGGTACTATATCATATGATAATCCTCATGTATTTTCCTTATCGATCAAACATATTTGGTTTCCAAAATTCTTATCAGGAAATAATCCTGGCATATAAATTTACTAGTTAAGACATATATATTCATAAAACGCATCATTTCCCTCATGTACCTTAACCATTAAAGAAAATCTTAGCTTATATCAATTTCTCATCACACTTAATCACCCAAATACCACACAGACAAATCCTTGACTTAACTTACATAAAATTTCGATTCTTTCCGGGACTAATAGATTAAGTTCGATCTCAATTATTCCAGTTCCAATTATCCTAAAATATCATTAGAAACTAATTTGAGCCATTAGTTAACTTAAATCCTTGGTTTATGTGTTTTTTCGAATATCTTCTGAAAACGTTTTCGCAAATGCTAGTGAAGGGTCTCAAACCCTCCGAACCTACCTAGAATTATCCAAACACTATCATATCATCATATACGACTCATATCTATCATTATGATCAAAAACACATTAATACACAAAAAATTCACTTTTACCATAAACTTACATATTCTATTGGATTGATCCATCTCATTCTATTTTCACTCGAATTCTACCAAATACATATATTCAATATAGTCATACCCAAATAATTCAATTTATATCAATACGGTACTCTACGAAGCTACTGGATACATCTGAATATTTAAACTTAAAATTAGCGGCTTTTTACCGATAAGTCTTACCGAGATTTTGAGGGCCGGACACAAAACGATCCAATGAATGCGCTGGAATTGATGGAATTCTTATTGGAGAAATTGTTTATCGGTGGGTCAATATTCATCGAAGCTTTCTTCCATATTTCGAGTGCAACCGTACACAGAACGGAAAATCTGTCACCGCCAACTTGTAGTACTCTCTGAGAGCTTCGATTTGGTGGGTGGTTTGGACCATGAAATGAAGCGACAAGCCAGGATCGGGAAACCCATTATCGCGTCATTTATTCATCGCTCTCGCCATTTTTCGGTTCCATCATCAGATACCCAGTGATCGGAAGCTCCCCATAAGCCGACGGTGGCCTGCTGGCCGATGAGGAAACCATATTCCTTTCTAAACGTGTTTGAGGATGGGGGTATCAAGTGATTGAAGTTTACCATTTTGTAATAACCAAAACCTATGGTATTTATATAAATTTATCTGAAAATTATATTTTGACCCCTACATAATTGCTTTTAGGTCCCTACCATGGGACTTTCTCACATATTCATATTTTAAAAAATCTTATGATGCAAACTTCAAAAGGTGTTCAATATGAAAGTTGCTCGTCTCGAAATAATGAGTCTAATGGTTCAATACACAACTCAATTGGAGTTCGTTTGTTATTTTTATGACCAAAATAATAAATTTTTACACTTATAACGATATAAATAAAAATCGCGTAAGTGGTTCTCGAAACCACGGATTTTTCAACGCGACGAAGCCTCACTTTAAAATGTTCTGACCTATTTTCCAACACATAAACTCTTATTTTCGAATAATATCATGTTCCAAATTCTTAATTTTAATTCAGAAACCTTCCAACATTATTATAAAAAAACTCAGGATATTACATAGTTTAACTTATTCACTTCCTTCCATCAAAGAAGTATAAGTTACAACATTTCATAAAAATAAACCATTCACATTTTCATAATATATCCTTATTACTTAATCACCCATATGAAAGACTTTTAGGCAATGTATGTAAACATATTGGACACCTTATGTAATTAAGTTTTACACTGATAAGATATGAGTTTGGATCTCGTACTGTTCTGAGCAATCATAAATTAATTATAAAAGGGTTGTAATATCTTAACTTAAATTTTTGACTCAAATCTAGATATTAATATTTATCCATTGGTTTAAGTCAATCAAATGTTAGGTAATAATGAATGAATTTTGATTCAAAAACTACATGAATCCATTTATTATTTTTTTAATTTTAATTAATTAATTTATTTTTTTACAGTTTAATGCTTCCAATCTTGGAGAATTCGAGGTTTACTCTTTGTACCAAGTGATAATTTCTTGAAGATACTTTAATTTTATTATTTGAATTTTGGAACATTTTTTTTCTGAAATCGTTGGAAACCCCACCACCAAACCATCATTCCGAACTTAAGCGGAGCAGGTAAAATTCTTGACTGTCTCAGGCACTTACAAAAAACGCACTCTCTGATTCGAATCCAAGACCTCAAGGTGAGATCATGAACCCTACACCACCAAGTCCCGCCCTTTGAAAACTTGAATTTTGGAACACAACTTATTTGTTCTGGATAAAATTTTTCATTTTGTTGTAATTATAAAGATAATTAGTTTATGAGCTGCAATGTATATATCAAGGCATATTACATATTGCATTAGAAAATTTTCTAATATTTCAAGAAGAATTTAGATGATGTATAGTGTATGAGTTAATATTTATTTCATTGTTTTCTTTGAGATTTAAGGTTATTAAGAAAAGTAAAAGAAATTGGAGAAAGGAAACAAAGTGAGAAAAAAAATATCAAATTTTTTAAAGGAAAGTCTACAAGATTTAAGTTGACTAGGCTATTCTTTGGGGGAAAATATGAAGATTATAATAATCATGATAATGAGTTGTTTAGATGTCATTCTAAGTGTGAATCTAAAAAGGTTATTATTTGAAAATCTATCCCTCAAATATGTTTGAATTATCAAATTGTTTGAAATAATTTATTAATTAGTAAATTCATTTTTATTAAATATAAATTTGGGATCGCGTATAAAACGATGATAATGTCACCATTCAACGATGTTGTTTTGAATTTTTTTTTCATTTACCACCGTAATCATATTATTTTGAAGATAATTTTATACTCACTCAGTACTTAGTATTTTCCAATTTATTTATTCATTGTTTTCTTTTCTTTTTTTTTTCTTTTTTTTTCTTTTTTATTTATTTTAGCTGTTTTTCGGAATATTATGATCTAATAGGAGAATAAGTAACTAATTAACTCCAAAGATCAACACTGATATATAAAAGTGATCGAAAAAGAGACATCAAATCGATCTTATTAAGTAATTGTTGTGAAATAACGATCACTCTTGGAAGTGTTTGAGGAAAACCGAAATCAATATTATTACTACAAGAATAATATTCAAAGTTTACACAAGAAACTTATAAAAAACCTCAACACTCTCTATACACTTCTCACACACATTGGGATGTTATGGGATGCATTTACAATGGACTCAAGGCTCCATTTTATAGAGCCTGAAAACGTGTGCACTGTTCACACGTTTTCACAGCTCAACACACACACGGTTTTGCTGACTTTAGCAACACTTCTATGTTGCTTTCTACTTTCGGTGGGCATGCTGGACTCTTGCTGGATTCTTCTTGCAAGCTGTTTCCAACAAATCTCCCCCTCGGTGAAGATTTCCCCCAAAATCTGAGCCGACCATCAATCACCCAAATCCGGATCCTTCAAAGGATCCTCCCCTGGCTGCATCTGTATGACTGCCTACGTACCCTGAGTTGGGATCAAGCCAATCGTAGTTCTCTGTATCATCTGACAGCTATCCCGGTTATGTCTCTGCACAACTCTAGCTTGTCCCGATCACCATCGTTTGTTGACATGTCGGCTGTGTCTCTGCACAGCACACTTCACTGCATCTCTGTACAGTATTCTCCTGCTATGTCTCTGCATAGTACAATCCACTGTGTCTCTGCACAGTTTTCTTCTGTTGTGTTTCTTCACCCATTTGTTCCTCAGTGCCTTCTTGCCTTTGGGAAACTCACTGGCTCCCCCACATCAGTAAGCAGAATATATTCGGATCCCAGATATCTGGTTGATGGAATCCTGCCTCGCTCAGATCTTCTTGTCTGAGGTCCACTGGTTTCTGGAGGTCTGTCATCATCCATCTCTGTGAATGATCTTGTAGCTTCTAGTGGAGTGGGTTGCGGCTCCCCCTGCTCAACACTTTCTTCTGTAATCTCTGATGGAACAGGCTGTGACTCCCCCTGCTCAACATCTCTATCTGCCTCCTCTGGTTCTGCTTCTGGTATTTCCTCGTGCACCTGTCTGTGGCCAATTGTGCTGTGCTGAGTCTGGATTTCTGTTGGCACTGGAATTGGAAGACATTCTGGGCATTTCAATGTCTTCAATTGTCTGTGGTCTTCGAGAAACTCTACTTCCTGGCTTCTGATGACCATCTTCACCTTCGGATCCCATAATCTGTATCCGAATTCTTCATCTCCATGGCCTAGGAATATACATGGAGTTGTCCTTGCATCGAGCTTCTCCCTGAGCTCATTGGATACATATACAACGGCTAAACAACCGAATACTCTAGGGTGAGTGTAGGAGGGATTCTTACCAGACCACAATTTCTCCGAATCTCCAAGTTCAACGGTTCAGATGGTGATGATCTGTTATCAGGTAACAGGCAGCACGAACAGCTTCTCCCCAGAATGGCTTTGGCAGCTTAGCCATACTGATCATTCCTCTGACTTTCTCCATAATGGTGCAGTTCGTTCTCGCAGCGACACCATTATGTTGTGGTGTGTGTGTAACAGTTCTCTCATGTCGAATCCCATGTCTCCAGCAGTAGGCTTCGAACTCTCTGGAACTGTACTTGCCTTCATCGTCTGTGCGAAGGCACTTCAGCTTCTTCCCTGTTTCATGCTCTACCATGGCGTGGAACAGCTTGAACTGATCTATGACCTGATCCTTCGTCTTGAGGAAATACACCCAGATTTTCCGTGAAGCATCATCGATGAAAGTCAGAAAATACTTGTTACCGCCCAATGAATCAACCTCCAAGGGACCACAAACATCAGAGTGCACCAGACTGAGCAACTCTGATCTTCTCTCTGAAGAGAAATCAAATGAGACTCTGCGTTGCTTACCAATTGAGTAGTGGTTGCAAGGACCTCGTGCAGCATCCTTGGTAAGCTTCTTCTTGTTCAGGGTAGACAACCCTCTCCCACTCATGTCCCGAGTCTCCGGTTCCACAGATTTTGAGAAGCCTCTTTTTCAGCTACACTGAGGCTGTCTGCACAAATCTTCACATGAGTCTTGTATAGTGCGCCGCAAGCATGTCCTCGGGCGACAACCATGACACCTTTCGTCATTCTCCATGTGCCATTTCTGAAGTGATTTTCATAGCCCTGTTTGTCAAGAGCTATCCCTGATAGTACATTCAGCCGAAGTTCTGGAACATGCAGGACATCCTTCAAGATCAATGTACACCCGACATTTGTCCGCAACTGAATATCACCCATTCCTACTATCCCAGAGGAACTGATATTTCCCATCTTCACTGCTCCAAAGTCTCCCGCTTTGTAGGTTGTGAAGTAATCTCTGTGAGGAGTGACGTGGTAGGATGCTGCAGTATCTACCACCCACTCAACATCTTGGGTTGCGTTGTGAAGGCATGTCTCTTCCTGTATGGAGCATATTGCTACATCTGCTTGGACAACGACCAGTGTCTCTCCTTCGTCTTCTTCTCCGGCTGGTGATTGCCTTCTCTCTGCTCTCGTTGCAGTTTTCGGCAATTCTTCTTTAGGTGGCCTACAATGCCACAATGGTAGCACTTATAGGTAGGCTTCCTTCCATCTGAGGATCTACCCCTGGTTGTGCTTTGCCTCTCTCTCTCTCCGTTTCTTCCTTGGTGTCTTCTCGAGTCTCTGTGACGAAGGCTTCTGTCTGTTCTGAGCCAACATCTTTTCTCCTGGACTCCTCATTCGACAGGGCATCTTTTACCATAGGCATGGTAACTTTACCTCCTGGAGCGGAATTGCTGAGAGTAACCACCAATGTCTCCCAGCTATCAGAAGGGAACTGAGTAGCAAGAGGGCTTGAACTTCGTCTGCCAGTTGCATGTCTACTGCAGACAACTGATTCACCAGGCTCTGGAACTCGTTGGTGTGTTCTGCAACGGAAGTTCCACTCCGTAGCTTCAGGTTTACCAAACGCCTCATGATTAAGGCTTTATTCCGAGCTGTTTTGGCCTGGAACATGTCTTCCAATTTCCTCCACATTCCATAAGCATCTGTGTCCTGTGCTACATGGTGGAAGACACTGTGACTGATCCACTGCCTTATCTGACCCAAAGTTCTGTTGTTGAGTTTATTCCAGTCATACTCCTTAGCAGACTCTGGTTTCACTCCCTTCAACTCAATGACATCAAACAAATCTTTGCAATGCAAGAAATCTATCATCCGAGGTCTCCAGAGGGAGTAATTAGTGGCAGCCAGTTTAATCATTGCACCAGAATGAGAATCATCCATCTCCATTTTAAGTTTTAAAGTTTAAAATGGGAATACACTAAAATCGGGTCTGAATTTCATAAATCGGAGGTCACCGTTGCGTCCGGAACGGTCGAAAATGGTGGAATAGACACTTCTTTGGTCTAAATCCGACACAGGGGCTGATTTGTAAATTCCTAAAACTTCGGGGGCAAAACTGTAAATTTCAAAACTTCAGGGGGCTGAATGAAATTTACCAGGCTGCTGACGTGGCGCTGACGTGGCAGTGCTGACGTGGCAAGGTGGGACCCAGTTGCTGACGTGGTGGCTGACGTGGCAAGCTGACGTGTCAGGTGACGTGGCAAGCTGACGTGTCAGGTGACGTGGCAAGCTGACGTGGCAGGTGGCGGGACCCGTATGCTGACGTGGCGGACAGGTGTCGCTGACGTGGACGTGACGTGGCGCTGACGCGGATCGTCTTCAACCTCTGGCGCGCGTGAGGCGCGTGGCGCGACTGGCGGCGCGTGGGAAGCTCTCTGGTTGGCGCGTGAAGCGCGTGCGGACGTTCTGGACGTCGGTTCGGTCACCGGAAAATACCACCGTGCTCGTCTCGACGTGAACTAGCTGATGGTACGCTCAAAGTTGATTTTTGACAACTTTGCCGGAACTCGAATTTTCCGATCCAAGTTCCGTTCTTCGGTTTTTCGATCCCAATGAAGAACCAAAGCTCCTGATACCACTTGTTGTGAAAACACGATCACTTTAGGAAGAATTTGAGGAAAAACCGAAATTCGTATTATTACCACAAGAATAATACACAAGCTTTTACACAAAGAAATATTATGATCTAATAGGAGAATAAGTAACTAATTAACTCCAAAGATCAACACTGATATATAAAAGTGATCGAAAAAGAGACATCAAATCGATCTTATTAAGTAATAACGATAAGTGGATCCATGGATCAATCTTTGGTGAAATCAATCTTGACTCCGCCAATGGTAACAAGACCCTTCCCATCTTTAGGCACCAAAGTAACGACCACAGTATCATCATCCTCAGCTCCAAATCCTCCAACAATCTGTCAATCCCAACCTCAAACAAGTCTTCATCTTCCCATGCTTATGTGTATGCGGCACATTCACAAAAGTCCCCGCAAACTCACTATTTTCAGGCTTTATGCCACATCCTCATCATTAATATACACATCAAATTTCACCACCTTGTTCGGATCAAACTCGATATTATCAATCACCAAAATCTCCTCTTCATCTTCTTTTTCCTTTGTACTCCTTAATTTCTTCGTCCTCGAAACTTCTATGCTTATAATTCTGTCCAGAACTAGAGGGAACCAACTTCTCGGAACCAACTTTTTATTCAACTCAGCTGCTTGTGCTATGCCAGAACCTTTATAAGCCACATTCTTACTGGCTGCAGCTTTTCTAGGTGTTGGCCTCTGATCTAGCCATGGAATGGGAACATCTTGATAATCATATCCCAGAACTTCAGTATCTAGACAATCACGAACCTTAACACGAACAAGATTTGAATTCTCATCATAGAAACGGAAACTTGAGTCAAGCCAATCTGGATCTGTAAAATCCTGACGCTTGCCTCGGCCTCCTAATGTCTTCCAAATCGACCACATACGGTCTACGTTTGCATGATGAGCATAGAAAAGAGGGTCTCTCCCAGCGGAGTAAAAGTGACCCATGTCCTCATTATTAGGCCGAGTGTTATCGCCACTCCATATATGAACCTGCGTATGTGGAGTGTTCTCAATTGAACCCCATCCTTTACAGACAACATTTGCCTGAACATGATCACCAGCACGGTATGGAACTCCGAAGAAAAGCGTAGGAAACCTGGCAGACACCATTTGCCTGAACATGATCTTGAGATTACTGTAAATTATGTCCTTATCTGGTTTGGTGTTATAAGAAGGATCGCCACTACTGTAATTGAAATCGATCAAAGTTGGCGGTTGGTGATTTGCATTACGGTACACGTCATAGAGGGTGAAGTAGTACTTTTTGTAAACATTCTAGGCATTGACATGCCATCAGGGGAATCCCAATTCCAAAATGGCAAAGCAAAAGTTGGATCATCAATCAATTTCCCCAAGATCTTTTCATAGAAATACAAATAGTATCTATGAAATGGGAAAAATAACCAAGAGAAGTGAACATCAAGATCAACATTTGGAAATCCATCTTGGTGATAAGCCGCATTACAATAAGCGCAATGAACATTAGCTTGATTCATGAAGCTACGAGGGTCATCGTCAGGGAGAGCTTTCATGAGCTTAAGAGCCGTCTCATATTTTGCTATGCAAGCATCATCGGCTAGTTGCGCCGCCGGCCTAATTCTCAACTTGAAACTACACGGAGGGGGCGTGAAGTCAATGGCAGTTCCAGTTGGTGGGCAGCAGTTTGTGGGTTCTTTTGCACAATGAGGTAAATTAGCAGGGCCACATTGGGTTACATCCGGGGTTGAAATCGGGGCGGCGAGAGCAAGTGGATCAGAAGTGAGTTTAGATACACCATAAACACCTCCTAGGCCAACAAGGACATCTCTTCTATCATATTTGTTTTGAGAAATGCTATTCTGGCCATCTTTTGAACCACTAGGGTTTTGTTCATTTGTGGCTTTGCAGGAGGGTTTAAGGTTTCTGACAAATGAAAGCTTCGATGTTGTTTTACTAAAAGGAAGGAGAGAATTGGTAGTGGTGATTAAAATGGGGGTGGATGAGGATGATAATGAGAAGAGAGGCGCCATCTAGAATTGAATTGGCTGGTTTTGTGATCTTATGGGTATCGTGCTCCATGTTATCATCTTTTTATAAGGCTTTTTCCAAATAATTGTACTCCATATTACTCCGCATATTCACGTGGACGTCTAATTTTAGAGAAATGAAATGGGAGAAAAAGAGTTTGAGTGTTGAAAAATATATCAGAATGTCTTGAAGTGGCGTTTCGTAATTTTGAAATTGCGTAAATCGAAATAATCGGTTACGTATTTTTTTGAATATTTTGATATGAGGAAGTTTTGTTATTTCAATTATATAAATAGTAAATGAACTTTGATTGAGATGATTTTTAAAACTTTGAACTCATTTTTCTGAGACAAACAACTTTTGTATTGAAGACTTTTCAAAATTTGCATCAGAAATACTTCAGTAATGCAAATTTATGAAGGAGTACAATTTCACGGGACCTGGATGCAATTTCACGGGATCTGAATGCAATTTCAAGAAAATTTTCTATTAATACCTTTGTTGATGGTGTTTTCAGGCGCTACAACATTTAAGACAGTACGACAAGGACAAAAGGGTAAATTCTCTGTCTGGTTGAGATCATGTAGCCGACCCGACCACAACATGTGAAGACCGACCACTTTGGTTCAGATGACCGAGCACTATAGACGTCGGCAGGAACACTCTCAGTATAAAAGATTGTCATGGCCGACCTCATTAAAGACCGACCAGACGACGGACCGTGCTCAAGACGAACAACACCCTATTCTTATGGATAAGATAAGAAAGATATCCTACTCTCGCAAGGAGAAGGAACCAGAATCCAAAATGGAATACGGAAGAAGAAGGCAATACCGGATCAGGAAACCCTACAAGAAGAGAAGATTGAGTCCAAATAGGATTTCTTATACAAATAGGAATCTGATTTCTGTATAATTATAAATAGAAGGGTAGAGCATGTGTAAAAGACATCTGAAAATCATCACAAGAGTGATAGATTAGAATCTTCAAGCTCTAATTTGTAAAAGCAAGGAAGAGACCTGAGAAGTGTATTTGAGTAATAAAAAAGCACCACCCTGTTCTTGCCCGTGGACGTAGGTCGGATCCCAAAATCCACCGAACCACGTTAAATCACCTTGTCTGATTGGCGTATTTTCTCGTTTTCTGCTAAATTTGCCTTTGGTCCCCCATAACCAAACAAATTCATAGTTGGAGGAGGATTTCCTCGGGAGTGATATTCCAATATTACCCTGAGACCAAAATCCACCGTCAACAGTTGGCGCCGTCTGTGGGGAACTTCACAAAAAGCAGTTCACGTGATAAGACAAATGGCGGAGGACGGAAATCACCAATCAGGAGGTCCGGCAATGGACTGGATGAAAAAAATGGAAGATGGCATGAGAACTATGATGGATCGACTAGAAAGAATGGAAGGAGCAAACAACGAGAAAACTGAAATCGAGACCGGACAGAGGAGGGGAAGAGGGAAAAGAGTGATACGTGTAAGAAAAGACGAGGGACCCCGAAAAAGAGGCCCCTATGGGATAAGATCTGCGGTGGTAGGAAGATCAGAAGACACATGGGAAGAAGAAGAGGAGGAACAATCACCCGACCCCTCCTCCGACAGTTTTTACAACTCCAAGAGGGAGGATAGAAAGTATAACGAAGACGTACAGGAGACCTCTGAGTTAAAGAATGCCACGCCCGGGGCGACAGGCGAACAGAAGAACACAGAAGGCGGCACGGGGGCACAACCCGTGAAATAAAATCTGGTTGAGAAAAGAGATGACCAGATGGGGAGAAAGCCTCAAGATCGGGGCGGGAGACACCCTAGGCGAGGAAGATGGGTCTCCCCTTACGGAAGAAATAAAGGCAGCACAGTTTCCGAAGCAATTTAACATGCCGACCATGGCACCATACAAAGGCCACTCCGACCCAAAATCCCACATCGAAAACTTTGTCCTCCTGATGGAAGTACAGGGAGTAACGGGCGACGCCATATGCAAAGTATTTCCCTTAACTTTAGGGGGGCCTGCCATCCTATGGTATAGAAGTCTGGCCCCGAGGAGCATTCAGAGCTTCTCCCAACTTAAGAAGTCGTTTATCCGACATTTCAAAGGAGCCTGCACCCCTAAAAAAACAATAGGAGAACTAAGGCTCATGAAACAAGGAGACGACGAAACACTGAAAAGCTTCATCGAAAGGTATCACAACACTGTACTCGAGGTCGGAGGGTACGAATCCCAAGAAGCCCTGGAAAGTCTGAAAGGGGCCCTAAGGGTCGGGAAACTGTGGACCCACCTGAGGATCCATGAGACACCAGACTACGCTACTGCACTAGAGGTAGCCAGGAAGTACGTCCTACTAGAAAGCGAGGAGAAAATATCCCGGAGAGGGACAACCGCCAGAGAAAGGGTAACCAGGAGAGAAGACCATCGGCGACCGGAGAGAGAATTCCGGAAGTTCAATCCAAGACCCAGAGAGTTCAAACCAATGGCACAAAAGGATCAAAGCAAAAGGCCCGCAACTCAAGTAAACCATGTGGTCCGAGAGGAAGCGTATATTCCCCTAAGCAAGCCGCCATGGGAAATCATCATGGAGATACGGGAGAAAGGCCTCTTAATAGAGCCCGACCTCAGGAGGTTCCCCCCAGACAGAAAAAACAAAAGATCCTACTGCCTGCACCACAATCTAAAAGGGCACACAACCGATGAATGCAAGGACCTGCGAGAACAAATGGAGGACCTGGCCCGGAACGGGTACCTGAACAATTACATCGACCACGAGATCATGGCCGCCAGACAAAGGGCAAGGAATCGAGAGGTGAACGTCATCGCAGGAGGGGCAACACTGGCCGGGGACTCTAACCGGTCGAGGAAGAATTACAGCCGAGCACGGGGGACATACTCGACGCCCACTACAAAAGACAGTTGGCACCAAGGCCGCTTCAACCTTCGGCTCGAGGCTGGATTTTGCTCCGCCGAGGACACTTAGTTTTTCAGCTCGGGGTCGGGGTACGTCCCACCGAGTCAGCCCTTCGGAATGGGGATGTAACATTCCCCCAGGTCCAAGTGCCTTTTTCAGCTCGGGGTCGGGGTATGTCCCACCGAGTCAGCCCTTTGGACTGGGGACGTAACATTCCCCCAGGGCCAATTGATTCTCACAGATCGGGGTCGGGCGATGTCCCACCGAGTCTGTCTTTGGACTGGGGACGTAACATTCCCCCAGGGCCAAGTAATTCTCACAGATCGGGGTCGGGCGATGTCCCACCGAGTCTGTCTTTGGACTGGGGACGTAACATTCCCCCAGGGCCAAGTGATTCTAACAGCTCGGGGTCGGGCGATGTCCCACCGAGTCTGTCTTTGGACTGGGGACGTAACATTCCCCCAGGGCCAAGTGATTCTCACAGATCGGGGTCGGGCGATGTCCCACCGAGTCTGTCTTTGGACTGGGGACGTAACATTCCCCCAGGTCCAAGTGCCTTTTTCAGCTCGGGGTCGGGGTATGTCCCACCGAGTCAGCCCTTTGGACTGGGGACGTAACATTCCCCCAGGGCCAAGTGATTCTCACAGATCGGGGTCGGGCGATGTCCCACCGAGTCTGTCTTTGGACAGTGGACGTAACACTCCCCCATGGCCAAGTGATTCTCACAGATCGGGGTCGGGCGATGTCCCACCGAGTCTGTCTTTGGACTGGGGACGTAACATTCCCCCAGGGCCAAGTGATTCTCACAGATCGGGGTCGGGCGATTTCCCACCGAGTCTGTCTTTGGACTGGGGACGTAACATTCCCCCAGGGCCAAGTGATTCTAACAGCTCGGGGTCGGGCGATGTCCCACCGAGTCTGTCTTTGGACTGGGGACGTAACATTCCCCCAGAGCCAAGTGATTCTCACAGATCGGGGTCGGGCGATGTCCCACCGAGTCTGTCTTTGGATTGGGGACGTAACATTCCCCCAGGGCCAAGTGATTCTCACAGATCGGGGTTGGGCGATGTCCCACCGAGTCTGTCTTTGGACTGGGGACGTTACATTCCCCCAGGGCCAAGTGATTCTCACAGATCGGGGTCGGGCGATGACCCACCGAGTCTGTCTTTGGACTGGGGACGTAACATTCCCCCAGGGCCAATTGATTCTCACAGATCGGGGTCGGGCGATGTCCCACCGAGTCTGTCTTTGGACTGGGGACGTAACATTCCCCCAGGACCAAGTGATTCTCACAGATCGGGGTCGGGCGATGTCCCACCGAGTCTGTCTTGGACTGGGGACGTAACATTCCCCCAGGGCCAAGTGATTCTCACAGATCGGGGTCGGGAGATGTCCCACCGAGTCTGTCTTTGGACTGGGGACGTAACATTCCCCCAGGGCCAAGTGATTCTCACAGCTCGGGGTCGGGCGATGTCCCACCGAGTCTATCTTTGGACTGGGGACGTAACATTCCCCCAGGGCCATGTGATTCTTACAAGCTCGGGGTCGGGTTACGTCCCACCGAGTCAGTTTCTTCGGTTTGGGGAGGTAACATTCCCCCAGAACCCAAGTCTTCCGCCCAGCTCGGGGTCGAGGTACATCCCACTAAGCCAGCTCTCTGGACTGGGGACATAACTTTCCCCCCAGGTCCAAATGCCTCACTCTGCTCGGGACCAAATTAGGCCCCTCCGGCTCATGCTGACCCCTAATAAGCCTTAAAATTGTTAGGATAACGAGAATCATAAAAAAAAAAAAAAGAGAGAGAAGAGAGAGAGATGAATAGACATAAACATACATGTGTGTATAAAATTGTAATGTTATTACAAAAAGTTAAAGTGTACATAGGGCCCCGGTAGGGTTACCCTTTTCATTCAGCCCGCGCAGGGGCAGAAATTTCTTCCTCAGAAGGTTCAGGTGGCGGGAGAAGCGGCTCGGCATCAGGAGGAGGGATTGTGGCTTCAACCTCGACAGCAGGATAGACCTCTACTTCAGGGACGGGATGAGGGATCTCAGGACAGTCCTCGCCGGCGGCCGGAGCCTCAGGACGCTCTTCGCAAGAAGCCTCGGAAGCCGGAACAACCGAAATAGGGGCGGGATCCATCACCTCCTCAGGCAGGGAAGGGAGCCACTTCCGAAACTCCTCCTTGGAGATATCCCCCTTGCAATAACTGATGGCCGCACGGATGGGGTCCATGTTCAGACTTGGCAGCACCATCGGAATTAATTCAGCACAATCACCAACTCCCCCTACGGACATCCTTCCCCATAACCGGAGCAGTTTCTTCCTCCTCCTCTTGGACCGGCTCGGTCTCCTCGGCCCCAAATGGACGCCTCCTCTTCCTAAGAGGCTTTGGCAGACTGGTAAGACGAGCGGACCCCGATGATTGTGCACCAGGAGAAGAGAGACTCCGAGCAGCAGGCTCGACATCTCCTTGAGACGCCCGCTCAGCCCCAGCAGTGTCAGGCTGTGCCCGGGAAGTTCCAACATCAGCACGGCCGGCTTTCTTCATGGTACCGGCCAACTTCTCAAGAAACTTAGGCCTCTTCGACATGCCTACAAAAAAAAGAGAAGAAAATCAGGGACCGAGCATATAACAAAGATATCAAACATGATGAAACAAACAAGGAAGACAGAACAAACAACAAGACATCTACCTATCCGACCCGAGACATCCGTGGGACAGCCCGAATAAGGCCAGACTCAACAAAAGCCGCATCATTTACCAGCTCCCTCCAGTGGGCAGCATAATTCCGAGCCCAGGATACCCACTTCCGAACCTGACGAGAAACCTTAGGAGTATCTCGCCAACAAACTGGGAGGAACCAGAGAAGTTAAAAACCTTAAGAGACTAAAGAACAGGAACAAAGAAAGAGTGAAGGGACATTAGACTCCTAACCTCCAGCCCGGAAAATATCCGGCACCATGGTCTCCCCTTCATCTGAAAATAGGGACCGTCCCCAATCCCCGGTAGCCCAAAACCAGAGATCCTTGAAGTTCTTATTGGAATCAGGGAGCTTCTGGACGATGTTCATAGAGCTGTTGTAAGCAGAAAGATAGTACCAACCATGATGAGCTTTTGGATTGGCCTTCAGACGATACACCCTCTTCACCTCTTCAAAAGAGGGCTCCCTGAGCCCTGCCCGATGCCAAGCTGCATACAGCCCGGCCAAAATCCTCCAACTATTCAGACTCAGCTGACAAGGGGCGATTTCCATCTCAGCCAACATCCAAGCGAAATAAGGCTGGATCGGCAACCGTAGCCCGCACTCAAAGAAGATAGGAAGGAGTGCTACCGAGCCTTCGTCAGGTTGGCTGGCACGATCCATAGGGCCGGGAACGTCAAGGGCGATGTCTATCGGAATATTATACCGCTGACGGAGAAGGGCGAGGTCGTCCTCAGTTATTTTTGAAGGGCGGTTCATATCCAGAGCCGACAATCCGAGTTCACCAGGCTCTGGGTCCTTCCGAGGAACCCTCTGATAGTAGGAGCGTTTTCGATTTCAGAAGCCGTAGGGCTAGTGTCGAGATCCTCTACACTAGGTGCCCCTGAGCCCGAGGAGAGCTCTTCAGCAGGGGGGGTTGAAACCTTGGCAAGCCTTTCGGAGGAAGAACTATGGTCAGACATCCCTGACACCCAAAAAAACAAAGAAGGGAGGAGAATCAGTCTATGAGGAGCTACCCACGGTGTCCGTGCTAAACTAGATAGGGAGTCTCTAAAAGGTGCCCTAAAGCAAGACCCAGCAAAACCACAAGTCTCTCCCTAAGTAAAATAAACAAACAGAATCACAGCATAAAAAAGAGGAGAGGTCGCTCATAAGACTTACTTGTTCTTCTCAGAAACAGGAGGTCGTGCAGTACGGTAAGGTCCGCTCCTTATGGTCACAGCAGAGAACGAAGTCCGCAGTTGAAATCCGAGACGCAGATATGAGCAAATCAACCGAGATACTTGCAGAGAGGAAGGAGAAATTGCCGAAAAAGATGGAACAGTGAAGGCCTCGTCCTCTTATAGTCATGGCAAAGGCGCTCGTGACCATTGGATCTGAAGAAAGAGCCCGGATGAACGCCAAGTGTCGGCTACACAAGGGGCCTCCCAAGTTCAAACAGACGGTTGAGATCAGCCCACTGTGAAAACGCCTCTGTGCGGTCGATTCGTCCCCTCTTTCGGCGGGAACCCGGCGGATGTTTGACAAGTGTCGAACATTAGGAGAAACCCTAAAGTTGATTTGATAGGCATTTAAGAAGACATGACGGTTGTACGTCTCGAGGAAAGATGATTGGAACGGCAAGAAAATTCTTTTTTGCATTCTGGGACGACTACCAGCGAAGACAATCAGCACACCCTCTTCATATAGTTCCCGGCACCAACTCACATACTCGTTGGAACCGAGAACTAGGGGACAGATGTTGATGGTGTTTTCAGGCGCTACAACATTTAAGACAGCACGACAAGGACAAAAGGTAAATTCTCTGTCTGTTGAGATCATGTAGCCGACCCGACCACAACATGTGAAGACCGACCACTTGGTTCAGATGACCGAGCACTATAGATGTCGGCAGGACACTCTCAGTATAAAAGATTGTCATGGCCGACCTCATTAAAGACCGACCAGACGACGGACCGTGCTCAAGACGAACAACACCCCATTCTTATGGATAAGATAAGAAAGATATCCTACTCTCGCAAGGAGAAGGAACCAGAATCCAAAATGGAATACGGAAGAAGAAGGCAATACCAGATCAGGAAACCCTACAAGAAGAGAAGATTGAGTCCAAATAGGATTTCTTATACAAATAGGAATCTGATTTCTGTATAATTATAAATAGAAGGGTAGAGCATGTGTAAAAGACATCTGAAAATCATCACAAGAGTGAGAGATTAGAATCTTCAAGCTCTAATTTGTAAAAGCAAGGAAGAGAACTGAGAAGTGTATTTGAGTAATAAAAAAGCACCACCCTGTTCTTGCCCGTGGACGTAGGTCGGATCCCAAAATCCACCGAACCACGTTAAATCACCTTGTCTGATTGGCGTATTTTCTCGTTTTCTGCTAAATTTGCCTTTGGTCCCCCATAACCAAACAAATTCACAGTTGGAGGAGGATTTCCTCGGGAGTGATATTCCAATATTACCCTGAGACCAAAATCCACCGTCAAAAACCTTAAAATGTAACACCCCGTCAGAGGCAGGATGCTACCGGCAGGAGACAGGATTGACCCATCTCCATAAGCCTCTGAATTTATCGAAAATTCGGCATGAAGTATCTTAAAACTGGACAACCTGGATCACAGTCCAGCATAAACGGGAATCTCAGAATACATCAAACAAATAAAAGGACCTCAGTTCCACACAAATCTCATTAAAATCATATCCTAAGGGCTCCGCCCACATCATCAATCAACACTCAAGGGCTCTGTGCCCACCACATCATAAACAATCAAAACATTTACTTAATACACACACACACACAAACAGAGTGCACAGCATGACAAATAAAGCAATAACCAAATATCTTAAACTTTTTAAACTTCTAAACTTCTCCCAAGACACTTGCGAGGGTAACTACCGCTTGGGTGATCCGCGTCTCGAGCATGACTTTCAAAGCTGAAGTTGTTGACCCATCTGGAAGCTAACCTGCAAAACTAGCAAACTGGTTTGGTGTGAGTTCTAAAGACTCAGTAAGTAACCATGCTTATGCAACCAACAAAACATAAAGTCAAGCATACTAGAAATTTTCAACATTATCAAGTTACAAATTCACCTTTATCAACATTTAACTAAGCCTTTATCTATTACATATGCAAATCCTCATAATTATTTATATGTGCCAATCTAAAATCAAAAACATCCTAAGCATGCAAAGCAAAACTCGAATACCATAGAGTATATCATTTAATATCAAATTCACTTCAATCACACGAAACATGAAATCATACATATATACTTTTATCACAAATATCCATCTTTGAAATATCATCAAATCGGCAAATCCAATAAATTTCCTTCTATTTGATTACAAATTATCTTATATACCAAAACAACTTTCTTTAACTTACTTTAATCACAATAACCTTACAATAGCTTTACATTCAGGATTCATATGTATTTACATATACCATAGTACATTTCTCTTATATTCATGCAAACATACTTTCAGGATTATTACACATACATTCGTACTAATACAGCTTATCAAACACGTTTTAAAACATCTGATATTCACATCAGTTTTCAAATCATTCATTCACTTCACATAAACATACACTATTTGTATATGTTACGAGTTCTATCATACAAGTATGTTCACAACACTGGGAGGGAGAATACCCCGTGGCATCTAACCATCCCATTATGTATCATCGAGTATGGCGAACACGGGGAGGGAAAATAACCCGTGGCGTCTGGCCATCTCATTCTGTAACATCAGGTAAGCCGAACACGAGGAGAGAGAATACCCCCATGGCGTCTGGCTATCCCAATATGTATCTTCGGGTAGGCCGATAACGGGGAGGGAAATTCCCACGTAGTTCTGGTTATCCCTTTGTGTAAATATCAGCACAAGAAGAGATCATTCCCATGTGGCTAAATTATTGCACTGGCTCGGGGCTGTATTCATTCCGTCGATGTCATTTTCTTGTGTATTGGTACAAATCGGGTTTATTCCCTTGCGATCAAGTGACTTAGATGGCTTGGGGTCGATCTTTTCCCCAAGGTCTCTCTTTGTCAGATCGGCTCGGGATCGGGTTATATCCCAGCGATACCTTATTATCTTTGTTGGCATGGGGTCAGAGTTTCTCCCCCAGAGTCAACTGTTCAGCGGCATAATGAATGAGCATCTCTCTTGTGCCCAAGAACTTATTATCTTCATAGGCATGGGGTCAGAGTTCTCACTTATAGACAAATGTTCAGTGGCATAAAGAAGGAGCATCTCCCTTGTGGCCAAGAACTTATTATGACTCAGGGTTAGGTTACATCCCACCGAGGCCTTTCTTTATTCGTTGGCATGGGGTCGGAGTTTCTCCCCTATGGTCAAATGATTGGCGACACAAGAAGGAAGCATTCCCTTGTGGTCGCTATATTATTATCAGCACGATGCTGGATTACATCCCGTTGATGCCCTTTTGCCGTGTGACAGCCTGAGGAGGGAAGCTTTCCCTCGTGACCTATGTTATATTTTACAGGTCTTAATAGATTATTCTCTTTTGGGATCGCAATGTTTTAAGAGCATTCATCAGACCGAGGACAGAAGATCGATTTTCGACTTCATACACCACCATATTTTTATAATTCCCGGCACCAACTCTCTTACTCGTTGATACGAGAACTAGGGGACAGATGTTAATGGTGATTTTCGGCCCCCAAGAAGTCAGAATCTCAAGGATGGGTATAAAAGGGATTTCGACTCCCAAAGTCAAATGCCCAAGCCCAAGTAACATAGACGTCAGGTCCAGCTAAGAGGTCGAAATTGGTTCACATTTGTCTATCGACCTGAGGAGTGAAGATGTTAGAAGAGTAAAACAGAGTGAAGGCGTCAGAGACGACCCGACCAGGTTGGGTCGGAATATTAGTGGTATGATCAAGTCAATATGATGTAAGCCCTGCATAGAAACTTGCACCTTCCAAATAGGTCTGACATAACTAGAGCAGATCACCGGCTTATCTTTTAGAACACGCTATCACATGAGAAGTGATAGATTACAAGCTGGAGGTAGCGTGTGGCAGAGGGTATAATAGCTTGGTTTAAAGAGATGTCAGGTGACAGAGCTATTTTCTACATGGCAATTGGGGAAGAGAGCCATCATATTAATGGTAGATTCACGTGGCTGACGTCATGAGGTTGGTGTAACAGTAGAATTTGCCCTATTATATAAAGGGATTGGGATTTCATTGTAAAGGATTAGCTAAATTTATTCACGCATAACTTGTAAGAGAGAGAGAGAGAGAGAGAAAAGATTAAGTGTATGAGTGAGCTTGTAAGAGGCCGGTCAGCCAAGCTCGAGAGATAGGTAGGTCGGTCATACCCGACCACGTTATAAAAGCTTTCTTTTTCTCTGTGCCCGTGGACGTAGGTTGGATCCATTCCGCCGAACCAGGTTAAACCCTCTGTCTATTCTGTGTGTTTTCTGGTCTTTTTGCTAAGTTTGCATTTGGTTCCCAACAAACCAAACAAATTCACAGTTGATGGAGGATTTTTTGAGGAGTGAGTTGACTAATTTGCCTCTAGAACAAAAGTCAGCCATCAACATGTTGTGAAATTTTTCAGATATTAAATTTATAGGTGGGTCCCATCAGGCATAAATAAAATAATAAAAAAATTAAAATTCACTATTTACACAGTGAATCTCATGCCTATAAATAGAGACTTCATTCAATTCTCAACAAAATCCTATGTATTCTAAGAGAGAAAAATATTATTTTTTCTTAAGAGTTTGTGAGGGAGTTGTAATTCTTCTATTTTAAGAGAGTGTGAGATTGTTCACTCCTTATGTTAGAGATATGTTGAAAGATTCTTTCTATTATAGTGAAATCCTTCTACTTTTACTCGTGGATGTTTCCCTCACATTGAATGTTTTACCACTTTAAATCTGTGTCTCATTGTTTTATTTTATTGTTAAGATTTATGGTAGGCTAAGCCTCCTAATTATTATTATACTGTTATATGGTAGGCTAAGCTATTTTTCATAATCGAGGTTTAGATAAATAAATAAATCAAAAGGGTTTATTTTATTATTGAGGTTTGTGAAATATATTGGGTACTGTCATTTTGCATGAAGAAACAATTTGTAAAAACCATGTGGATCAGTTAAAAAAATAGTGAATAGATATAATTAAATTGAACGTACGTAGAGTAAGGTTTTGGCTATATTTAGCTTACTAGTACTCAATTGTGGAATAGTATATGGACCTCCTGCTGCCTTTTTTTCTTGGGCACTGACCAACTATTATAAAAATTTAATATAATTAAATCATTTCCCTTCTGCACATTGCAACTAAAAACTCAGTGTATGTTTCCTATGGTTTTTAAAAGAGGTAAACTAGTTTTTTTTTTAATTGTAAAAGTTATATTTTAAGTAGAGTTTTTGAGAAATAAAAAAAATATATATTTTGTCTCTAGTAGAAAAAATTCAAAATTTAGATTTTTATGAATAATGTTTGGAAAGAGTATTAAATTATCTAAAATGTCCTTATCTAATATAACAATATTTTTTTTCATTTCCTTTATAACACAACTTAAAAAACAAAATTATCCAATAAATTAATTTTATATTTTTTAATAAAAATTCTCACTCACAATCAAACACTTAAAAACTTTTTTTAATTTTTATTTTATTTTATCAAGAACTCTATTTCTAAAAGGTCAACTAGTAAAAACTCTACTTAAGTAAGTTATATTTGAAAAGTTATATCAAACGGATCGTAAGTAGAAGATCTCTCAAGTCAAATGAAAATAGGTTTATATTATTATTTAATCAAATTTTTGGGTACCTATGAGGTTATTTTTGAAAGGAGCTTATTTTGTTTGTCTTCAATTTGTGAAATAGATTAGTAATTAAATAAATATTTTAATTCAAAAAAAATAAAAAAATAAAAAAAATATAAATATTTGAAGAGTAAATTAGATGAGTCTTTTGGATTTATTCAAAAATCTCTATATATTTAAGAACTTTACCGGAAAAAATTATTTAATAAAATATATCAAACAGAACTTAAATCTATAACATCCAATAAATTGATTTCACTTGAGAGTTTCTCTACTTAGTTTTTAGTTGCAAGGTGTAGAAGGGAAAAGATTTAATTATATTAATGTTTTTATTATAGTTTGGTCAATGCCCAAGATGAAAAGGCACCATGAGGTCTAGAAACTATTCGACAATTGAGTACTAGTAGTAAGCTAAATATAGCCAAACCTATTGTACATACCTTCTATATTTTAATTATATATATTCACTATTTTTTCAACTGATCCATTGTAGGAAATGACTTTTCTTATGGACAGCGGAAATGTAATTTTGGACACCGGCTCCGGTATGGACCTTTAAAATTTTCTTTGCCTTCTCCTTTGTTGAAACCGAACTCCATCAACCACTTGATGAATTTCCTTTGAGATCTGACAGTAGGATCAACCACCCGATCTTCCGAGCTATGTCTCGAAACCAACAAACCGAAGTGTGGGCTTCAGTCATAAAGATCAACCTCTAAACTTTTTAGAGAAGATAAAATCAAACTCTAAACTATTTAGAGAAATGATGTTGTCACAAAATATTTTTGGCTTTAAGAAAGATATGATGAAGAAGATCAAATATCTAATTCACTCTTGTTTTTCTTTCTATTCTCAACCATTGAGAAAAAAAAAATTTCTCTCTACACTTAAGAAAAAATTCTGGATTTTCTTTTTCTCTCAAACACTCTCAACAATTGTGAATGAATGAATGAATTCTCTATCTCTCACAATCTCACTTGTGTCAATGGTTCCCTTTCAATGAGTGGAGATGGAAGAGATAATATTCCTTCCAAAAGCCAACCACCTTTTTCATTAAGTATCTAATGCTTTCTTGCAATGGCAAACACATTAATGTGAAAGTCATACGAAAGCATAAGATGTCAAGCACAAATGACAAAGCAATTATCTATTAGGTCATACCTAATAGACATATAATGTTGAAGAGTATGGCAAGCCATATGGTGTTGTCTCCAAAGCAAATAAAAAATCATTATCTTAATAAGGATGTAATTACCTTAATTGTGATGTAATAATTATCTTATAATTATTACTAATTTGATTATCTTATTATCACAATTTGATTATCTCATAATCAAATAATTCTAGAAAACATTATATTAAACAAATTTAATATAGTTTTCATTTGTGATAAAATATATTATTAATCATATAAATAATATATAAATATTATGTTAGCATATTATTAGACAATCTAATTATATTATGTTAGCTACAATTATCGAGCTAGCACGGGGACCAAATGGACATACGGTTCAATTATCGAGCTCCAATAATCCTGAAATATTAATTAAACCCTTTAATCAAATATTACGAATTATTAACTTTGGTGTCCATCGATATAGTCACTTCATATGGATATAGCCCTTCACGAATATCTCATAAATAGAGATAGGTCATAAGTCAGTTATACCCTTCTAAATATTTTGTCTCTTAAGCACCATTGATTCTATAATGAACAATTAATTCATAACAATTATGAATATAAAACTTTCTATTCGTAATAGAAGAGTTGAGCGCTCAAATTGTTCAAGTCCCGAATCAACTCTTAAAAGAGATATTCTTCCACTTATCGTAAGAAATAGTGAATTCCATGTCTATGTATAACATTCCCAACTACACACTAAACCATATATATCCCCAAAATATGTAGTTATTGGTCGGGAATGCTACACCAACCTCACCTTAGTAAATCAAAGGACATAGCCTGCCATGCAGGAGTTCGTAGTACACTCAGGATTAAGATCAAATCCATATAAGACCATCTAGTAGATAAAATAAATTTCTTCGTTTAACGAATATTAAAAGATATTTATTTTTATCTGAGTCCAGTCTTATATGATCACAACACAAAAAATGCCTCCATTCCCATATCACCACATGAACGATCTCAGATCAAGATCGTCATATAAGTATAGAATGGACTGCAGCTATAGATAACCCACAAACAAAGTACCCTCTTTATTTGCTCTTTATGGACTATTTAAATTACTAATTTCATACTTAAATCCTCTTGTGCATAAAACATACACTAAGTCTGAAAGTACAAGAGTAATAAAGGTAAACAAGACAATTAGACAATATGCAATTTAAATCAAACAACTTTGATAAATGAATAATGTATTTATTATTACAATAATCAATTTTGTTTACAATACATGAAGCTCTAGGGCATATATCCCAACAATTTCCCACATGAACTAGAACAAATGGGACATGTCATGTAATCCTAAACCCTTTAGGTGACCTTCAAAAACTTTAGCCGATAAGGTCTTTGTAAACAGATCAGCCAGGTTGTCTACCGATGGAATCTGCGTGATAGTGACATCTCTTCTCTGCACTATCTCCCTGATGAGGTGATATTTTCTCTCAATATGCTTACTTCTCTTGTGTCTTCTTGGCTATTTGGAATTCGCCACTGCACCACTATTATCGCAATAAAGTGTAAGCGGTTTATCCATATCTGGAACAACTTCCAGTTATACCAAGAACTTACGGAGCCAGACTGATTCCTTAGATGCTTCACAAGCTGCTACATATTCAGCCTCCATTGTGGAGTCAGCAATACAAGATTACTTTATGCTCTTTAATACTATAGCCCCACCACGTAGGGTGAACACTGATCCATATGTTAATTTCCTAGAATTGACATCCGTCTGAAAATCAGAGTTAGTATATCCTCTCAGGATCATATCCTGACTAGAATATACAAGCATATAATTTCCCGTTCTCTTAAGATACTTGAGAATATGTTTCACAGCCACCCAATGATCTAATCTTGGGTTGGATTGAAACCTAATGACTACTCTCACTATAAAGCAGATGTCCGGTCTTGTGCATAACAAAGCATTCATAGACTTCCAACTGTTAAAGCATATGGAATATGTCTCATCTCATCAACTACTTGAGGTGTCTTAGGAGATTGTTCCTTAGACAAATGAATTCCATGCCTGAAAGGTAAATTACCTTTCTTGGAATTCTGCATACCAAATCGTACAAGAATCTTATCGATATAGGATGCTTGAGACATTGCTAACAGTCATTTCTTGCGATCCTGAATAATCTGGATCCCAAGTACATAACTTGCCTCTCCCAAAACTTTCATTCGGAATTGGATAGCTGGCCTGATTTTTATGTCCGATAATATATTTACATCATTCCCAATGAGTAAATTATCATCAACGTATAACACAAGGAAAACCACCTTACCATCAGTGATGCGCTTGTAGATACAAGGCCTATCGAAATTCTGCTCAAAGTTACAAGAATTTATCGTAATATCAAATCTTATGTTCCAAGATCTAGATGCTTGCTGAAGCTCATAAATGGACCTTTGCAGCTTGGAATCTTTTTACTATTGACCTTGGATTATGAACCCCTCTAGTCGTACCATATAGATACTCTCATCAAGATAGTTATTCAAGAAGCTAAATCTCATAGCCATAATATGCGGAAATGTAAAGAAGAACACATATGGATTTTAGCATGGCTATTGGCGAGAAAGTCTCATCATAGTCAACTCCGTTTTTCTGGGTATAACTCTTTGCCACTAGCCTAGCCTTGAAAGTCCATACTTTCCCATATATTCCTCATTTTCTCTTGTACATCCACTTACAACCTATGGATATTACTCCATTAAGTTGGTCTACAAGTTTCCAGACTGAGTTAGAGTACATAGACTCCATCTCAAGGTTCATGGCTTTGAGCCATTCCTCTTTTTCAGTATCTTTAATTACTGTAGGCACTGCATTTTTGCATATAAGTCCCGATGATGAGTCTCGTACGGAGGCACTAATCTCTAGGTTGCGGAAGTCACGAGAAATGAATGTCGGAAGGCGGAATTTTAGAATAAGTATGTCATCAGATTCAATTCACATGTTCATTGCTTTCGCGTTCGTGCTGCGTTCGTAAACACGTTCGAACATCAAGCAGATTACGGGCGTTCCTGTAGCGTTCAAATTGGCGTTCGAACGGTGTCGGTACTTCTGGTTTTGTTGCTAGCCTCACGCCCAAGCTCAATTAGCCCACCGAAACCCATCCAAAAATAATTAAAATATTTAAAATACATGTCACAAATTAAACTAAATTAATTAGATCAAATCCCTTCCTAATCTAATCAAATCCCTTCTTAATCTAATCAAATTCCTTCCCTAATCAAACACCAATTAAGATATTCACTCCCTAAATTAAATACATATTTTCCTTTCATAAACAATCAAAACACTTCCTTTTTTTTTTGGAGGATTTCGTTCCTTACCTAGAAACCTAATTATGTCTCTCCTATATTTATGTTTTACTTGTATTGCCATATTTATCGATTTAATGTGTTTATGAAATTATATGACTGCCGTTATTCTAGTTTATTTTCATGCATGTGAACTTAGAAGTAGAATACTCTTGGAAACATATGTTGCGTAGATTCGATTAAATTATTGCACAAATCATTTCATTATAAGTGGCATAAGTAAGGGACCATTCCGAACCCAACGGTTTGAGGTCTTCCATTGTGAGGGGTGAGTGCGGCCTTAAATCATTTTCCCGGTTAACACCGGGTGGCGACTCCATGTTATTTCTCCAGTTTAGTTCCTCTGCGGGCTATTTCGTACTCCCAACCAGGCCGCGAGCATGGAACACCACCGCTGATTTCTGTGTCCTATAGTCTGGCGACTCCACTGGGGATAGAGAATTGGCCCGGAAATAATGACTTGTAGTGATTGTGATTTGTGCTTTAGTTAACCGCGTCTATAGTGGGTTGATGAGGGTTTAATCAAAGGCATTGTTAAGGCTAGGTGATGGTTTGGTGTCTTCCTTCATTCACTACCTTTTTATAAGGAAAAGCTGCGAAGGCACCTAGATAATCATTACCCGTAGCTCGTTGTGACAGACTAATTTGGAAGACTTGTTGTTTATTCCTGTCACCAATGCGATAAGAGCCTAAGAGGCTTGGGTTTCTAAGAGAGTTCGCTCCGCCCTCCCTCTGGGGAATCTTCATTAAGAAATCCATATGACAGTCAGTCACGCACCATAACTCGTTGGCACGTACCGTAAGGTATAAAAAGGGTGCACTCACTTGGTCACTCGAACCCTTGAGTGGGGAGACCTAGTTGTGGGCAATCCTTCGCCAGCGAGAGCCTTTTTCCACACTCCTGCAAACCCACACGTAGACCATAGTTGTACGACCAATAGAAACTATTTCCTTGTGCTTGTGCTTAGGGACCATCATCATTTGGATTCAGTTGGACTTTTTTTCAGAAATGTGAATTTGTTGGGCCATTTAAATTGGGATGAGTTCGTATCTTATGAAAATTGGGCTAAAAGTTTCTAAAATTTCGATGGGCCACTCTGTAGAAATTGTTTCTTTATGCCTATGCTTAGGACCATCATCATTTGGATTCAGTTGGACTTCTTGTCAGAAATGCGAACTTGTTGGGCCATTTAAATTGGGATGAGTTCGTATCTTATGATAATTAGGGTAAAAGTTTCTAAAATGCTGATGGGCCATCATGTGTTTGGGCCCCTTATCATTTGAAGTTGTTTAGCCATGTTATCGCAAAGTTGTAAACCTGTTGGGCCTTTTCAACTGGGACAAGTTTGCACCTTGCAATAATGTGATTGAAGCTTTAAAACGACAAGAGGCTGACTTATATATTCCATGCATTGCACGCATACATGCTGACTGAGAATTTTAAAAGACACCATAGATTCTCGTTGGGTTAGGAAAGAAGGAAGACTCATCAAAAGGCCGATAGTAAACATGAGCGAATCAGACTCCGAGGTATCTCGTATGGATCAGTTGGAGACCAATTTCACCAAGGTTACTGAACAGTTGCAAGCCTTGACTTCTGCTATGGCAAATATGGTTGTGCCTCGTGCTGGGGGAGACTTTGAGAATGAGAGGCGTGAAGACCCTCCAACTAGATTGAATGATGATATCCCGGGTTTTGATGATGATATGGCTGAATATGCTGCGGGGAAAATGGTAGGGTCTCAAACTGAACTACAGAAACTCCGAGATCAGGTAGAGTCGGTTACCCGTAAGATGAGGGGCAAGCACGAAGACCTGTTGGATTATGAGGCAATAATGTTTGAGGAACAGTTGCCAGCTCAGTTTAAAATACCGGATATAGCCAAATTTAATGGGAACGGGGACCCAAGGGTCCATCTCCGGCAGTATGTCTCTGTTATGAGTTCAGTGGGCCTGTCAAAATGTCAGGTTCAGAAAATGTTTAGGATGTCGCTCAAGGGGGCACCCGTGGTATGGTATCACAGCCTGGAGAGGTAGATCAAGGAGGATTGGAGGGAATTGGTGGAGGCCTTCTTGAAACAGTATGTTACAGATCTAGGGATCGACTTGTCACTCCGGGACTTAGAAAATACCGAGCAGAAGCCAGAAGAAAGCTTCAAGGAATATATGGATCGTTGGAGGAGCCAGCTTCTGAAAATGAAGAATCTGCCATCAGAGAAAGATCAGATTAAGATGATTATTAAAGGTACCAAGCCCTCCATTTATGGCAAGCTGAGGAGAATGAATTCCATGATTACTGATTTTCGATAGTTGAGGGAAACTGTCATGGATATTGAGAAAGAAAAGGCCGAGAATAGAAAGTTATATAGCCTGAACAGGAGGCCCATTGGGGGAACATTAGGTACCAAGCCTGTTTCTGCTGAAATTGCCGCCATCCGGAACCGGCGATTCTCCAACATGGGTAGACCCTTGTCTAAAGTGCTAGAGAAATTAAAGAGACATAGACTTCTGAAACCCTTAGAGACCAAACCACTTCCACACTCTCCACCACATATCAACCTGAACCAGTATTGTCATTTCCACCAACAGAAAGGCTATGATACTGACAGTTGCACCTGCCTTTGCCATGAAATCCAGGACCCCATAGACTCCCAAAAAATACTCGACCCAGAGAAAGAACAGCCCAATACACACAGAAATCAACTGCTTAATTATCACTTCGTCCCACCACCTACCTATATGATAAGCTCTGGCCTACCCGAAAGCCTTATCCTCAAGTACTTTGACCACCAAGCCTTTTGCCTAGGGATTTGGGATAACAACAGTGAGGATGAAGCAGAGAAGGGAAAGAATTTCTGGGCGGACTTCTCCAGTAGTGATGAAGAAGAGGTAAGAGGAATGACATGTAGTGGGCGTTTTTATAGTGATACTGCAGAAAAGGGAAAGGAAGTGTTGACAGAAGGCAGAGAAGTGGCTGAGAATGTGGAGAATGCTGAGGAAGACACATTGCTGCGTCAGTTGAAGAAGACCCGAGCACAATCGAGCATCTGGAAGTTGTTGTGTACGTCTCAAGAGCACAGACGAGCCATGGTTGAGGCCTTGAGCAAGATAGTAGTACCAGAGGATGCTAATCCTACAATATTTGTAGGGTCAGTACAGAAGGAAGCTTTGCAGGCAATAACTTTTTCTAAGGAAGAACTCCCGGCAGAGGGAAGAAATCATAACAAACTACTATTCATCAGAGCTGAAGTAAGAGGAAAGAATACATCCTGTGTAATGGTGGATGATGGCTCATCCATCAATGTGTGCCATTTGAAGATCCTATCGAGATTGGGAATGAAGGCGACATATTTGGATCCTTCCAATATGACTATCAAGGCATATGATGACAGTAAGCGAGGAGTTGAGGGCACTTTCGCTGCAATAGTTAAGGTGGGACCGATCGAGGATGAGGTTGAATTCACTGTGCTTGACATCCCAGCTACTTTTGCTTTGTTGTTGGGGAGGCCATGGTTTCACAAGCTTGGGGGCGTGCCTTCCACTCTGCATCAGGCTATAAAGTTTCCATACGGAGGAGAGATCATCACCATTAAAGCTGAAATAGATAATGATGTGGCTGCTTTAGAGATACAACCTTTCACGAGGTTCCATGTGTCGGCAACCTTTGAAGAATGGGTGGATCCTAAGGTGGCTAGGATCATGGAGAAAATGAAGTTCGAGCCGGGTAAAGGTTCAGGTGTGGGAGGAACACTACCAAACTTTAAAGGGTAGACCACTCGGAGAGGACTGGGGTACAAGTCTGATGAGGATAAGCTGAAGGCCAAAAAGAAAGGGTTGAAGCTGATGAAATGCTTTGTGAAGGCAACATGATATCAGGGAGAACCTGAACCGGTAGAAGTCAATGGGATCGTGGTGCCCGGGTTTGAGATCTTTCAGGATGTGATGGATGAGAAGTCACTGGCATCAGAAATTGTGAAGAAGGAATAAGAGAAATAGGAAGAAAAGCTGATGAAGTTGGAGAGCCTGACCCTCGAGAAAAAAAAGGAAACCGAGGAAGACCCAGCTGTGGGAGATGAAGCATCTGTGGAGGATGAAGATGTTTATCTCTCTGATTTATTTGAATATATTCCCGCATCTGCTAGCAATAAAGACAATCATTTCACTTACTTGCATGAGTCTTTTCCTTTCAATTTGCACGACTTGAGTATATTTGATATCAGCTCCACCAAAACAAATACATTTAACCTTGGTACACCTGAGAGCCCCAAGGAAATTCTAATTGCAAGTGAGGTTACCTCTGAGGAGCGGGAGAAATTAGAAGAAATATTAGCCAAATATGCCAAAGTATTTGCTTGGTCCTATGAGGACATGCCTGGAGTAGACAGAAGCATTGCCCAGCATACAATACCAACTTATCCAAATATGAAGCCGGTGAAACAGAAACTTCGGCGGATGAGACCTAAGTGGGCCGAGAAGGTCAGAGAAGAAGTTAAGAAACAGATAGTGTGGGATTCCTGTAAGTAGTGAAGTATCCTGAGTGGTTGGAAAATATTGTTCCAGTGCCGAAGAAAGACGAGAAGGTCAGAATGTGTGTGGATTACAGAGATCTTAACAAGGCTTGCCCGAAAGATGATTTCCTCTACCTCATATAGATGTACTAGTTGATAGTGCGGCTTTATCTGCCATGTATTCATTTGCAGACGGGTTTTCAGGATACAATCGGGTTTTTATGGCTAAAAAAGACAAGCACAAGACTGCCTTTGTCACTGAGTGTGGCATATATTGTTACAAGGTAATGTCGTTTGGGCTCAAGAATGCAGTAGCTACTTATCAGCGGATGGCCACTACATTATTCCATGATTTGATGCACAAAGAGATTGAAGTATATGTGGATGACATGATGGTGAAATCAGAGAAAAGAACCGGGCATATAGAAGCGCTGGAGAAGTTCCTTCAGAGAGTTGACAAATACAACTTGTGACTTAATCCCAAGAAATGTGTGTTTGGGGTAACGTCAGGAAAATTGCTGGGACATACAGTAGGAATGAGAGGGATAGAAGTAGACTTTGAGAAAATCAAAGCAATCACCGAAATGCCGGCACCAAAGACTGAGAAAGAAGTTAGAACTTTCATCGGGAAAAATCAGTATATCAGTCGGTTCATCGCCATGTTGACATCAGTGTGTGAGCCTATCTTCAAACTTCTAAGAAAAGTCCAACCAGTGAAATGCAATGAGCAATGTCAAGCAGCCTTCAACAAGATCAGAGAATACTTGGTAAAGCCTCCTATATTGAAACCTCCAAAACCGGGCAAACCCTTAGTACTGTATTTGGCCATAGAATCAGAAGCACTGGGGGCAATGATGGTACAGGCAGATGAGACGGAAGTAGAGCATGCGGTTTACTATCTCAGTAAGAAGATGCTTCCGTACGAAGCCCGCTATCAAGAAGTAGAGAAGATCTGTTTGGCAGTGATATGGGCGTCCAGAAAATTGCGTCATTACTTCCAATCTTACAAGATCCAGGTGGTAGCAAAGGAGAATCCCTTGAAGTATCTACATTCAGTACCTTCGCTAGTGGGGAAGTTGGCCAGATGGTTAGTGTTGCTCATAGAGTTTGACATTGATGTAGGCACTGCATTTTTACACATAAGTCCCTATGATGAGTCTCATTTTGGAGACACTACCTTTTAGGTCACGGAGGTCACGGGAAACGGACATCGGAAGGGGAAATTCAGAATAAACAAGGTTAACTGTTTTCGTTAGTGCTGCGTTCGTGTTTGCGTTCGAACGTCAAACGGATTGTGGGCGTTCGTGCCGCGTTCGAGGAAGCGTTCGAATGGTGTCGGTAATTATGGTTTTGCTGCTATCCTCACATCCAGCCCAATTAGCCCCCCAAAGCCCATAAAACACATCCCAATTTAAATAAATAAATATTAATTAAAACATTAACTGAATAAGATAATAATTAAATTAATTAAATTAATTAAATAAAACATATACCAAACATAAAATAAGCAATTACCAACTTAAACTAAAATCATGCCTAATTTAAACAAATCACATACTAAATCAAAATATAATCATGTCTAATTAAAATCAATCAACCAATATATTATTCCTAACTTAAAATATTGTATTCCTAAACCAAGCCAATCAAATATTCAACCTTCCCTATCTAGCCAAGATTTGTCCCCCCCCAATCTTTGACTTCCCTTAACCAAACCAAATCAATCCCTCTTTAATTAGCCAAATCCCTTTCCTTGTCAAGCCCAACCCTTTTGCCAATAAAAGAACCCTTCACCAACCTTCTAGTCCCTAGTCCCTAGTCCTAGTCCCTAGCTCATACACAACACACATAAATTACAGGAAGAACACACCCAAAAACAGTAAGTAAAAGATAAAGAGGAAACGGCAGCGAAACCACAAGGAAACAATAGCAAAAGACGGAGAACGACGACTCAAAACAGTAAGACAACGAACGAGAACAGTGAACCAGTGAACCGGGAGAGTTGCGGAGCATCCACCCTTCTGACGATCGTGTACCGTACATCCGAGAGGTGATTTAAAAGGTTAGACCTGAGGGTACTTTTTCATTAGTTTATATTCATTTTTTTTATTATTATTGAATTCTATTCGCATGAGAGTCGTTTATGGATGCATGTTGTGGCTTGAATGAAATGGAAGAGTGTCGTCTCTTGTGGTATATAGGATGGAAACCCAGACGTAAATTCCGTAGCCGAATCCGAATGGACGGTAGTGCGGTCTGTACTTGGGATACAACTCCACGTACCACTTGAGTAAACGACACCTTCTCTTGTTTTGTGTTGCTTTTATTTATTTATTTTTCGTCACTTAAATTCTGTATGTTGCTTATTTATGCATGACTCAATCGAGCGCATGGGCTTAGTAAGTGGAATGAAAGATCCCCTATGGGAGGGGTTAAAGCCCTTTACCACGATGCTTTGCCACGCCGGTTGATGTGTGTTCGGTTGGATGCAAGACACGTTCAATCGGACATACTTAGAATAATATGATTGTCTTTATGTTTGTATGCATGATGTGATGTGACGCGCATGGGCTTAGTATGTTGGTCTAAAGGTCCTCTCTTTGAGAGATCAAGAGCCCCAAAAGGCCACCTTTACGGCAGTACTTCGCCGCGCCCCTTTATTTTGTTGTTTATGTATTGCATCCCATTTCATGCATCAGGTCTGTTCCCGTTCGAACGCGTTTACGAACGTAACTCGAACGCGCATGCATTTTTGCCTTATCATGCATCAGATCTCATTTCCGTTCGAACGTGTTCACGAACGCCATACGAACGCGAGCATTCTGTTTCATTTCCGTTCGAACGCGTTACGAACGCTACTCGAACGTGAGCATTCTATTTCATTTCCGTTCGAACGCGTTTACGAACGCTACACGAACGTGCACACAATGAACTGAGTCTGTCTTATCATATTCATGCATAATTGCCTCTTGGTTGATCTTTCTTGTGCTATATAACCAACCGTATTATTTGTATTCCTGCATTTATCCATTCTATGTGTTCTTGGGATTGTATTCAAGCATGATTAGGCTGTTAGCATGTTATTTGGTTAATAGGTTCATGAGATAGTACTCAAACATGATTATGTTATTCTTAGTTTTCCTTATCATAGGATTGAAATATGTTCATGAGATTGCCATGTTATGTTGCATGTTGTGATGAACTTGTTGATGTATGCATATGAATTTAGAAGCATGATATTTTTGGAAATAAATGTTATTTAAGCCTCGTTAAATTATTACATAAATCCTTTTATTACAAGTGACATAAGTAAGGGACCATTCCGAACCCAACGGTTTGAGGTCTTCCCTTGCGAGGGGTGAGTACGGCCTTAAATCTCATTTTCCCGGTTCACACCGGGTGGCGACTCCATTACTCTCCGGTTTAGTCCCCCGTGGCTACTCCGTACTCCCAACTAGGCCGCGAGCCTAGGACAGAAAGCGTCGCCCCAGATTTTCTGTGTTCCCACAATTGAGTACCTCACTTCCAAAGTAATCAAAAGGCGAGCCGTAGCAGAGTTCCTGGCATTGCAACCTATTGAAGGGGATCAATACAAGTTTGAATTCCCAGATGAAGAGATCCAAGCAATAACAGTTCAAGGATGGAAGATGTATTTCGACGGAGCAGTGAATTGCAAAGGAGCCGGAATTGGGATCGTGATAGTGACCCCCGAAAGAGAAACCTGCCTATGGCCAAGAGGTTGACGTTCGGAGTAACTAACAACATGGCCGAGTATGAAGTATGTGCTTTTGGATTGACTGCAATGATAGACTTAAAGGCTGAGAGCGAGGAGGTCTACTGAGATTCGATGTTGGTAGTCTGACAGATACAGGGAGAATGGGAATTAAAGGAAGAACGGTTGAAACCTTACCTTTTTCACCTCAGAAAGTTGGCACAGGCTATCCCCGATTGTAAGTTTCAGTACTTGCCGCGAGAAGAGAATCAGATGGCAGACTCATTAGCTACACTTGCAGCGACTTGGGAAAATCCAGAGAAGTTAGTGATGAGACCATTGGTACTGACAACAGCAAACAGACCCGTTTATGAGATAGAAAGAGTTTTGGAAGTGGAGATCGACGACAGAAAACATTGGTACCATGATATTCAGCAATACTTGGAACACAGAGAACTCCCAGAAGGAGCAAACAGAAAAGACAGAATAGCCATTCAGAAGTTGGCTTCTCAGTATGTGATTTTGAAGGGAGAGCTATACAAGAGCCAGACAAATGGCATTCAGCTGAAGTGTTTAAGAAAAGAAGAAGCTCAAAAGGCAATGGAAGAAATACATGCCAGGGTATGTGGACCGCACATGAATGGGATGAATTTATCTCGCAAGATTGTAAGACAAGATTTCTACTGGTTGACCATGGAGACAGACTGTGCAAAGCTGGAAAAACATTGTCATGATTGTCAAGCACATGGTAATTTGAACCATCTGCCTCACACAGAGTTACATTGGCTATCAGAGCCATGGCCTTTTTCAGCAGTGGGGAATTGACATAATCAGAGAGATTCGACCAAATGCATCGAATGCACATCGTTTCATAGTAGTGGCAGTAGACTACTTTTCAAAATGGGTGGAAGCCGAGTTATTTCGTAACGTCACATCAACGTAGATGGCGAAGTTCATAGCTCGGAACATCATATGTTGATATGGGATGCCGCATCATAAAGTGACATATAACGGAGTTCAGTTTCAAGGGGAAACGAAGGCAATGCTATAGAAATATGGGATAGGACATCACAGGTCGTCACCTTACAGACCGCAGGCAAATAGGGCAGTTGAGGCAGCCAATAAGACAGTAAAGAAGATATTAGCCAAGATGACAAAAAACTGCAAGGATTGGGCTAACAAACTACCGTACGCCCTGTGGGGGTACAGAACATCAGTGAGAACAGCAAGCAAGAGCCACGCCTTACTCTTTGGTCTATGTAATGGAAGCAGTACTACCCGTGGAAGTTAAGATACAGTCCATGCAGGTATTAGCAGAAGCAGAGTTATCTGAACAAGAATGGGTCTCACAGAGATTTGAACAGTTGGCATTGCTCGATGAGAAGAGAATGAAGTTATTATGTCACATGCAGTTATACCAGAAGAGGTTGGCTCGAGCATTCAACAAAAAGATGCGTCGTACTAAGATCTGAAAAGGGTGATTTGGTACTTAAGCAATCAAGACCGTCGACGACAAACCCAAGAGGAAAGTTCAGACCCAACTGGGAAGGACCTTACATAGTGCAGAAAGTAATGGGAAATGGGGCAGTGAGACTGTCAGATTTGGAAGGGAATGAGTTCACTGAGCCGATCAACGTGGACATATTGAAGCTGTATTTTACCTAAGGAAAAGAAGATCGAACAGTCACCGGCAGAAGACCTAATCCAACGGAATAGGAAATTCATTCATACATGCATGCATACACGTAACGTACTTGCAATTTTTGTGTTTGTTATGTGTTTGCAAGTTTTAGACAAAAGAGAACTGCACAATCACCAGAGAGAACCGGTATGGAGGAAACTATAACCAGACACTGATGCGATCAGAGGCATGTGTAGGCACATGGTGCCAAGGAGCACAATGAGGGTCTAACCTACCAGGAATAGTCTCGAAAGAAAGAAGGAAAAATGGAAAATGGAAGCCAACCAGAAGCAGAAACAGTACAATATGTTAGAATGAACCATCACATCATCAGTATCAGTTTTGGGGATGAGTCCCGGGGCGAGGCCCACATCAGCATCAGTTTTAGGGATGAGTCCCAGGGTCATGACCCACATCAGCATTAGTTTTGGGGATGAGTCCCAAGGTCGTGACCCACATTGTCAGCGGTATTGGGATGCGTCCCAGGGTCGACGCCCCCGTTATCGGTTGTAGTTATTGGGATGCGTCCCAGGGTCGATGGCCCCCTGCATCATCAGTTCCAGTTTTGGGATGCGTCTCAAGGTCGTGACCCACATTGTCAGCGGTATTGGGATGCGTCCCAGGGTCGAGGCCCCCGTTGTCCGTTACAGTTAATGGGATGAATCCAAGGTCGAGGCCCACTGCATCATCAACTCTGTTTGAAGCAACAGGCAAATCAGGTGGCAGCTGGCGAGCCAGGTAAGTAAAAATGCATTGCATAACTTTGATAGGATTGTCACTATTACACACTGCACAAGTCCCATCAAAGAGGGGGAGACTGTAGGCACTGTATTTTTACATATAAGTCCCGATGATGAGTCTCGTATGAAGGCACTACTCTCTAGGTTGCGGAAGTCGCGGGAAACGAATGTCGGAAGGGGAAATTCAGAATAAGTATGTCATCAGATTCAATTCACATGTTCACTGCTTTCGTGTTCGTGCTGCGTTTGTAAACACGTTCGAATGTCAAGCAGATTTACGGACGTTCGTGTAGCGTTCGAATCGGCATTCGAACGGTGTCGGTACTTCTGGTTTTGTTGCTAGCCTCACGCCCAAGCCCAATTAGCCCACCGAAACCCATCCAAAAATAATTAAAATATTTAAAATACATGTCACAAATTAAACTAAAGTAATTAGATCATATCTATTCCTAATCTAATCAAATCCCTTCCCTAATCAAACACCAATTAAGATATTCACTCCCTAAATTAAAGACATCTTTTCCTTTCATAAACCAATCAAAACACTTCTTTTTTTTGGAGGATTCCCTCCTTACCTAGAAACCTAATTATGTATCTCCTATATTTATGTTTAAATTGTATTACCATATTTATCGATTTAATGTGTTTATGAAATTATATGCCTGCCGTTATTCCAGTTTATTTTCATGCATGTGAACTTAGAATTATAATACCCTTGGAAACATATGTTACATAGATTCGATTAAATTATTGCACAAATCATTTCATTACAAGTGGCATAAGTAAGGGACCATTCCAAACCCAATGGTTTGAGGTCTTCCTTGCGAGGGGTGAGTACGACCTTAAATCATTTTCCCGATTCATACCGGGTGGCGACTCCATGTTATTTCTCAGGTTTAGTTCCCCTGCGGCTATTCCGTACTCCCAATAATGCCGCGAGCCTAGAACAGCACCGCCGATTTCTGTGTCCTACAATTACATTACGATAGGTCAATGGATCATCTATACCATCACAGGATTCAACAACTTGGACCTCTCCATTTTCTATATAGCGTTCAGGTTGTCTTACAACCTTCCCACTACATCTAGCTGGTATAGTACTTTGATAAACTTGCATTTGACTTTCAGATGTTGAATGTGTTATGTCTTTGTCAACAGTTGATGATGGTGTACTGGTCATATCAGTAAATAACTCATTAGGTAACACTTTACTTCGAGGTTTGTGTTGGACAATTATGACCCATAACATCACTATTTATACAGATCATGGTGTTGTTGTACAAATTAACTATGTGACAAATGAAATTGCTCTTTTATCATTTGTAATTAGATTACCAAGATATATAAATGATAAAAGGTCCATATGATTAGTTTCAGATTTAGATGATATGAGACAGTATCAATCCACAAAGGTTTAATCATTAAATATCCCTAGTCAGTAGTATTATCGAGATTGGACATCGATAATGCGTAAAAGACTAGTATTACACTTCTGCGTGTTGTGGGAGCATAACGACATAGTTCTCATATATTTGGGTATAGGATACTCATGGAAGTGTAATTGGAGGTTGTGTTTACCGATGGTACGGAAACAGCTTCTCTCTAGATAGACCCCTCGGAATTCCATTGGTAGTATGACTATGTGTCTATAAAGTCCGAATCAGGGTTGGTGTATTTGGTCTTAACCTGAGACTTGCACCGCTAATACTTGTGACAATCAATATACTTTGGTTTTGGTCGTCCATGGCTTTAACAGGTTCTATGTACGCCTCTTCTGGGTATATTGAGAATCGTAGTGTGTTGGGTATGATGTCAAGATGTAAGTATCACTCCAGTCATAGTGGAGATGATGATCACGTAAGATACGGAACTGGTGCTCTTTTATGCTGCAGCTATTGGGATATTATGACTAGGTCATGTTTATCCGATTATAGAGACTAGTTACCAGAGATCCGATATGTGCTTCGTACGGGGCAGACATAATTCCAGCCCCAGGCCTAGCACGTGACATCCGATACTGGATCGTAATACGCAATACTACGTATCCTACGCCTGATAAAGATCACATATTCCTTTAAGAATATTTCTGGAGAATTGGGTAGGCACGGTGCTTTGCTAGAAGCCAACAATGTCTTGTAAATCGGTAAAAATGTAGTACTAGGTACGTACGTGTTCGGATAGTCCGACGACCAGATTTACTGCGAACATATCCGGGGATCTCATGGGTCGCTTCCCCGAGATTCACTAATGACGTATGACTCGCACTTTATTAATCTGGGATTAAATATAAGAGAGAGAAAATTAATCTAGGATAAATTACGGAGATATTTTATCTGGGATAAAATATTAATTAAAGAGAGAACGATTAATTTGGAATTAATCGATAAAATAATATATTCGATATATTATACGAAATTGGATTTCGACGCGGAATTAAAATTAGATTTTAATTCGGGCGCGAACGAGTTAATTTAGAATTAATTCGTTAGCGATGTGAATAGTAATTTTGGTAGGCATAATTATTTAATTGAATTTGATTTAATTACGTCGCAACAGAAAATTCGTTAATTCGAAATTAGCGAACCCGAGCCCGGGAGTGTTTGCGGGCCCACTCGCATTTCGAATTTAAGTGCGGCTCACAAGTCACATCACATGTCACATCACTCATCATTCATGTGATGGATGTCTTGTAACTTTGAATGATTGACAACCAGTCACTATTCATGAGTGATGTGAGTTGTTGGAAGGCATTTATTGCCATTTTTTGGCTCCAAGTTTTTTTTTTTTTTTTACTTTTTGAAAGCCATTTACAAAATTTTTGGAATCAATTTTGGTATTAGTTTTTAGAAAACCAAACCAACCAAAGACAACTCATCACTCTCTATTCTCTACACACACATTCGGCCAAGGGCCAAACATTTCCTCTCTCATTTTTCTTCTCAAAATCGTGAACAAGAAGAAGAAATTAGGAAGATTTGTGGCAAATCTTTCCAATGCTAGCACATGAAGAGTTATCCAAAGGTGATAGGGAAACCTATTCATGAGCATGGAATCACAACACAAAGCTTGGAGCTTGGAGATTCATCCATGGAGTTGACCGAAAATCACAAGGAGCACAAAACAGCCTATTGCCGAGAGCTTCCAAGGAGGAGCCAAAAGTTTTGTGTTCGACGCATCACAAAGCCGATCAATGTAAGTATGATTCCGCCATACTTCTTGTTGTATTCACACATGTTTCATTGCTTGAATCGATCTTGGGACTAACCTAGAAACCCAACAATGGTATCTTGAGCCATTTTGAGCATGAAAATACTTAGGGTAAAATTTGGGTAAATTGGATTTGAGCATGTTTTGACTAAATTACTTGTTTGAGCATGTTTGTATATGGGAATGACTTGAGTTGTTTGTAATCAATTTTGTGAAAAATGGATTGGATCAATTTTTCCCCAAATCTTAGGCTTGGCCGAAACTTGGAGGTGCTCTAATTTCATGGTGATTTTGTATTTTTGATCATTGGATGAGTTGAAATCATTTGGGTAATGTTGATTTAGGATTTAATTGGATTAAAACCGAATCGGACAAAGAAATCCCTAAATTACCGTGACTTGTAAGCATGAAAATGATTGATTTTTGATTCCATTGTGTTGGACATAAGTTGATGATGATAAACATAATTAATTGTGTAAATTGATGTTTTGGAAATATTAATTTGGTTAATTAATTATGGCATACACTTTATGTTAATTAAATTATGAAATTTGGAATTTTGGTAATTTAATTAATTGGGCCAAATTTGGAATTGGGCTTGTAAAGTTGTAATTGGGCTTAATGGGCTTGGTTGGGCCAAGTTTGGTTTAGGCTAATTGGTTGGATCCAATTGGGCCCAAAACCATATCCATAAAGTCCAAATATGACTTAAAGGACCTTTAAATTTTAATTGGGCCTAATGGGCCTAAATTGGTTTCTTGACAAATAAGGGTGATTCCTTAAATGGGCTTTGGTATTTGGGTTTGGCCCATATTGACCAAAAGTCCATGCCTTAAGAAATTAATTAAAAGCCCATTGGACTTTAATTAAATTAACATTGGATGTTAATCGGGCTTTGAGACCTGTAACGATTAGATTTGGAATCTAAGTCGTAAATGCTCGTTATAAAGTGTAATATTTAATTTGGAATTAAATATAGAATTAGTATTAAATACAAATTGAATTGGATTTAATATTGTAGTTTAATATAATTCAAGAATTCGTACTTTAAGTACTTATTCGTAAAACGAGTTTGACTCACGCAAAATCAAATCGTTGTTTGAACATTGGATGGTCATTAGTTTTCAGATTAATTAATTGGATTAGATTGATTGATAACATGCTTTGTGTGAATACATGGATGCGATGTATGAATAATGCATATCAGATGGATATTAGATGGGTGAGGGCAAATTTGGAAATTATTGTAATAAATTTAGAATTTATTAATTGGACCTGCGTGTCCAGCCTATTACCTCTTGACTCTTTGTATTTCTCTTCTCACATATTCCCTCAATGTAAATGAGGTTTCTTTAGAAGTGTTATGTAATTGGGGGTAGAAGTAAATATTGTGCTAGCGGGAGAGAGGAAATGGAGAGATTTGTTCTAGGAACAATGTGTTTAAATATCCATCTGCATATCATTATATATTTATTTATACGCGCCTTATTATGTTTTTAGAATGCATGTTTAAGGGTGGTATGATGATGAGACCTAACAAAGATAATAAATTGGTTGCCAATTTACGCGAAAAAACCCTAACACATATTAAGCGTTTTTCCTTCCATTGAGTGATTCTTACTCAAGATCCAAGATTGGCACTGATTTGTTGGCCAAAGTCAAAACCTTTGTCCGTCGCGGATGTGTTTGAATCATGAAAGCTTTGTTCCATATCGGTGTCTTGTCCAAGTTGTGATTTGTTGGCCAAAGTCAAGATCACTTCTTGTCCATCGACATTGATTATGAAGCTTTCCATGGTCAATGGGTTCTGCTTAGCTGGGATCATTAAGTTTGTTGTGCCAAAGCCAAGGCTTAATTGATTCAGAGAGGAAAAAAGGTTAGGGAATATATTGGATATATTGGCATATATAAGATATATGTTTCGGACTTGGATGTCCACCTACTAGATCTAGGAATTGGATGGGATCCAATTGATATTAGATATCTACCTAGTTAATTATCATACAATTTGTTGGCCAAAGTCAAGATTGTGTGTTATTTAACGGGATCCTAGCCCACTAGGAAACAAGTATTCCCGAGTACTCCACAGAGGGTTAGAGGCTCGCCGAAAAAATAGTGGGAGGCAAGTATTAAATTTGCAATATTCGTTTAGTTACTTGCCAATACGCGCTCATTTCATTTTTCGTCAATAAATTAATATATTAGTTGGACTAATATTTAATGTTGTTTTAAATTAAACAATTGGACTGTATTCAAACTAATTCAATTATAGTTTATTATATAATTGTATTATAGTAATCAATATATTTGAATTTAACCAAACAAAATATAGTTGATTATATAGTTAGACTATAGTAATCATTATAATTAATAGTACCTAAAATTGTTGATTAAATAGTTGGACTATAGCAATCAAAGGTAATTGAAAGATTAGTGTTTAAAACATAATCCTGGGTGAAAATGTTATTAACCGACTTTAATTTTCAGATTGGGAATAAAATCTCAGGATAGTCCTGGAGACCGAGAAGTTACTTTATTTGGTAGAGTGACGTCTCGAGCCTAAGCCAGGAGTTGAGCAAATAGTAGGATATGATATTGGAATATTCATGTGATGATAAATTTAGTGCTTAATCCGTTATGCTTGCCGCAAAGACTCCTTAATTTCTTAGTCAGAACTAAGGATTAGATCATTATAGTATGATATTGAAATTGAAGGATCTTCATAGATCTATCCTTAGATCTTAGAAGTACTAATTGTAATAGAAAACTCTTGGAGAGTTAATGGCTATACTCAATGAGACAAAGCCAGAATTTGCAATAGGGCAAGAAGCGCAAGGCGCATCTTACTTTGACATCCCAGAAGGCCAAGGCTTGGCCAAAGGCTTCTGGAGTGTGGAAAAGGGGCAAAGGCAAAGTCATTATAATCTTCTGGGATGATAAAGGACATATACCAAGATGTCTACCTAAACAGTGGCAAATGGGGTCACTGAAGCGTGACTGCCGTATGGACAAGGCAGACATGAAGGAACTGAAGGCGGGGCAAGGCTCCGGCTTCAATTATGTTTGTCATAAACATGTTCACTACTAGTATTAAAATTGGATTTTAGATACTAAAAGTGGTACATAAATATGTACTGGTGTGCAGTATCTGCTGATTAGCAGGACACTAACTTCAGTTGAAATTGATATGCGAATCGAAAATGGGACGACAGTCGCTGTTTTAACCGTAGAAACCTAAGTTAGGAACTACCCTTCGGGTGGTGTTTAAATTAGCAAACTGTAACAATGTAACTAGTTTGACTAGAAACATTATCTCTATATCAGGGTTTAACCCGTTGCGGGTATACCTTTATATTATAGAACACTAAAGTGTTTTATTTATAAAGATGATATTGAGATAAGCACATTAGATGTGAATAAAAGTATTTATATTTTGAATATAAATAAATCTCATACATATGACAAAAAAATAGCTCAAACTGAGTAAATCAGTTGAGACTTATATGTGGCATTGTTGTCTGGGACACAATTAACAAGACTCGTATATCCACACCTTCGATGAGTGGATACTAGGACGAATTTGATTCTATTTAAATAATGTCTACGAATCTAGTTTATTAGGCAAAATGCCTGAAATACTTTTTACTTGGTAAAAGTGCAAGTGCCACCGATATGTTAGCCCTCGTTCATAGTGATGTAAGTGGGCCCATGTCTAGCTAGGCTAGAGGTGGATATGAACACTTCGTAACCTTTACGGATGTTGCATCACGTTATGGTTATGTGTTTCTTTCTAAACACGAATCAGAAACTTTTGATAAATTCAAAGAGTTTTGACACGAAGTAGACAAACAGATCGGCTAAAGTATTAAACACCATGATGAAAATACTTAAGCAATAAGTTTCTCAAATACTTGAAAGAGTATAGTATTCTTTCAATGAGGACTCTTCCCGGAACACGTCAATTTGACGGTGTGTCCGAACAGAGAAACCAAATTTTGTTGGACATGATAAGGTTAATCATGAGTCGCTCTGAGCTACCATTTCCTTCAAAGGATACGCATTAATCAGTACAAAACTTATTTTGAATAAGGTCCATAAAAATCTGTTTGACAGACTTCATATTAGGTATGAACAGGAAAGAAACAGGATTTTCTCATTCCTGAAGATTTGGGAATGCTGGGCATATGTTTGGATGATACCAAACTAGAACTTGAATCGGATAAGTGCCTAAGTTGTGGGTTATCCTAGGTGTGGGACACAGAAACTGGGTGACGCATGCTGTTCTAGGCTCGTGGCCTAGTTTGGAGTACGGAGTAGCCCTCGGGGGACTAAACCAGAGAATAATGGAGTCGCCACCCGGTGTGAACCGAGACAAAGATTTAAGGCCGCACTCACCCCTCGCAAGGGAAGACCTCAAACCATTTGGTTCGAAATGGTCCATTACTTATGTCACTTGTAATAAATGATTTGTGCAATAATTCATCTAAGCCTAAGCAACATATTTCCAAGGATAATTTTACTCCTAAGTTCGCATGCATACATCAAAAGTTCATATAAGTTCACCTGTAACACATTTTCATATTTGCATTCAACCTATTGGCATATAATCTATGTCCGAATTTGCATGCATAAAAGTAAATTGAAATATGGCAAGCATGCAAATTCATAAGCACATTATATTCATGGATACGGAAACGCAAGCAAACAATGATCATACAAGCATGCATAAAATTGAATCAGAATAATGGCAAATGCATAATTTCACAAACACATTGCATTGATAACCATGGAATTACAAACATGCAATAATTATACAAGCATGCATATTAAAGAGAAGCAATCAGGTTCGTAATACAAAGGGATAACCAATAGGGGGAATTATGCATAAAATATGATAAAGATGACTCAGTTCAGTGTATGCACGTTCGTGTAGCGTTCGAAAATGCGTTCGAACGGTAAACAGAAGGTTCTCGTTCATGTGGCGTTTGATAACGCGTTCGAACGGGACCAGACATGATGAAACAAATGCATGCGCGTCGAGTAGCATTCATAAACGTGTTCGAACGGTAAACAGAAGGTTCACGTTCGAGTAGCGTTCGTAAACGCGTTCGAACAGAAATGAAACAGAATGCTCACGTTTGTATGGCATTCGGAAACACGTTCGAATGGAAATAAGACCTGATGCATGATAAGAAAAAATGCATGCGCGTTCGAGTTGCGTTTGTGAACGCGTTCGAACGTACTGAGACAGAAAACATGCGTTCATACGGCTTTTTGAAACGCGTTGGAATGGGGTTACAGCAGTGACCCCCAAAATGCAGTAAACAACATGACACATATGTGAATGGATGAATATATGAAACCTAATCAATAATAACGGGCTAAAAGGCGTGGCAAATTGTTGTGGCAAAGGTAGCCCTTAGGCTTTTTATCCCTCAAAATGGAGGACCTTTAATCCAACTCGATAAGCCTATGCGTATAGCAACATGATGCATGATTATGTAAGAAGATGACATACAGAGAAAACGAATAACGAAATAAAAGGTGCGTGGTGAAGTATCGTGGTAAATGGTTCTTTAACCTCTCAAAATAGAGGACCTTTAATCCAACTTACTAAGCCCATGCGCATCACATCATAATTCATATAAAAATAAAGACAACAATATCGGACTTCGTATACGCGATTGAACATATCTCACATTCAACAGACTATACATCATCCGGCGCGGCAAAACATCGTGGTAAAGGATTTTAACCTCTCAAAATAGAGGACCTTTAATCGCACTTACTAAGCCCATGCGCAAACAACACAAGACATATATAAAAAGTAAAGACTACGATATCGGACTTCGTGTATCTGATTGAACATATCTCGCATCCAATCGAATAATATACATTATCGGTGCGGCACAAAGCATCGTGGTAAAGGATTTTAACCTCTCAAAATAGAGGACCTTTAATCGCACTTACTAAGCCCATGCGCTTTATCTCATAATTACATAAACAAATAACATGCAGAAATCAAGTAGCGAATAACAAATCACAACAACATAAAACGAAATATGCGTTGTTTATTCAAGTGGTACGTGGAGTTGTCTCCCGAGTACAGATCATACTACCGTCCATTCGGAATCAGCTATGAAATTTATGTCCGGGTTTCCATCCTATATACCACAAGAGGCGACACATTTTCCATTTTATTCAAAGCCACAACATGCATCCACAAACGACTCTCATGCAAATAAAACAATAAAAAAATGAATGACAATAAATAGAAAAATTTCCCTAAGGTCTAACCTTTTAAATCACCTCTCGGATGTACGGTACATGATCATCGGAAGGGCTAACACTTCGCAACTCCTCCGGTTCATTGGTTCGTGTTTTTCCTCGCTGTTTCACTGCTCAAACTACTATTTTTGCTCCGTTTCGCTGCTGTTTTGCTGCTTGTATTGGTAATGTTTGTCACATTTTAACTGTTATATTTTAGTTACTGTTTTGGGTGTTTTTGAAGGCTTAAAATGCAGATTTTGTTACTGTTTTGGGGATTAAAATTGTGGCTTTTTAGTTACTGTTTTAGATGGTTTGTTGGCGTGGGTGGATGGTGTTTAGGGCTGTGATTTTCGGTAAAGCAAGGGTGGAGGAGGAGAGACAATTCTTTTCTTTTTGGTTGGTATGCGTGAATGTGAGAGTTGGAGAGAGGTTTTTCTTCTATGAATCAGCTAGGGGGTCTCAAGGGCTGGAATTGGGTTCCTTTTATAGGCAAAGGGCTAGGGTTAAATCTTGCTTGACAAGGAAGGGATTTGGCATTTAATGGAGGATATGATTTGGTGTCATGCAAGAAAAGCCTAAGATTGATTGGGGGACAAAATTAGTTCAATTTGGGAAGTCAATATATTTAATTTTTGTTTTTTATGCATGATATTTGTTAAGTTAGGAATACAATATTTTTAATTAGGAATAATATATTCTTGATTGATTTTAATTAGGCATGATTTTATTTAATGTTTTATTTAATTTGGTATTTGACTTAATTAATTATTTTATTTAATTTCACCATGTGTTAAATATGCATTTTATTAATTTGGATGTGTTTTATGGGCTTTGGTGGGCTAATTGGGCTTGGGTGTGAGGCTAGCAGCAAAACCAAGAAATACCGACGCCGTTCGAATGCCTCTTCAAACGCTATGCGAACGCTCGGAATCTGCCTGACGTTCGAACGAAGTAACGAACGCAGCACGAACGAAAACAGTGAACTTGTGAAATGAATCTGATGACATGCCTATTCTGAATTTCCCATTCCGACGTCTGTTTCCCGCGACTTCCGTGACTTAAAAGGTAGTGTCTCCAAATGAGACTAATCATAGGGACTCACATGCAAAAATGCAGTGCCTACAGTCTCCCCCACTTTGATGGGACTTGTGCAGTGTGTGACTTTGAACAATCCTATCAAAGTTATGCAATGCATTTTCACTTACCTGGCTCGCCAGCTGCCTCGAACTGAGTTGATGCTGCAGTGGACCTCGATCCTGGGACGCATCCCAATAGCTGCAACTGACAACGGGGGCCTCGACCCTAGGACGCATCCTAATACCGCTGACAAAATATAGGTATCGACCCTGGGACGCATCCAAATCTAACGATGTAGGGGGCCAACGACCCTAGGACGCATCCCGATAACTGCACCTGACAACGGGGGCCTCGACCCTGGGATAATCCTGATAACGTTGCCAATGTGGTCACGACCCTGGGACGCATCCCTGAAACTACTGGTGATATGGGTTACAAACTGGGATGCATCCCCAAAACTGCTGATGACGTGGGTTACAACCCTGGGACGCATCCCCGAAACTGCTGATGAGATGGGTTACAACCTTGGGACGCATCCCCAAAACTGCTGATGACGTGGGTTAAAACCCTGGGACGCATCCCTGAAGTTGCTGATGTGGGTTACAACCCTAGGACGCATCCCCAAAACTACTGATGGCGTGGGTTACAACCCTGGGACGCATCCCCGAAACTGCTGATGTGGGTCTCGCCTCCTGGGACTCATCCCCAAATCTGAAACTGCGCTGACGTTGCTTTTGATTGGCTCATCTCTATCGCTCCTCTTTCTTCTTGAACCTGCGAACACAAAAAAAAACAACCACGAAGAGAATGCAAGGTATGTTACGTGTATGCATGCATGCATGTGTTTCTTATCCCGTTGGGTTAGGTCTTCTATCAATCTTCCTGATGACTGCTCAGTCTTCTCTCCCTTAGGCAAAGTACTGCTTCAATCTGTCTACGTTGATCGGCTCGGTGAACTCATTTCCTTCCAAGTCTGACAGTCTCACTGCTCCATTTCCCATTACTTTCTGCACTATGTAAGGTCCTTCCCAGTTAGGTCTGAACTTTCCTCTCGGATCTGTCGTCGACGGCCTTGATTGCTTAAGTACCAAATCACCCTTTCTGATCTTGGTGGGACGTACTTTCTTGTTGAATGCTCGGGCCAGTCTCTTTTGATACAACTGCATGTGATGCAAAGACTTCATTCTCTTCTCATCCAGCAGTGCTAACTGATCAAACCTCTGCGTGGCCCATTCTTGTTCCGGTAACTCTGCCTCTGCTAATACCCTCATAGATTGTATTTCCATTTCCACTGGCAATACTGCTTCCATTCCGTAGACTAGAGAGTAAGGTGTTGGCTGTCTCAACTGCCCCATTTGCCTGTGGCCTATACGGTGATGACTTGTGATGGCCTATCCCATATTTCTGTAGCATTGCGTTCGTTTCTCCCTGGAATTGAACTCTGTTGTCCGTCACTACATGGTGCGGCATACCATACCGACAAATGAGATTCTGAGCTATAAACTTTGCCATCTGTTTCGCTTTGCTGTAACATTGTGGAATGACTCGGCTTCCCCACTTTGAGAAATAATCTACTGCCACTACTATGAAGCGATGCCCATTCGATTGCATTCGGTCGAATCTCTCCAATCATATCGATCCCCATGCTGAGAAAGGCCACGGCTCTGACAACCCGTGCAACTCTGTGTGTGGCAAATGATTCAAATTACCGTGTGCTTGACAATCATGACAGTGCTTTACATCTTCGCGCAGTCGGTCTCCATGGTAGACCAGTAGAAACCTTGTCTCACTATCTTGCGGGACAGATTCAACCCGTTCATGTGCGGACCACATACTCCGGCGTGTACTTCTTCCATTACCTGCTGAGCCTCTTCTTTTCTCAAACACTTCAACTGAATACCGTTTGCTTGCCTCTTGTACAGTTCCCCTTTCAAAATCACATACTGGGAAGCTATCTCTGAATGGCTGTTCTGTCTTTTCTGCCTGCTCCCTCTGGGAGTTCCCCATGTTCCAGATACCTCTGAATGTCATGATACCAAGGTTTACCGTCATCAACCTCTATTTCCAGAATTCTCTCTATCTCATAAACAGGTCTTCTGGCTGTCGTCAGTATCAACGGTCTCATCACTAACTTTTCTGGATTTGCCCAAGTCGCTGCAAGTGTAGCCAATGCATCTGCCATCTGATTCTCTTCTCTGGAAGTGTTGAAACTTACAATCGGGGATGACATGCGCCAACTTCTGAGGATAAAAGGTAAGGTTTCAACCGTTCTTCTTTCAATTCCCATTCTCCTCGCATCTGCTGGATAACCAACATAGGATCTCCGTAGACTTCTACACTTTCGGCCTTCAAGGCTATCAATGCAGTCAAACCAAAAGCACATGCTTCATATTCAGCCATGTTGTTTGTTACTCTGAATGTCAACCTTTTGGCCAAAGGTAAGGTCTCTCCTTCGGGGGTCACTATCACAATCCCAATTCCGGCTCCCTTGCAATTCACTGCTCCGTCAAAATACATTTTCCATCTCTGAACTGTTATTGCTTGGATCTCTTCATCTGGAAATTCAAACTTATACTGATCCCCTTCAACAGGTTGCAATGCCAGAAACTCTGCTACTGCTCACCTTTTAACCACTTTGGTGGTGAGATACCCAATGTCAAACTCAGTCAGCAATACTAACCATCTGCCCAATTTCCCCACTAGCGAAGGCACTGAATGCAGATATTTCAGAGGATTCTCCTTGCCACTACCTGGATCTTGTAAGACTGAAAATAATGCCGCAATTTTCTGGAATCCATACCACTGCTAGACAGATCTTCTCTACTTCTTGATAACGAGCCTCATACGGGAGCATCTTCTTACTCAGATAATAAACTGCATGTTCTACCCCTGTCTCATCTCATGTTGTACCATTGCCCCCAGTGCTTCTGATTCTATGGCCAAATACAATATCAAAGGTCTACCCGGTCTCAGAGGTTTCAATACAGGCGGCTTTACCAAGTACTCTCTGATCTTGTCGAAGGCTACTTGACACTGTTCATTCCATCTCACTGGCTGATCTTTTCTCAACAGTTTGAAGATAGGCTCACATACTGACTTCAACTTGGCGATGAACCGACTGATGTACTGAATTTTCCCCAAGAATGCTCTGACTTCCTTCTCAGTCTTCGGTGCTGGCATTTCTGTGATTGCTTTGATCTTTTCAGAGTCTACCTCTATTCTCCCATTCCCACTGTATGTCCCATCAATTTTCCTGATTGCACCCCAAACACACATTTCTTGGGACTTGTTAGCCGCAGGTTGTATTTGTCAACTCTCTGAAGGAACCTTTCCAGTGCTTCAATATGCCAACTCTCGTCTCTGATTTCACCATCATGTCATCCACATACACTTCAATATCTTTGTGCATCAAGTCGTGGACTAGTGTAGTAGCCATCCGCTGATACGTAGCTCCCAATTCTTGAGCCCAAATGGCATCACCTTGTACAATAAGTACCCCACTCGGTAACAAATGGCAGTCTTGTGTTTATCTTCCTCAGCCATAAGACCTGATTGTAACCTGAAAACCCATCTGCAAATGAATACATAGCAGATAAAGCCGCACTATCAACCAGTACGTCTATGTGTAGTAGAGGAAATCATCTTTCGGGCAAGCCTTGTTGAGATCTCTGTAGTCCACACACATTCTGACCTTCCTGTCTTTCTTCGGCACCGGCACAATATTAGCCAACCACTCAGGATACTTTACTACTTCCAAGAACCCCACATCTATCTGTTCTTAACTTCCTCTCTGACTTTCTCAGCCATTCTGGTCTCATCCGTCGGATTTCTGTTTCACCGGCCTCATATTCGGATAAGTTGGTATTGTGTGCTGGGCAATGTTTCTGTCTACCCCAGGCATGTCCTCATAGGACTAAGCAAACACTTTGGCATATCTGACCAATACTTCTTCTAATTTCTCCCTTCCTCGGAGGGTAACACACTTGCAATCAGAATTTCTTTAGGATTCTCATGTGTACCAAGGTTAAATGCATTTGTTTTGGTGGAACTGATATCAAATATACTCAAGTCATGCAAGTCAGAGGAAATAGACTCAAGCAAATAAGCGAAATGATTGTCTTTATTGCTAACAAATGCGGGGGTACATTCAAATAAATCAGGAAGATAAATGTCCTGATCTTCTATAGACACTTCTTCCTCTGCAACTGGGTCTTCTCAGGTGTTTTATCTTCTTCAAGAGTCAGGCTCTCCAACTTCATCAGTTCTTCCTCCCAATTCTCTTCTTCCTTCTTCACAATTTCTTCCATCATCGGATTCTTACCCAGCATATCCTGGAAAATCTCAAATCCAGGTATCACAATCCCCTTAACTTCCACCGGTTCAGGCTCCCCTTGATCCCGAAGCCTTCACAAAATATTCATCACTTTCAGACCTTTCTTCTTAACCTTCGGTTTTTCTTCATCAGATGTGTATCCCAAACCCTTCGAGTAGTCTATCCTCTGAAATCTGGCAATTTTGAACCTTCACCCGGCTCAAACTTCATTTCTTCATGATCCTAGCCACCCTAGGATCCACCCATTCCTCAAAAGTTGCTGATACATGAAACCTCGTGAAAGGCTGTATCTCCAGGCAGCCACAACATTATCTATCTCAGCTCGGATGGTAACAATCTCTCCCTCATACGGGAACTTAATCATCTGATGCAAAGTGGAAGGCACGCCCCCAAGTTTGTGAAACCAAGGCCTTCCCAACAATAAAGCGAAAGTAGCCGGAATGTCCAACACTGTGAACTCAACTTCGTCTTCAATTAGGCCTACTTTGACCCGCTGCCAAAAAAGTACCCTCAACTCCTCGTTTTGCTATCATCAAAGCTTTGATGGTCATACTCGAGGGGTCCAAATCCGTTGCTTTCATACCCAGCTTTTCCAAAATATCAACGAGCACACATTGATGGAGAGCCATCATCCACCATCACACATGACGTTTTCTTGCCTTTCACCTCGAATTTTATTAACAAAGGTCTATTATGGTTTCTCCCCTCAGCTGGGAGTTCTTCCTCAGTAAAAGTGATCGCCTACAAAATTTCTTTTGTACTGATCCCACAAACATCACCTGATTAGCATCCTCTGGTACTACTATTTTGCTCAAGGCTTCAACCATAGCATGTCTGTGCTCCTGTGATGAACATAATAATTCCAGATGCTGACCTGTGCCCGGGTCTTTTTCAATTGGCGCAGCACTGTATCTCCCTCAGAATTATCCCCATTTTCTGCCACTTCTCTCCCTTCAGTCAACACTTCTTTACCCTTATCAGTCATATCATTGTAGAAACGCCCGCTGCGTGTCATACCCTTCACTTCTTCTTCATCACTACTAGAGAAGTCTGCCCAGAAACTCTTCCCATGTTCGATTTCATCTTCGCTGTTACTATCCCAAATCCCAAGGCAAACGGCTTGGAGGTCAAAGGATTTGAGGATAAGGTTCTCGGGTAGGCCAGAGTTTATCATATAGGTTGGTGACGGGACAGAGTGGTAATTTGGTAAAGGGTTCTGGTGTGTGTTGGGGTGTTCTGTTTCAGGGTCGGGTATCTTTTTGAGTCTATAAGGTCCTGGATTTCATGGCGGAGTCGAGCACAATTGTCGATATCGTGGCCTTTCTGTTGGTGGAATTGGCAATATTGGTTTAGGTTAAGATGTGGTGGTGGAGGGTTTGGGAGTGGTTTGGTTTCTAGGGGTTTCAGAAGTCCTTGTCTCTTCAATTTCTCCAATACCTTGGACAAGGGTCTACCCAAGTTGGAGAATCTCCGGTTTCGGATGGCAGCAAAACGGGCTTTGTTTCCGATGTCCCCCCAATGGGCCTCCTGTTCAGACCATAGAATTTTCTATTCTCGGCCTCTTCTTACTCAATATCCATGACAGTTTCCCTCAACTGTCGAAAATCAGTAATCATGGCGGTCATCCTCCTTAGCTTCCCATAGGTGGAGGGCTTGGTGCCATTGATAATCATTTTTTCTGGTCCTTCTCTGAGGTCTGGTCTGCATCTTTAAGAGCTGGCTTCTCCAGCGGTCCACATACTCCTTGAAACTCTCTTCCGATTTCTGCCTGGTGTTCTCCAGATCACAGAGTGACAGATCTATCTCCAAGTCTGTGACCTACTGTTTCAGGAATGCATCAGCCAATTCCCTCCAATATTCCCTTACTTTCTTCTCAAGGCTGTGATACCATACCACCGGTGCCCCCTCGAGTGACATTCCAAACATCTTCTGCACCTGTCGCTTTGTCAAACCCACAGAACTCATAACTGATACATACTGACGGAGATGAACCATTGGATCCCCATTCCCATTGAACTTAGCCATATCCGGCATCTTGAACTGAGCAGGCAACTGTTCTTCGAAGGTCATTGCCTCATAATCTAACAACTCTTCATGTTTACCTTCATTTTGTGGGGTACTGTTTCAACCTGATCCCGAAGCTTCTGAAATTCTGCCTGAGACCCAATCACTCTGCTTGTTGCATACTCTGCCAGGTCGTCATCAAAAGCGGGGATATCATCCCCCAACCCATTCGGAGGCTCCTTGCGCCTCACATTATCAGAATTTCCCCAAGCACGGGGTATAACCATACCAGCCACAGCAGTAGTCAATGCTTGTAACTGTTCAGTAATTTTGGCGATACCGTTTTCCAACTGATCTATTCGAGATACCTCGTTATCGGATGTACTCATATATGTTACCGGTCTTTTAGTGAGCCTTCCCTCTTTCCTAACCCAACATGAATCTATGATGTCTTTTATAGACATAGAGGGTGTTAACAGGATATGTATGCATGAGATGAATGAGATGCATGCGATACAAGGGATATATCAACTTATTAAAATTTTCACACAAATCGGCCCATCATCATTTTAGAAGCTTTTGGGCTAACTGTCATAGGAGTGAACTCGTCCCAGTTTAAATGGCCCAACAAGTTCACATTTCATGTCAAGAAGTCCAACCGTATCCAAATGATAATGTTCTTAAACACAAACATATAATGGCCCATTGGCGTTTTGGAAGCTTTTGGCCCGATCACTATAAGATACGTTATTGTCCCTGTTTAAATGGCCCAACAAGCCCATATCCAATGATAAAAGGTCCGAATGGATCCAAATGACAATGTTCCCAAACACAAGCATACAAAAATAATTTTACAAGAGTGGCCCATCAACATTTCAGAAGCTTTTGGTCATTTCATCATAGGATACGAACTCGTCCTAGTTTAAATGGCCCAACAAGTTCGCATTTTTGACAAGAAGTCCAACTGCATCCAAATGAGGATGGTCCACAAGCACAAGAAATAGTTGTTATAGGCCATACAATCCCGGTCTACGTGTGGGTTTGCGGGAGTATAGTCAAAGACTCTCGCTGGTGAAGGATTGCCCACAACTAGGTCTCCCCACTCAAGGGTTTGAGCGACCAAGTGAGCGTACCTTTTTTATACCTTAAGGTACGTGCCAATGAGTTATGGTGTGTGACTGACTGTCAAATGGACTTCCCGTTGTAGATTCCCCAGAGGGAGGGTGGAGCAAGGCTCTCTTAAGTACCCTAGCCTCTTAGGCTCTTATCGTTTGGTGACAGGAATAAACAACGAGTCCTCCAAATTAGTCCATCATAATAGGCTACAAGTAAATGATTATCTAGGTGCCTTCACAGCTTTTCCTTATAGAAAGGTAGTGAATGAAGGAAGACACCAAATCATTACGCGGCCTTAAAAGTGCCTTTGATTAAACCCCTTTTATCCCACAGTAGACACGGTTAATTAAAGCAAAAATCATAATATTACAAGACATTATTTCGGGGCCGATTCTCTATCCCCAGTGGAGTCGCCAGACTGTGGGACACAGAAACTGGGCGACATATATTGTTCTAGGCTCGCGGCCTAGTTGGGAGTACAGAATAGCCCGCGGGGGACTAAACCGGAGAATAATGGAGTCGCCACCCGGTGTGAACCAGGACAAAGATTTAAGGCCGCACTCACCCCTCGCAAGGGAAGACCTCAAACCAATGGGTTCGGAATGGTCCCTTACTTATGTCACTTGTAATAAATGATTTGTGCAATAATTCATCTAAGCCTAAGCAACATATTTCCAAGAATAATTTTACTCCTAAGTTCGCATGCATACATCAAAAGTTCATATAAGTTCACTTGTAACACATTTTCATATTTGCATTCAACCTATTGGCATATAATCTATGTCCGAATTTGCATGCATAAAAGTAAATTGAAATACGGAAAGCATGCAAATTCATAAGCACATTATATTCATGGCTACGGAAACGCAAGCAAACAATGATCATACAAGCATGCATAAAATTGAATCAGAATAATGGCAAACGCATAATTTCACAAACACATTGCATTGATAACCATGGAAGCATAAACATGCAATAATTATACAAGCATGCATATTAAAGAGAAAAATCAGGTTCGTAATACAAAGGGATAACCAATAGGGGGAATTATGCATAAAATATGATGAAGAGGACTCAGTTCAGTGTATGCACGTTCGTGTAGCGTTCGAAAACACGTTCGAACGGTAAACAGAAGGTTCTCGTTCGTGTGGCATTGTTAACGCGTTCGAACGGGACCAGACCTGATGAAACAAATGCATGCGCGTTCGAGTAGCGTTCGTAAACGTGTTCCAAAGGTCGAACGGTAAATATAAGGTTCGCGTTCTAATAGCGTTCGTAAATGCGTTCGAACAGAAATGAAATAGAATGCTCACGTTCGTATGGCGTTCGGAAATGCGTTCGAACGGAAATGAGACCTGATGCATGATAAGACAAAATGCATGCGCGTTCGAGTTGCGTTTGTGAACGCGTTCGAACGTACTGAGACAGAAAACATGCATTCGTGCGGCGTTCTGAAATGCTTTCGAATGGGGTTACAGTAGTGACCCCCAAAATGCAGTAAACAGCATGACACATATGTGAATGGATGAATTGATGACACCTAATCAATAATAACGGGCTAAAAGGCGCGGCAAATCGTTGTGGCAAAGGTAGCCCTTAGGCTTTTTATCCCTCAAAATGGAGGACCTTTAATCCAACTCGATGAGCTCATGCGCATTGCAACATGATGCATGATTATGCAAGAAGATGACATACAGAGAAAAGCGAATAACGAAATAAAAGGCGCGGCGAAGTATCGTGGTAAAGGTTCTTTAACCTCTCAAAATAGAGGACCTTTAATCCAACTTACTAAGCCTATGCTCATCACATCATAATACATATAAAAATAAAGACAACAATATCGGACTTCGTATACCCGATTGAACATATCTCATATTCAACAGACTATACATCATCCGGCGTGGCAAAGCATCGTGGTAAAGGATTTTATTCTCAATATAGAGGACCTTTAATCGCACTTACTAAGCCCATGCGCAAACAACACAAGACATATATAAAAAGTAAAGACTACGATATCGGACTTCGTGTATCTTATTGAACATATCTCGCATCCAATCGAATATACATTATCCTGTACGTCAAAGCATCATGGTAAATGATTTTAACCTCTCAAAATAGAGGACCTTTAATCGCACTTACTAAGCCCATGCGCTTTATTTCATCATTACATAAAAAAATAACATGCGGAAATCAAGTAGCGAATAACAAATCACAACAACATAAAACGAAATATGCGCCATTTATTCAAGTGGTACGTGGAGTTTTATCCCTAGTACAGATCATACTACCGTCCATTCGGAATCGGCTATGAAATTTATGTCCGGGTTTCCATCCTATATACCACAAGAGGCGACACATTTTCCATTTTATTCAAAGCCACAACATGCATCCACAAACGACTCTCATGCGCATAAAACAATGAAAAAACGAATGACAATAAATAGAAAAAGTGCCCTCAAGTCTAACCTTTTAAATTACCTCTCGGATCTACGGTACACGATCGTCGGAAGGGCTAACACTCTGCGCAACTCCTCCGGTTCACTGGTTCACTTTTTTCCTCGCTGTTTCGCTGCTCAAGCTACTGTTTTTGCTCCGTTTCGCTGCTGTTTTGCTGCTGTATTGGTCACTATTTGTCACGTTTTAACTGTTATATTTTAGTTACTGTTTTGGGTGTTCTGGCTACTGTTTTGGGTGTTTTTTGAAGGCTTAAAATGCAGATTTTTGGTTAATGTTTGGGGATTAAAAGTGTGGCTTTTTAGTTACTGTTTTAGATGGTTTGTTGGCGTGGGTGGATGGTGTTTAGGGCTGTGATTTTCGGTAAAGCAAGGGTGGAGGGGGAGAGAAAATTCTATTCTTTTTGTTTGATATACGTGAATGTGAGAGTTGGAGAGAGGTTTTCTTCTATGAATCATCTAGTGGGTCTCAAGGGTTGGAATTGGGTTCCTTTTATAGGCAAAGGGCTAGGGTTAAATCTTGCTTGACAAGGAAGGGATTTGGCATTTAATGGAGGATATGATTTGGTGTAATGCAAGGAAAGCCTAAGAGTGATTGAGGGACAAAATTAGTTCAATTTAGGAAGTCAATATATTTAATTTGTGTTATTTAGGCATGATATTTGTTAAGTTAGGAATACAATATTTTTAATTAGGAATAATATATTCTTGATTGATTTTAATTAGGCATGATTTTATTTAATGTTTTATTTAATTTGGTATATGACTTAATTAATTATTTTATTTAATTTCACCATGTGTTAAATATGCATTTTTATTAATTTGGATGTGTTTTATGGGCTTTGGTGGGCTAATTGGGCTTGGGTGTGAGGCTAGCAGCAAAACCAAAAATACCGACGCCGTTCGAACGTCTCTTTGAACGCTACGCGAACGCCCGCAATATGTCTGACGTTCGAACGAAGTAAAGAACGCAGCACGAACGAAAACAGTGAACTTGTGAAATAAATTTGATGACATGCCTATTCTGAATTTCCTCTTCCGACGTTCGTTTCCCACGACTTCCGTGACTTAAAAGGTAGTGTCTCCAAATGAGACTCATAATAGGGACTCACATGCAAAAATGCAGTGCCTACACTTATACAACTAGGGAAACCAAAGTATAGTACTTATACAACTCACAAGAGAACAATGTAATTGTTGCTCACCATGCGGTTTTCCTAAGAGGAATACCGATATACAGTGGTAAATGGGAGGAAAGTAAAACTCGATGAAAATCGAAATAATATCGTTCCAGGCACCAATTCTTAATGGAACACAAATAGTTCATTAAGGATGAAACTATACCAATAATCTTCGAATACACAAGAACCGCGATAGTCGGAGAGAGTCAGAAAATAACCTGGGAGGTATGGGTTTCTGATCTCACTTCATAAAGATGTCAATCTTATTGAGGAATACGAACCGACTAAGTATGAGAAAGTGATACAAGGTATCGACTCCCTATTATGGCAAAGTGCCATGAAGTCCGAAATGGATTCCATGTGTACCAACCAAGTTTAGACACTGGTTGTTGTACCGAAAGGCATTGTGCCTATTGGTACTATATAAGTCTTCAAGGAAGAAATACATGGAAGGCAACAAACCAACGTACTAAGCTAGGCTTGTAGCGAAAATGTATCATTATCAACATTGTGTCGATTACAATGAAACCTTTTACTCGTTGCCATTGTTAAATCCATTTGGATAATGCTTGCTGATGCTGCATGTTTCATTCATGAAATATGGCAGCTGAACGTCAAAATCGCTTTCCTTAAACGGAAACCTTTTGGATGATGTTTATAACATCCTGACTGTTTTGTCGTACCAAAACGAGCAAACAAGGTTTGCGAGTTAAGTCGATCCATTTCTGGGTTGAAGCAAGCATTGCGTTCTTGGAACTATCGTTTTGATGTAATCATAATGGTATATGTTTTAATTCAAAATGAAAATGATTCTTGTGTATATAAGAAGGTTAGTGGGAGCGCACTGATGATGATTGTCATAAATAATGATGATATATCATTTCTTGGAAATGATATTTCCATAAAAAATCGGTGAAAGCTTGGCTTTTATGAATTTCTCCGTAGAATTCTTGGGAGAAACAACCTTTATTCTAGGAATAAAGATCTACTAGGATAGATTTAAAAGTTATTGATACTCTCTGAGAACCCGTACATTGAAATAAATGTACGCGACCTGGTGTCTCATACGCTTTGAGCATATGGAGTCACAATCAGGCCAATCCATGTGATAGTCACTGGATTGATGTTAAGAACATCCTTAAGTATCTTAGATTAAGAGTAGTTCTGTTAGCAGTTGAGCTAGGCTACATCACAGGCTAAAGAATTAATGGTCTCATCAACGATCCAGATATATACTTCAAATATTCATCTGATTCGTTTGGATCATACATCATGGCGATGTGATGATCGAATAAATCGCATCAGATGATAACCATGCAAATCCGCTGACGAAAGCATTTCCTCAGCAGAAATTTGAGCGAACCATACATAGTTCGGGTGTAGGACACTTAAGTGATTGGTTATAGGCCAAGTGGGAGATTGTTGGACAATTATGACCCATAGCATCACTATTTGTACAGATCATGGTGTTGTTGTACAAATTAACTATGTGACAAAGGAAATTGTTCTTTTATCATTTGTAATTAGATTACCAAGATATATAAATGATAAAAGGTCCATATGATTAGTTCCGGATTGAGATGATATGAGACAGTATCAATCCACAAAGGTTTAATCATTAAATATCCCTAGTCAGAGTATTATCAAGATTGGACATTGATAATGCGTAAAAGACTAGTATTACACTTGTGCGCGTTGTGGGAGCATAACGACATAGTTCTCATATATTTGGGTATAGGATACTCATGCAAGTGTAATTGGAGGTTGTGTTTACCGATGGTACGGAAACAGCTTCTCTCTGGATAGACCCCTCGGAATTCCATTGGTAGTATGACTATGTGTCTATGGAAGTCTGAATCTGGGTAGGTGTATTTGGTCTTAACCTGAGACTTGCACCGCTAATACTTGTGACAATCAATATACTTTGGTTTTGGTCATCCAGGGCTTTAACAGGTTCTGTATATGCCTTTTCTAGGTATATTGAGAATCGTAGTGTATTGGGTGTGATGTCAAGATGGAAGTATCACTCCAGTCATAGTGGAGATGATGATCACGTATGATACATAACTGGTGCTCTTTTATGCTGCAGCTATCGGGATATTATGACTAGGTCATGTTTATCCGATTATAGAGACTAGTTACCAGAGATCCGATATGTAATTCGTACGGGGCAGACACAATTCCAACTCTAGGCCTAGCACATGGCATCCGATACTGGATCGTAATATGCAATACTACGTATACTACGCCTGATAAGGATTATATATTCCTTTAAGAATATTTATGGAGAATTTGGTAGGCACGGTGCTTTGCTAGAAGCCAACCATGTCTTATAAATCGGTAAAAGCGTAGTACTAGGTACGTACGTGTTCGGATAGTCCGACGACCAGATTTACTGCCAACATATCCGGGGATCTCATGGGTCGCTTCCCGAAGATTCACCAATGACGTATGACTCGCACTTTATTAATCTGGGATTAATTATAAGAGAGAGAAAATTAATCTAGGATTAATTACGGAGATATTTTATCTGGGATAAAATATTAATTAAGAGAGAGAGAACAATTAATTTGGAATTAATTGATAAAATAATAAATTCGATATATTATACGAATTAGATTTCGACGCGGAATTAAAATTAGATTTTAATTCGGGCAAACGAGTTAATTTAGAATTAATTCGTTAGCGATGTGAATAGTAATTTTGCTAGGCATAATTATTAATTGAATTTGATTTAATTACGTTGCAACGGAAAATTCGTTAATTCGGAATTAGCGAACCCGAGCCCGGGAGTGTTTGCGGGCCCACTCGCATTTTGAATTCAAGTACGGCCCATAAGTCACATCACGCGTCACATCACTCGTCATTCATGTGATGGATGTCTTATAACTTTGAGTGATTGACAACCAGTCACTATTCATGAGTGATGTGAGTTTTTGGAAGGCATTAATTGCCATTTTTTGGCTCCAAGTTTTTTTTTTTGACTTTTTGAAAGCCATTTACAAAATTTTGGAAATCAATTTTTGGTATTAGTTTTTGGAAAACCAAACCAACCAAAGACAACTCATCACTTCTCTCTTCTCTACACACACATTCGGCCAAGGGCCAAACATTTCCTCTCTCATTTTTCTTCTCAAAATCGTGAACAATAAGAAGAAATTAGGAAGATTTGTGGCAAATCTTTCCATTGCTAGCACATGAAGAGTCATCCAAAGGTGATAGAGAAACTTATTCATGAGCATGGAATCACAACACAAAGCTTGGATCTTGGAGATTCATCCAAGGAGTTGACCGAAAATCACAAGGAGCACAAAACAGCCCATTGCCGAGAGCTTCCAATGAGGAGCCAAAAGTTTTATGTTCGACACATCGCAAAGCCAATCAATGTAAGTATGATTCCGACATACTTCTTGTTTTATTCACACATGTTTCATTGCTTGAATCGATCTTAGGACTAACCTAGAAACCCAACAGTTTGAAATCTCTCATATAATCCTCCTCAAGAAATGTATCATTTTTTTACACAAATATTTTATTATCGTTTGGACTATAAAGGAATCCACCCATATTTTCCTTAGGATAACCTACAAAAAGGCACACATGTGAACGTGACTCTAACTTAGTAGTCTTGTTCTTCAGCACATGTGATATACACCCCCATATGCGGAAATGTCGCAAACTAGACTTACGACCATTCCACAACTCTAAGGGAGTCCTAGGAACAGTTAGAAGGAACTACATTCAGGATATACATTTCTTTTTGCAATGCATACCTCCAGAAAGAACTAGGTAGAGTGCTATAACTAAACATTGATCTCATCATTTCTAGTAAGGTCCGATTTCTCCTTTTGATAACACTGTTTTGTTGTGGTGTTCCAGGTGCTGTGAGCTGTGAAACAATTCCATGCTCAACTAAGAATTCCTCGAAATCCTTATCAAGGTATTCTCATCCATGATCTGATCGTAGAATTTTGATGTTTTAACCTAACTAGTTCTCAACCTCAACACAATATTCTTTGAACTTTTCAAATGTATCTCACTTGTGTTGCATCAGGTAAGCATACCCATATCTTGAATAATCATTAATGAAAGTGACGAAATATTCATAACCACTTTGGGCTTTTATATTCATTAGTCCACAATGTCTGAATGTATTAGCTCAAGTGGTTCTGTGGCTATTATTCATTTTCCAGTAAAAGGTCTCTTGGTCATTTTACCTTCTAGATAGGATTCGCAGACAAGTAAAAATTTTTAACTGGTTTAAAACTCAATTCTTAATTAGTCTATCTATCCGGTCAAGGTTAATATGACCAAGTCTATCTATCTATGTTTGTTTTAGATTTTTCAATCTTAAACATTTCAGTATTAAACAGTGATTCATGTGTTAACGGCCTTAACACATATAAATTATTCTCAGAGTTTCCTCTGCATATTGTTAATCCATTTATACTAATAGTAACTTATTTATTATTAAATGAAATAGAAAAAACCAATTTCCATGAGTTTTATTACAAAAATCAAATTCATGCGAAAACAAAGAATATAAAGCACATCATTCAAATATAATAACTATTATTAAAATTCAAATTTGAAACTCCCACTGCACTAGCTGAAACATCATCCCCTGTCCCAACTCTCATGGTAAAGCTACCTTCAGCAAGGTCTTTCCATGAATCAAGTAGTTGCAAAGAACAACAAACATAGTTAGTGGCACCAGAATCAACAATCCATGCGGATTTATCATCCTTCACTAAAAGAGATTCAATACCAAGTAAATCGTATTTACATGTATTCTTCTTCTCTTTAAGCTCAGCTATGTATTTTGGATAATTCATTTTCCAATGTCCTTGTTGGTCACAATGGAAATATTTTCCTTTAACATTGGCACATTTAGAGCCTTTTGGTTTTCTTTTTCACTCGCTTTGCCTTAGCCTTCCAATTGCCTTTCTTCTTCTTCTTTGAAAATGATAAATACGATTTATACCCACTTATTCTTGCATTCTTAGCTTACTATTTTGTTAGATTTCGTATCATTTAATGTATTTTGTAGTTTCTTTTATTTTTATTGATAGGAAGCATTGGAACATAGATCTTGGGGTAAATGGACTTATTTTGGGACCTTATGGACGTATAGGAAGTACGCGAGAGAGCAAAATACGCATAAAACACAATCCTAAAATTTTGGCCTAGCATCGCGACGCCCATTGTAGCGTCACGATGATTCTCGAGAGTTCAGCGTCGCAATGCCACTTCTGACGTGGGATTTTACACACATACAGAATCTTCAGTTTTCAGTATTCTACACGCATACGGACTCCAAGACTTCCCTATAAATACATAAGCTTGTCCAAAACCCTAGAATGAGGCTAATGCACAACTCAAGAGTTCAAAACACATATTTTAGAGAGAGTTCCGAAGAGAAAAAATAAAGAGCGACCAGAGGAGACGAATGCGGTGACGTCCGAAGATGAACGGATTCTATGTGTTGTTTGCCAATTTGATTATTATAAAATTATAATTCAATTTATTTTATATTCTCTTGCGTTTAATTCTTCTTGTTTATTGGCCACAAATTAAGATGATGAATATTTAGAATCTATCGCCAATGAGAGAGGGATTTTGAATAGGATCTAGAAAATATAACCTAGGAGTTTTATAGAGTTCGGAAGAATCTATAATTCCTTTGAAGTCATTAACAAAGAATCACATAGCGTAACAAATTGTTAATTACTAGATTTTTATAGGGGTATCAAAGTCTGTAATTGATAACATATTAACTCGGCACTCGGGAGATGAAGTTAGAATAATTTAGGATTCTTGGCTTATAAACAATGTAACTGAATAAGAATTAATTGGCATGACAAATATATAGGGGATAGCTAGGTGAAATCAGATTCTAGAATCTCTCTCTTCTTGGATTATCTTAATCAAACGTTTTACTATCTTGTTTATTTAGATTTTAATCTAAATTTAGTTGATTTCTAAATAAAGTTAGGTTTACTAATTATATTACTTAGTGTGAGTTGATTACAATCCCTATAAGTTCGATACTATTTCACTTATCTTTACTAAAACTTGACAACGTACAATTGCGGTATGATATAAAATATCGCAACAAGTTTTTAATGTCGTTGCCGGGGATTGTTAATTTAATTCACTTTAATACTATTACCAAATAACCTTAGCTTTAATTTAGATTTTCATTTTTTATTATTATTTTTATTGATATATTATTTCTATTTGGTATTTTTTCTTGTTTTTCTGTGCTTCAGTGAATGCGAAGAGCCACAAGTCTTGACTCGTTTCTATTTGATCCCGAAATAGAAAGAACAATGGGGAGACTAAGGAAAGAAATAAAATTTGAGAAAGAAACAATGATGGCTGAAAATATAGAGAACAACCTACTCCAGGTGGCAATCAGAGATCACTTTAAGTCAGTCATTGATGATAACTACTCTAGGATTGCGCACCCACCAATCAATGCTAATAACTTTGAGCTAAAACCTGCATTGATCAACATGGTGCAAAAGAACCAGTTTGGGGGTTCAGTTGTAGAAGATCTCAATGTGCATGTAAGGATGTTCTTGGAGATGGCGGATACCATAAAGATGAATGGCGTGATTAAAGAGACCATCAGGCTACGCTTATTCCCATTCTCTTTAAGGGACAAAGCAAGATGTTAGCTACAATCTATTCCAACGGGGAGCATTATGACATGGCAGGATATGGCTACAACATTTCTTGCGAGGTTCTTTCCACCAGCTAAATCAGCCCAACTAAGAACAGAAATTAGCATATTTAGACAGTTGGAGACTGAGAATCTGTATAAAGACTGGGTTCAGATTTTGTTATTCTACAATGGGTTGAATGGTCCAAACATGACCATTGTCGATGCAGCTGCTGGAGGAATCATGTTCAAGAAATCTTCTGAAGAAGATGGCCATTAACAATTTTCAATGGCCAAGTGTGGGAAACAGAAACTGGGCGACGCATGCTGTCCCGGGCTCACGGCCCGGTTGGGAGTACGGAGTAGCCCGCAGGGGACTAAACCGGAGAATAATGGAGTCGCCACCCGGTGTGAACCAGGAAAATAGTTTAATGCCACATCACCCCTCGCAAGGGAAGACCTCAAACCGTTGGGTTCAGAATGGTCCCTTACTTATGCCACTTGTAATAAAATAATTTGTGCAATAATTCAACCAAGTCTAAGCAACATTTATTTCCAAGGATAATTTACTCCTAAGTTCACATGCATACATCAAAAGTTCATCTAGGTTCACATGTAACACATTTTCATATTTATATACAACCTATTTGCATATAATCTATGTCCCAATTTGCATGCATAAAGATAAATACAACTAGCATACAATGTCATAAGCACATCACATTCGATCATGGGCATGCCAGTAGATAATAATTGTATAATCACGCATGAAAGAAAATTGGAGTAATGGTAAGCATATAACTTCATGAACATGTTGAATGGATGAATGCAGAAGTATAATTAGGTAACTACCGTGCAAACATGCATCATGGAAACGAACATGTAACCTTGTGAACACAATGAATGACTAAGTGCGAGAACATGAGTAATCAAAAAGGGAAATGACAAAATGAGTAACCATGCTTGAGATGTGATGGAAGATGACCTGTTTACCGTGGGCGTTCATGCGGCATTCGAACGGTAAACAGAAGGTTCGAGTTCGAGTAGCGTTCGTAACGCGTTTGAACGAAAATGAAATAGAATGCTCATGTTCGTATGGCGTTCGAAAACGCGTTCGAACGGAAATGAGACCTGATGCATGATAAGGCAAAATGCATGCGCGTTCGAGTTGCGTTCGTAAACACGTTCGAACGAGCTGAGACAGAAAACATGTGTTCGTGCAGCGTTCTGAAACGCGTTCGAACGGGGTCACAACAGTGACCTCCAAAATGCAGTAAACAACATGACACATACATGAACGGATGAATAGATGACACCTAATAAATAATGATGGGCTAAAAGGCGTGGCAAAGCATCGTGGTAAAGGATTTTAACCTCTCAAAATAGAGGACCTTTAATCGCACTTACTAAGCCCATGCGCAAACAACACAATACTTATATAAAAAAAGCGAAGACAATGATATCGGACTCCGTGTATCTGATTGAACATATTTCACATCCAATCGAATAGACATTATCCGGCGCGGCAAAACATCGTGGTAAAGGATTTTAACCTCTCAAACTAGAGGACCTTTAATCACACTTACTAAGCCCATACGCTAATAACACGATGCATATAAGAAATAAAGACAACAATATCGGACTTCGTATACCCAATTGAACATATCTCACATTCAACCGAATATACATCATTCGGCGCGACAAAGTATCGTGGTAAAGGATTTTAACCTCTCAAAATAGAGGACCTTTAATCGCACTTACTAAGCCCATGCGCTTTATCTCATCATTACATAAAACAATAACATGCAGAAGTCAAGTAGTGAATAGTAAACAAATCACAACAACATAAAACGAAATATGTGCCGTTTATTCAAGTGGTACGTTAAGTTGTATCCCGAGTATAGATCATACTACCGTCCACTCGGAATCGGCTATGAAATTTATGTCCGGGTTTCCATCCTATATACCACAAGAGGCGACATATTTTCCATTTTATTCAAAGCCACAAAATGCATCCACAAACGACTCTCATGCGAATAAAACAATAATAAAAAAATGAATGACAATAAATAGAAAAAGTGCCCTCAGGTCTAACCTTTTAAATCACCTCTCGGATGTACGGTACACGATCGTCGGAAGGGCTAACACTCCGCAACTCCTCCGGTTCACTGGTTCACTGCTCTCGTTCGTTGTCTCACTGTTTTGAGTCGTCGTTCTCCCTGTTTTGCTGTTGTTTTTATTGTATTTCGCTGTTCTTTCGGTGATGTTTTCTGGTCACTACGTTTACTGTATTTAGGCTACTGTTCTTGGTGTATTTGGGGATTGTTTTGGGCTGCTGTTATGGTGTGGTTTGGGGACTGTTTTGGTGAGGTAAATGGGCTATTTTGATGAGGTAAAAGGGACTATTCAGGATAGTTTTTTGGTCAAGGCAATGGGGGTTCTTTGGTTTGTGATTTTCGATTATTGAGAGTGAGGGACAGTTGTGTCAATGAGCTTGGGTGTTTCTTGTGTGAATGAACTAGGAGTTTTCTGTGTGAATGAGCTAGGGTGTCAATGCCTTGCAGAATTTTTATGGTTTGTATCAATGTGCCATGGGGGAAAGTGTCTTGGTTTTGGGTTTCTTTTATAGGCAAAGAGCTAGGGTTTCTCTTTGTTTGAAAATGAAGGAATCAATTGGTGTCTCACAAGGAAAGTCTAATATTTGATTGGGGGACATGTCTTGGCTAGATTAGGAATATGATATATTTAATTTTTTTTGTTAAGGCATATAATATTTGTTGATTGATTTTAATTAGGCATGATCTTATTTGATATTTATTTTAATTTGGTATATGTTTTTTTAGATTTTATTTAATTTCACCATGTGTTAAATATGTGTTTTATTAATTTGGATGTGTTTTATGGGCTTTGGTAGGCTAATTGGGATTGGGTGTGAGGCTAGCAGCAAAACAAGAAATACTGACACCGTTCGAACGCCTCTTCGAACGCTACATAAACTCCCGCAATCTGCTTGACGTTCGAACGAACAACGAACGCAGCACGAACGAAAACAGTGAACTTGTGAAATGAATCTGATGACATACTTGTTCTGAATTTCCCCTTTCGACGTTTGTTTCCCGCGACTTTTGTGACATAAAAGGTAGTGTCTCCAAATGAGACTCATCATAGGGACTTATATGCAAAAAATGCAGTGCCTACACCAAGTGAATGTACTAGTGTGCCTAAGATGGCAGGTATATATGAGGTAGATCCTATTGTTGCACTTACAGCTCAAGTGTCATCTCTCACGACTCATTTAGCAGCATTGACCAATCAACAGGGCCAATCATCTATTGAAGTTGCCGCTGCTAATAGAATGATCTTACTTGATGAAGGATATGAGCAAGTCCAATATGTGAACAATTGGAACTTCAATAACTATAGAGGCAATCAAATGCGTAACTATTATCCGAACTTGTCATATGCTAACACAGAGAATGTCTTGGAACCTCTAGCTTCAACAATCAAATAGCTGAGTAGAAACCTTCCTTAGAAGATCTTATGAGCATATTTGTTGTGAAAACTTTAGAGAGATTTGATAAGAACAAGTCAAAGCTGAATAATATTGAAACACATGGGCAATATAGAAGTCCTTAGAAGTGTAGATTGGGCAGATTACTTCCTCCATGGCCAATCAAAAGAAATGGGTGTTTCCTAGTAATACCAAAGTCAACCCCAAAGAACAGTGCCAAGACATAACCCTCAGGAGGGGAAAAGAGACTAAAGATACCACTCGAGACCAAGCAGTCAAGGCGAAGAAGCAGCAATTCAAGAGGAAACAGTGATGAAAGAATAGAATAATGAAGTAGTTCTTCCATATAAGCCATCTCATATCCCGAAGACACCTTTACCATACCCTCAGTGCTTTCAAAATAAGAAATTGGATGCTCAGTTTGCTAAATTTCTAGATATCTTCAAAAAGATCCATATCAACATTCTATTTGCAGACGCTTTGGAACAAATGCCTAATTATATGAAGTTTATGAATGAGATGATGTCCAAGAAGAGGAAGCTGACTGATTTTGAAATATTAGCACTCATAGAGGAGTGTAGTGCCATTATACAGAAGAAGCTCCCTTCAAAACTGAAGGATCCTGGCAGCTTTACAAACAGTTAGGCATAGGTGAGGCAAAGTAAACCGCAGTCACAATATAGTTAGCAGAGAGATATTTCGCCTACCCAAGAGGAATAGTAGAGGATATGTTGGTTAAGTTGGATAAATTTTACTTTCCTGTTGACTTCCTTGTCATTGATATGAATGAGGATCTTGACGTTTTAATAATCCTTGGGAGATCTTTCTTTGCAACATGTAAAACGGTAATTGACATTCAGAAAGATGAATTGAAAATGAGAGTTCAAGATGAAGAAGTCACCATCAGTGTTTTCAGATTCATGCCAAGCCCTCAAGGTGATGAAGAATGTCACATGGTAGATATTGTAGAGAAGGGAGTTACAAAGCAGGGTGAATCAATATTTCAGCAACCTATGGGATAATACAACCGTGCATAAAAGAAGATCCTCTACAGCCAAAAATGAAATTGATCCCAAAGCGTCACAAAAAGAGGAAATTAATAGTCAGTGCTCACTTGAAGATGATCCCATAAAAGCTAAAAATGGTTGAGCCAATTTTTCCGAATGTGTAGTCCAAAATTTCAAACTAGGGGAAAATAGACAGATCCTGGAAGACCATCCATGGACAAATTGCCACAGCCTGCCAAACTGTCTTTTTCATGTCATAACAACTGGTGGATACCAAAGACGAAAGCACAAGAGATCACCCGATCCATGATATTGTGGCCACCATGATCATTTGGTTTGTTGCGTCTGGCTGAAGACGTTAAACTTAGCGCTAGCGGAAGGCAACCCTTGTATTTCTTTATTTTTATTTCCTTTCCTTTATTTTTATTTTTATTATATTATTTTTTTGTTTATTAGTTTTCATGTTATTTATGCAGGTATTAGAGCAACCCACATGTTGGGGCAGTTGTGGAACCCTTATGGTCGGATCGGTGCCATGGGTAGTGGAAATTGGTCTAACCCTTGGATATTAAGGATATGTGTATTTTAAAATATTTTTATGTAAAACTACATTCTGATACGAGTCCGTAAGAAAAAATAGGGACCCAATCGGAGTTCAGAAGCTCCGGAACGGAAAAAAATAAGTTTTAGTATGAATCATGTATTCACTCGCGACGCAAGTCTTGGGCATCGCAACGCAACCCAAAATGCTGAGAGGGTGCTGAACATCAACAACGATGAATTATGACCCACAACTTTGTGTCGCGACGCAATAGGGTTTGTGTCGCAACGCAGATCAGACAGTAAGTGATTTTTCATTTCAAAACATTACTAAACACTTCCAATTTTCTCCCAATACTTCAAAAACACTTAAAATCCAATTTTAACTTCATAACCACCATCAACACATGTTTTACAACTAGCATACATGTATTCTAAATACTTATATGTATTTATTTGAATCTAATCACAAACCATTTTAGAATCCCAATTAGAAATGTCTCATGAACAATTCTAGTTCTGTCAAGTGAATCTAAAATAATAACGATAGTATTAAGCTTTAATCTAGAGTTCCAAACTCTTATTATTTGTTCCATGTCCAACATGAACATTTTTGACCTAATACATAAACATGTTGTGTTTATACTTCTAATGTATCCTAACACAATTGATTAGTCTTATTTCAACATTAAGCTATGTGATCATGCATCTAATACATAAATAAACATAGCTTAGGAGAAGATCAAACATTACCTAGTAAGCTTGATGCAAGATCCAATCTACTTCTCATTTGTTGAAATCGACGGAGAACCTCCAAGGTGTGCAAGCTCGACTTCAAGATCCAATCTCGATTTCCAACGCAAGCAAGCTTCAATTCAAGATCTAATCTTGATTACTCCTTAATGAAATATTTTAGAGACCTCACAAGCTTCTCTAATCACTTCTCTAAATTAGGCTAATCTCTCAAGAACAACTTGTGTATAGCTTACTCAAGCTTTTGCTTATGCTTAACTTGTTCTTGTACTTGTAATTAAAACATTCCTTAAGCTTGATATTTATAACAAAACTAAGGTAATTTTTAATTAATAAAAGTTGTAATTAATTTTTAAGTGGGCTTAATCTAATTTACCCAAATATGTATAATTAGGTGTGACTAATCTCCATTGTCTCCCACTTTAATTTTATCCAATTAAATCAAGACAAGGATTAGGAAATGGATTAGTTAAATGTTTGCCACCTTGATTTAATCCAATTAAATCAAGCCAAAACCACCTATTTTTACATACTTACAATTACCATAATATCCTCAAATGGTAGAGATAATTATGATTTTACAATTAAGCCCTTGTGTAATTATTGAATTAATCCAATTAGGTCAAATTAAATAATCAATATTATCCAATAACACTTGATTATCATAGTTGATAATTATAATATCGAATATTATCTTTTATCAAAATTAATCTGCTACCCAAGTGCTCAACGAGTACACTTCATATTGGGACTATCTAAGTTCATACACGTTCATCATATAAGCCTAGCTAATATGTATGCAATTCGGCTACCTCCGAATTCGCGAAGAACACGAACGACCTCTATGAACTATATAAGTCGAGGTCATCACATATGTTTAACAATCCCTCCGTCGTAGGCTATCCGAGTTGTGCTTAGGAAACATAGAATATACCTTCAAGTTTCCAAGACACACATCTCATGTCGACATGTCCACGATTCTTCATAACTAAGGCGATCCACTCTAGGTGATCGACTTTGGCTAAAGATTTAAGAATCGTGACTTTACTCATATAGATACCTAAACCACTTATGGTACAAATACAGGCCGACGAATCCTATCTTGCTTCACACTTCATTACTGAGTGCATCGATCCACACCCAACGAATATCTAGAGGCCAGACCATGAAGGTTTCTGATATACATGGCATCAAAGTGTGGAAGATCTCACACAAAATCAATGATATCATATAGTCAAAGGATTACATATGCTACTCGACTCGAAGAGATTCCTATTGACGGTGGTGTATACTTCCAACTATTAGGAATCACCTATGAGTCTTTCAGTATTCACTTCAACGATTACCCACATGTCTATACGAATTTTCAAAACTCATAGTACATCGGGTTAAACCAATGGAATTCCAATTCCAATATACGACATGTGCTAGTCTTCTAGGTTATAGGAATTCGACCGTATTCCAAAACCAACGACTAGGAATATTTACTTTAAGAATAGTTTACACCTAATGTCAAGACTATTCTAAGGTCAATGACATTCTCAACATATCTATACATCAATCTAATACGTATAATGAAAATACCATTAATGAGGTAAGAAATTAAAAAAAAAGTAGTTATTTTATTAATAAATAATAAAATATATAATTCGGATTGGCACTCCAAGCACCAACTTCATCAAACTCCCACTTGCTTAGTGCATAAAATATATGTGATTTAAATCAAGGTCGTCATACAAGTATAGAATGGATCGCAGCTATAGATAGACCACAAAAAAAATTACCCTCTTTGTTTACTCTCTATGGACTATTTAGATTACTAATTTCAGACTTAAATCCTTTTGTGCATCAAATATATACTAAGTCTGAAAGTACAAGAGTAATCAAGGAAAACAAGACAATTAGACAATATGCGATTTAAATCAAACAACTTTGATAAATGAATAATGCATTTATTATTACAATAATCAATTCCGTTTACAATACATGAAGCTCTAGGGTATATATCCCAACATCCACATGGTTTTTAGGGACTGTTTCTTAATGCAAACTCAGTACCAATATTTGTCACAAACCTCAATAATGAAATTATAATAATCGGAAACATACAAAAATAGCTCAACTATGACAATGATAACTAGAATGAAAATTTTCTAGCATAAATGAAATTTCGGACAATTAAAAAAGAAGAAGAAAAAGAAGAAGAAAAAAGAGCGAAATAAAATTAACGGCTTATCAGAGTTATAAGAAAACCGAATAAGGTTACGAGACTACAAACTTAATACTTGAAGTAAGTAAGTAAATTAAGCTTACTAAGTTTAGCAGTGCAAGTGAAAATTTAATAAAATATAGTGGACAAAAGTTTTATTATTAAAAGATTTGGGATAAAAATATAATTAAGTAAAAGCTAAAGGACTTAAATGAAATTTTAAAAAAAAACAAATTTCAAAAATTTTCTTACAACTTTATAGCCCAATTCTAGCCCAAAAAATGCAACAAAAATCAAGCCCATTTCTTCCCCAAATTTTCGGCCCAAGCATGAAGATATTAACAAATAAAAAAATTTCTAGTAAATTCTATAATATTCAACACTTTTGTTAATGAAATAAAAGGCAAAAAAATTTCCTTTCTTCATTAAAAGGGTGGCCGAGCAAGAAGAAAGGGAAATCTTCAAATCATAGCACCAAAAGTCATGTGGCAAGAAGAAGAAAATGATAAAATCAAGCGGTAAGAAGCTTAATCTTGTAATAATAATGCATTTTGCTTAGATTATTAAGTCTTTAAAATATTTTTATCTTAGGGTTTAGTAATTATGGGACTTGAGAATATAGAATAATGATTGTGTGGTTGTGGAGTGTTGGTTTTGATGATTAAAAGCTATGGAAGAGGAAGCATATTCTAAACCCGAATTCGAAGTTTACTGGAAAAGGGTGTAGTAATTTGAATATAACTTATGTTTTGGAGGCCAGATTTGTTGGGGTTATTCAATATGAAAGCGCGGTTCGGACGAAATCGTAAAATTAAATTTTTAAACTTATCGAATAAATTATAGATATAGGATATCGAATAAATCTATAATTTATTCTTATTTCACCTAAATATATTATTCGATATTAAATAACGACATAATTAATAATGAAAACATTACGAAATTTTTACGAAAACGTTTTTCACAAATAACATAAAACTTGTTTTCAACTGAACTGACCAACCAAGACACCATGGGGCTGCCCAGGTCAGCCCCAATAGTATTGGACAGTTCATGAGCTGCCTGAATAGTGACCAATTCACTGTTTGGGCATCTGTTACCCGGTAAATCCAAAACTCACCCGTTAACTCTGTTTTTCGCCGTTTTCGCGTATTTTCGCTCCAAAATAATTTTTGGCAATCATTCTAACACCCAATACATATCCAGTGTATCCAAATATCATATTTTTCATCACCAAAAATATAGAATTTTCAGATATGATCTGGGTAGAAAATAATCAATTTTTCCATGCCAAAAATCCAATTTTCATAGCATTAATCAAATTAATCTAAGACCCAATCATAGCCACCACAAAAAAGAATCCTATAACAATTCTTGGCATAACAAGAGTGGTCATTATTCTCTAGAATGGCAACTAAGGTGTCCAATAATAAATTGAACTTAAGTTACACTAATCTAGTTCAATACAAGTCTACACATGCTCCAAACCACTCAATCTAACATCCAAATCAAAAAGTCTCAAATTTTAGAAACTAAGAGAAATCCTACAACATTTGTAGAAACACTATAACAAGAAAATAAAATTTCTAAATTAAAATACAGATTACCTCACAAATCTTCAAAATTCCTTAAGATTTTTCTTGATTTCATCATTTTCTCTCTAGTCTCACAAAACAAATTTTGGATCTCTATAAAATGGTTGAGTTTTCAGCCAACCAACCAAGGAAGAAAGAGAAAACAATTTTTATCCTTTTAAAAAGCAAAAATGGCGTGTAAATTGAACAAAAAATGGTCAATTATTTTTTAAATTTTAATCAAATTAAAATACTTGGTATTAAAACCAAGCACTTGGTTTAATAAATAACACATATCACATTAATATATATTGAAGAACAAACAAGCTTGTTACACTTGTAAAGAAAGTAAATTGTCTAATTCATTAATTAGTCTAATTATTAATTTACTTTACAAGTGTCAAATCATCATTTATTAATAAATGTGTATAAAATCTAATTATGTATCTAGTACAAATATACATTAAATGACAAAAAATATCCAGGCATGTGTATTTTCATTTATCGATAAAATGATTTGAATTAACTAATTTAATCTGATTACATATTATGAATAATCTACACTATTCATAATGTGTCGCCCAAGTGCTCAATGATTACATTTATTGTTGTGGGACTCCCTAAATTCAATTTTATCCGTCACAAAATCTAATTTCTTGTCTATAATTCACACACTCATAAATTATGACGACCACATATAATCTCGCAGAACTATGCAAGTCGAGGTCATCACATACGTATAATCCCTCCATCACAAGTTGTGGAGGCTGGGTTTTCGCCCGTGGTCCACAATCGAGAATCTAAATTTTAGGGGGCATTAGCGAACCTGCAAAATGAAGGTAGAATGAGCGGGGAGTACTACCCACCGGTGTGTTGGAAGCCGTAGGCTGTCCGACGCCGAAGTCAGTGACGAGGATGAGTAGAAAATAAAGAGAAACAAGGCTTGATGTTACCTTAATCTCTTTCTGTTTACCGTGAGGGCGGTGGGTTGGTGTTTAATGGGTGAAATGCTAAGAAAGCTCTCAATGTTCCTCCCTCTCCTCAGTGGAGACCTTTTTCTTTTATAAGCTCTTTGAAGTAGGCTCATTCATTTCTTTTGCCCGTTGGATGCCATGAAACAGTCAATTTATTGGTGGAATTATGAGTTGGACGTTTTCTGATCTGGTAACTGATAAGGTATTTTGTTTAAGTCATTCATGGGCTTGGGGCTCGTGGGATCTCTAGGTTCAATATCAGCTTGGGCTTAATTTAGAAGGTTTCGGGTTTTAGGCTTTGTGGTTGGTCCTGTGATGAAATGTTGATTTTACCCTTGGGCCTAAATTTGGCCCGTACAGTTTGTCCCATACTCTCTAAGTCTAGAAGTCCTTGACTTGGAGAGTATTTTTGTGCATGTCGAATGAAACAAGATGTGGGGTACTTGCTAACTGAACCTGACGAAGGCTCAAAGCTAATTCATACAACATTGTTGTACGAACTGAGAGAAGTGCATGTCTTCAATTGACTCGACATAAGTCCTTGGGGGATGTCCCCGGTCGACTGAGCCAGATGAAGGTTCATTAGCTATTTCAAACGACGTTGTCGTATGGACTGAGGGAAGTCCATGTCTTCAGTTGATTCGACATGAGTCCTTGAGGGATGTCCCCGGTCAAATGAACTAGATGAAAGTTCAGGAGATAATTCACACGACATTGTCATATGGACTGAGGGAAGTGCATGTCTTAAGTTTACTCGACATGATTCCTTGGGGGATGTCCCTGGTTGACTGAACCAGATGAAGGTTCAGAAGATAAATCACACGACGTTGTCGTATGGACTGAGGGAAGTCTATGCCTTCAGTTGAATCGACATGAGTCATTGGCGGATGTCCCCGGACGACTAAACCAGATGAAGGTTCATGAGATAATTCACACGACATTGTCGTATGGACTGAGGGAAGTCCATGTCTTCAGTTGACTCGACATGCGTCCTTGCGGGATGTCCCCGGTCGACTGAACCAGATGAAGGTTCATGAGATAATTCTCATATGTTGTCGTATGGACTGAGGGAAGTCTATGTCTTTAGTTGACTCGACACGAGTCATTGGGGGATGTCCTTGGTCGACTGAACCGGATGAAGGTTCAAAAGATAATTCACACGACGTTGTCGTTTGGACTGAGGGAAGTCCATATCTTCAGTTGACTCGACACGAGTCCTTAGGGGATGTCCCCGTTCGACAGAACCAGATGAAGGTTCAGGAGATAATTCACACGACGTTGTCGTATGGACTGAGGGAAGTCCATGTCTTAAGTTGACTCGAGTCCTTGGGGGATGTCCCTAGTCGACTGAACCAGATGAAAGTTCAGGAGATAATTCACACGATATTGTCGTATGGACTGAGGGAAGTCAATGTATTCTGTTGACTCGACATGAGTCTTAGGGGGAATGTCCTCGGTCAACTGAACCAAATGAAGGCTCATGAGATAATGCACACTACATTGTCGTATGGACTGAGGGAAGTCCATGTCTTCAGTTCACTCAACACGCGTCCTTGGGGGATGTCCCCGGTCGACTGAACCAGATGAAGGTTCAAGAGATAATTCACACGACATTGTTGTTTGGACTGAGGGATTTCCATGTTTTCAGTTGACTCGACACGAGTCCTTGGGGTATGTCCCCGGTCGACTGAACCAGATGAAGGTTCAGGAGATAATTCACATGACGTTGTCGTATGGACTGAGAGAAGTCCATGTCTTCAGTTAACTCGACACGAGTCATTGGGGGATGTCCCCGGTCGAGTGGACCAGATAAAGGTTCATGAGATAATTCACAAGACGTTGACGTATAGATTGAGGGAAGTCCATGTCTTCAGTTGACTCGACATGAGTACTTGAGGGATTTCCCCGGTCGACAGAACCAGATGAAGGTTCATGAGATAATTCACATGACATTGTCGTATGGACTGAGGGAAGTCCATGTCTTCAGTTGACTCGACACGAGTCCTTGTGGGATGTCCCTGGTCGACTGAACCAGATGAAAGTTCAGGAGATAATTCACACGACATTATCGTATGGACTGAGGGAAGTCCATGTATTCTATTGACTCGACATGAGTCCTTGGGGGATGTCATCGGTCAACTGAACCAGATGAAGGTTCAAGAGATAATTAACATGACATTGTCGTATGGACTTAGGGAAGTCCATGTCTTCAGTTGACTCGACACGCATCCTTGGGGGATGTCCCCGGTCGACTGAACCAGATGAAGGTTCATGAGATAATTCACATGACATTGTCGTTTGGACTGATGGATGTCCATGTTTTCAGTTGACTTGACACGAGTCCTTGAGGGATGTCCCCAGTCGACTGAACCCGTTGATGGTTCAGGAGAAAATTCATATGACATTGTTGTATGGACTGAGGGAAGTCCATGTCTTCATTTGACTCGACACGAGTCCTTGGGGGATGTCCCCGGTCGACTGGACTAGATGAAGGTTCATGAGATAATTCACACGACGTTGTCGTATAGACTGAGGGAAGTCCATGTCTTCAGTTGACTCGACATGAGTCCTCAGGGGATTTCCCCGATCGACTGAACCAGATGAAGGTTCAGGAGATAATTCACACGACGTTGTCGTATGGACTAAGGGAAGTCCATGTCTTCAGTTGACTCGAAACGAGTCCTTGGGGGATGTCCCCGATTGACTGAACCAGATGAAGGTTCTGGAGATAATTCACCCGACATTGTCGTATGGACTGAGAGAAGTCCATATCTTCAGTTGACTCGACATGAGTCATTGGTAGAAAGTCAAGACTGAGGTAATGTCGAATGGCAGCATCCCCCGTATAAAGCCTTCATACAGCGTCACATTATGTCCCAACATGGGGGCTCTTAATTTCTTTCAGTCGACATCTCTGAAAGATTCCCCTATGGCATGATGGGACTTGACTGCTTTCTAGGTTCTTCTGCACTCATTTAACGCAACCCTAGTGTAAGTTTCGAGGTGCTTTTGGCATAAATTTGAGGCGCCAAAAAGGATGGTATAGAAGAGAGTTATGAGAGCTCATTTTCCTCATTTACAAAATCTCACTTCAGCCATCAAGTAGAGAGACATCTCAAGCTCTTCAAGGTATTCTTCAAAACCCATCTTATGTTCTTCAATATCTTTAATCATTCATAGTGTAGATTCAAGCTGTTCTTAGGCAACTTTAGGCTGTTTGATCTTTTGAATCGTAGATTTATTATTGAAATTGTGTTTGAGGGTTGGATTAGAGTTTGATCTTTAGGGAATAGATTTTTAAGGAATCTCGTGTTTGTATGTTTGTCGTTTGGAGAATGTCGAGTGAAGAATCCTTAGGTAGTTTAGGAGCTGAGATTGATAGGTTTGTCGAATCCACTTCTAGTGAGTCGAAATGGAATAAATATATAGAGATTGGTCATATCAGGATATAATTGAGACTGGGTTAATAACCGTAACAGAGTTATCTCAAGAGGTTCCCACTAAAGCTATACCACTTAGGACTTTACCCGTGATTGGAGAGTCGAGTGGGGTTCCGAGCACTAGTGAACCAACAAACCTGTTAACAAAAAACCCTGTTAGTAGAGTGATTGAGAAATCATTGAGGGAAATCCATTGTAAATATAGATTTCCCAATTTATTAGAACTAAGGCTACCTATGTCGAGTGAAAGAATTGATTACAAAGTCCCATGGTGGATTGGGTTCTATGAGCGACCTTTTACTGATGGATTGAGGTTCCCAATACCAAGATTAGTTTGGGAGGTTTTGGACCATTTTCAGATCGCTTATTCTCAGCTGATGCCTAATACTTGGAGGATTCTGTTGTCGATTGAATGCATGGCCTTCGAATTAGGAGTGTTCTTTGAAGTGAAGGATGTGCTATCCACATACTACCTAAAGGAACATCTGACTGAGAAGGGAAGATACACTTTGTTTCTTCAGCAGAGGAAGAAACATTTAGTTACTGGACTCCCGAAAAATGATAGGGGAAACTGGCAATCTGATTATTTCTTTGTGAGGGGTGAGAGTATATTTGGGTCGATTGGAGCTGGTCGAATCCCAGAATATTGGACTTTTCGAGTGAGTATTATATCTTCATCATGCATTCTCTTTGAATACACTTAATAATAGGACTAACCCTATATTCGTTTTTGCAGATCCTTTGCAAAATAGGTCGTTTGAGACAACAAGTCGAACCATCTCCAACACGAAAGCAATCTTAGCTTTACCTCCCGAAGAGAGAGATTGGAGAGTCATCTTGGTAGAGAAAATATTGAGGGTGACTCTGCTGTGGAAGGAGATTCATAATCGTGAAGGTACCATTTTGGCCCTTTGCAAACATATTTTGGTTGTGTTATACTGTAGTTGGTCGTGTCGAGAGACTTTTGGAGAGCCAAAGTTTTTAAAGCCTTTAACTCCTGAAGAACTTTTATGCGCATAATATATAGTGTCAGGGCCTTTCAAAGTATCTTTTATCGACGAAATGAAGAGTCGAAGGAAAGCCAAGAATGCAAAGGGGTAGGAGCCGGAAGTTGAAAAGGTTGAAGCTTCTAAACTCAAAGAAGTCGTACTGGATGAGGCTGTAATGGCAAAGGGAAAGTCGACTGAAATAATTACGACTGGGAAAAAAAGGAAAGTCGTTACTGAGGTGGAGGAAGTTTTTAGATAATGTCATTATAAGGATTCCTCACGGGTCGACCGTAATTTCGGATCCTTCCAGTATTAACACATTTGTGAAAGGACTTCTTCTGGAAGAGGACGAAAGCAGGCTAACAATGATAGGCCCAGTTGAAGCAATGAAGAAAGCAACAGCCTTAAGCTATCAAGTATGCATACCCAAGATTTTTTATATTTCTTTAATTTTTGGTCGAATGAGTTCTTAATTAGATTTTTTTCAGACATTGGAGTGCAGCCTGTACATGCAGAAATACGCAGAGTCGAGTAAAAGGAGGATAAGGGAATTGGAGAAAGCCCTTTCTTTAGTGAGGAAAGAAGCATCTGAGTTGAAGTCTAGGTTGGATGCTTCTGAGAGGAAGGGAAATGGATTGGAGAATGAGCTGAAGGAAACCAAGGCAACACTTAAAATGGAGAAATAAGTTTCGAAGGCTACAATTGAAGCTTACAAAGATGGATTCGACAATGTTAAAAAGGAGAACGAACAGCTGCTCGAGCAACTTAAATGAATTGCATTCGAGTCCATGATGAAGGAGATGAGCAATATGATGAAGGATTATCTAGGGGAAAGGCTACTGATTGGAAGCCTAGGAAATGGATTCGAGAATACGAGAGGCAGGTGGCTGGACTTTCTTCATAAAATGATGTCAGTGAAGAAGAAAAATGTGAAGAAGTTGAGTCAAAGAAGGATGAAGGTGAAGAGGTTGCAGTTCTTGAAGTTGATATGGCGGTGACTGAAGGTCATGTGAAGGAATGAGAAGACAGTGATCCCACGAGAGTCGAACCTGCTGCTCAAGAAGAAGAAGTTTCTGCTAGTATTTTTGTGGCTGCTGAAGATCAACTAGAAAGTGCTCCAGAAGTTTGAGAACATAGCTAATCTTATATACTTTTGTTTGTTTTTTGTTTGTTTGTTTTTTAAATATTTTGTATAAGGCTACTATTTTTCGAATGGAAAGTAAGTTCTCAACCTATGAATGCATTTTATTTCCACGTCGAACAAACTTTTTGCAAATAAAAAATCATTTATTTCATACTCGAAAGACAATTAAGTATGCACGTATGTATTACCAGTAGAATCGTTTAAGATGAATGGCGTTCCAACTATTACAGATGGGTGTTCCCTCCATGATTTTTAGTTTGTAGGCTCATCTCCCAATGATTTTTGTGATGAGATATTGACCTTCCTAGTTTGGTCCCAGTTTGCCATCTCCAACCTCCTTGGTGTTCTGGAAAACTCTACGTATGACCCAATCTCCTTCCCCGAAAGATCTACTCCTAATATTTTTTTCAAAGTATCTGGCCATCCTCTGTTGATAGGTTGCTAGTCGAATGGAAGCCAAGTCCCTCACTTCATCAATTGTATCGAGACTATAATTCATAAGTTGTCGATTCGATTCCTCATCGAGCCATTGGTAGCGTGGGGATGGGATGGTTTCTTCAGCTGGTATTACTGTTTCCGTACCAAATGCCAGAAAAAATTGGGTTTCTCCAGTAGATGATCGGGTCGTTGTTCTGTAAGGCCATAATACTCCCGGAAGTTCAGCTGCCCAAACACCTTTATCTTTCTCCAATCTATTCTTCAAAGTGTTCAATATTATTTTGTTAGACGACTCAGCCTGGCCATTACCTTGTGGGAAGTGTCGGGTTGAAAAGCTTAACTTTATGCTCCAATTTTTACAGAAATCTTGAAAATAATGGCTGATGAATTGCGAACCATTATCAGTCACAATTTCTCTTGGTATGCCGAATCAACATATGATACTCTTCCAGATGAATGTCTGTGCCTCTTTTTCACGTATCCTGGTAAATGGTTCTACTTTGATCCATTTTGAGTAGTAATCTGTAAGTATGAGCATGTAGACTCGATGTCCTGGGGTGGTTGGAAGTTTCCCGACGATGTCCATTCCCCACTTCATGAACGGCCAAGGAGATAAGATAGGATTGAGTCTTTCTGGTGGGAGGTGTGAGACTGGAGCGAACCTTTGACGTTTTTCACACTTCCTAATGAAGTCTACAGTGTCGATCCTCATCGTAGGCCAATAGTAACCTTTCAAATGGACTCGTAGTGCCAAGCTCCTTCCTCCGGAATGATTCCCACATTCCCCTTCATGTAGCTCCGTCAACACATGTTGCGCCTCTTCATGAGTGAGGCATTTTAGGTAGGGTCCGGAAAACAATCTTTTTAGCAACTGACCATCGTATAAGGTGAACCTTGCAGACTGCCTCTGGACTTTCCTGGCCTGGATTTTGTCTTCCGGAAGTATACCTTCTTGTAGATATTTGATTATTGGTGTCATCCATGAGTCGACTGAATTGATTGAGGCGACCTCTTTTTCTTCTTTCCAAATTGCTAGCCAATTCAAGTATACCATCGGTATTGATTATGGTTTATCTCCTTGCAATGTTGATCCAAGGGTGGCCAATGCATCCGCTTGGGAATTCTCACTTCTTGGGACTTGAGTTATTGTGAGTTCTTCAAACATCGACTTAATATCTTTTACCTTTTGTAAGTATGATGCCATATGTGGATCTCGTGCGTGATACGACCCTTGGAATTGGTTGACAATCAGTTACGAATCAGACTTTACTTCTATCTTTTTGGCTCAAAGTTCATTGGCCAAGGTTAGTCATGCTATCAATACTTCATATTCAGCCTCATTGTTGGTGACTCTGAAACAACACTTGATTGCTTGCTGTAGTATGTCGCCATGTGGAGTACTGATCACTATACCTAGACTGCAACCCTTTTTGTTACTGGATCCATCAACTGCAAGTTTCCAGGGGATGGTCAAATGGATAGAATGGACTTCCGTTTCGGTTGCAGCTAGTAGGCTGGGACTGAAGTCGGCTACAAAATTCGCTAAGGCTTGAGACTTGATGGTAGTCATGGGCAGGTAGGTGACGTCGTGTTCCCCAAGTTCGATTGCCCATTTTGTCAATTTCCCAGACAACTCTGGTTTATGGAGTATGCTTCTCATAGGATACGTAGTATATACCGTGATTGGGCATCCCTGAAAGTAGGGTCGAAGCTTCATTGCAGCCATTATCAAAGCTAACACTAATTTCTCCATTAGGGGTAGCATGATTCCACACATAGCAGTGCTTTACTCACGTAGTAGACAGGGAGTTGTGCCCATTCCTCTTCTATGACCAGGACTGCACTAATCTCTTGTTCTTAAACCCCCAGGTAGAGAAAAAGCCTCTCACTGTCGAGTGGTCTTGACAGTAAAGGTGGGGAGGTAAGATATCGTTTGAGTTCTTCCAAAGCTTCTTCACAGCTGGGGTTCATTCAAAGTTATTTGCTTTCTTGAGGGCTGAAGAACAGAAAGCTTTTGTCCGTGGACTTAGAGAAGAACCTATTAAGTCCTTATATCCTCCATGCTAGTCGCATGACATCCTTTAGGCTGGAAGGTGAGGGGATTTCAAGGATTGACTTGATTTGATCCGGATTCACTTCAATTCCACGTCGAGTGAGACGTAACCTAGGAATTTTCCCGAGGCGACACCGAATGTGCACTAAGTGGGGTTCAACTTCATCCCATACTTGTCCATTATGTTGAAGGCTTCTTCCAGGTGCCCTAAATATTCCACAGAATTTGAAGATTTTACCAGCATGTCGTCTATGTACACCTCTATAATCTTTTTAATTTTCTTCAAAAACATCTTGTTGACCAGATGTTGATATGTGGCTCCAGCATTTTTGAGGCCGAATGACATAACTTTGAAACAATAAATGCCTCGGTTGGTGACAAATACGGTCTTCTCTTGGTCGTCTGGATACATGAGGATTTGATTGTAGCCAGAATATGCATCCATGAAACTCAATAATCCATGCCCAGTTGTAGCGTCGACCATCGAATCTATATGAGGTAGGGGGAATGAATATTTTGGACAAGCGTTGTTCAAATCCGTAAAGTCGATGAAGACTCGCCACTTTCCATTCTTCTTTCTGACTACAACCACATTGGCGAGCCACTCTAGAAACTGAACTTCCCTGATAGCTCAATTCTGCAACAATTTTTGAATTTCCTCATCAATGATTCGATTTTTTTCTGGGGCGAACTTCCTTCTCTTCTGCCTGACTGGAGAGTAGCCTAGATCCTCATGGAGTTCATGAGTAATCAACTTGGGGTCGATTCCCATCATGTCTTTGTGAAACCATGCGAAGCTGTCGTGTCATTTCTTCAAGAAGTCATTCAAGTCGGCTCATAGCTCGGGATCTAAGTTAGCTCCAATATGTGCCTTATGATCTGCATGTTGAGGGTGAATTTGGATCTCGTCATGCTCTTCGAGATTTCGTAGTGTCGGCTCCATATTGCAAGACCCATTCTATAATTGCTATGTAGACTGTGTTTTTGCCTTCAAAGTTGTTTGGTAGTAGCTACTGGATACGGTTCTGTCTCATTTTATCTCTTAAATCCCCCACTTGGTAAGGAACTTTAGGACTTGATGATACATGGATGACACTGCTCTCATCTCATGAATCCAATGCCTACCTATAATAAGATTGTAGGCTGAAGGACAATCTAAAATAAGGAACGTGGTCATCTTGTTGACTCATACGGCGTAAACTGGAAGAGATATTTCTCCCATGGTGAATTTTTGTTCTCCATTAAATCCAATCAACACAGTTGTCCGTCTACTTATCTTCTCCAGTTCGGCTCCTATGTCTGTAAGGGCCGTGGCAAAAATGATGTTGGTTGAAGATCCGGTGTCGACTAGCACTCGTTTGATCATAAAATTCACGACCTGCATGGAGATTACTAGAGCATCATAGTATTGATTCATATTGCAAGAGTTGGTATCGTCTAGAAATTCCATAGTAAGGTTGGTAAACATCCCCTCAATTGACATCGTAGAGTGAGGAAGGCTGATCAAAGTAGCCCTAGAATGTCGTTTGGCTGCTGAATATGACACACCACTAACTTCTGATCCTCTCAAAATAAAATTAACTATGTTGTTAATCGATGGAGGTGGAATCGGGGCATCTCCTTGGCCATACCTTTCATCACTTCGAGCCAACGTAACTTTCCCTTTCCCCATGGAAAGGTCTCTTAGAAACCCTTTATTCAACAATTCCAGGACTTCCAATCTTAACGCCACATATTCAGCTGTATTATGGCCATATTCTCGATGGAATTCACACCACTTTCTGGTGTCCTTTTTTGTGGCACTTTCCCTGGAGCGTGGGGGCCATTTTACCTCATTTCCCATCTTCTTTATGACCAAAAACCAACTCTCATAGAGAGATCGTAAAGTTGTAGTCTGGGAGCCTGGGTCTGCTTGCAGGCGTTATCTCTTGGGTTTTGTAAGTTCGAGGTCACCTGTCAAAATCATTGTGGAAAGGTCTACGCTCTATTCTCTGTTGGATTCTCCTTTTTGAAGGATGGTGAGGGATCATATTGTGTCATCTGGGAACACTATGCATTTTGTCACTCTATGAGAGGAGGTATTTTCTCTTCTTTTGTTCCTCTTGTCCTCTTCCCACCTTCTTTCAACTTGGGCTCGTGCCATGGCCTGGTCCATCGGGTAGCATCAAAACTTGGTGAGTTTTTTGTAGAGTCCATTTTCGTAGAGGAGTCCATTTCGGAAAGCTTCTAATGTAGTAGGTTGGTGGAGATCTGGAATACTTATCCTCTTTTTGTTAAAGCAAGCCATGTAGCTTTATAATGACTCTCATTTCCTCTGTTGGATGGCATTGAGATCATCGGTAGTCTTCTCAAGCTTACAAGAACTTGCAAAATATTGCATAAACTTGTCTGGTAGTTGTTGGTATGACTCGATGGATCTATACGGCAGGTTGATGAACCAGGTAAGGGCTGGTCCTGCCAACGTTTCTCCAAATCCTCTGTACATTCCGGCTTCCCATTGGCTTGGTGCCAAGCCAGTTGACAGCATATTATATTTTTAGTGTATAACATGGTCGTCTGGGTCCGTGGATCCATCATACAGCTTCATATCTGATGGGCTAAACTTTCATGGCAGCTCGACATATGCGATTGTCTCCAAGAATGAAGTATCTTAAATCGTTCATGCTCTGCTCTTTCTAATTGGCAGTCTCACTCCCGGCAGTTGGGACATAACTGCTTCTTTGAACTCCATCATTTCCCTTCGTATGTTGGATGCAACTTGCTGTGTTTGGTCGAGTGAGGAAGTCGGCAGATTCCTCGGGCCATAGTCACTTGGTGGGTTATCATCAGCCAGTCCGTCAAACATGGGTGGGACCACTGGATTTCCGGATTGATCTGGGGTGTCGCGATGCTAAGAAGTTGAGGATATCTGCTCCAGCTGCTTCTATAGATTCGCGTTAGAGATTCGTATGGTCAGGTTCACCTCTTCCAAAGCTTGTAGCCAATCTTGGAGCATGGCTAATTGTGTCGCCATAGGGTCTTGTGTCTGTTCATTGCCAGAAGCCATTAGCAATTGTGTTGATTGATCGTAGACTAAGAGATCTTTGTTTGCTATAATTCGTTAAGGCCCCACGGTGGGCGCCAAATTGTGGAGGCTTGGTTTTCGCCCGTGTTCCAAAATTGAGAATCTAAATTTTAGGAGGCACTAGCGAACCTGCAAAATAAAGGTAGAATGAGCGGGGAGTACTGCCCATCGGTGTGGTGGAAGCCGTAGGCTTTCTGACGCCCAAGTTAGTGATGAGGATGAGTAGAAAATAAGGAGAAGCAAGGCTTGATGTTTCCTTAATCTCTTTATGTTTACCGTGAGGGCGGTGGATTGGTGTTTCGTGGGTGAAATGCTAAGAAAGCTCTCAATATTCCTCCCTTTCCTCATTCGATACCTTTTTCTTTTATAAGCTCTTTGAAGTAGGCTTATTCATTTCTTTTGCCCGTTGGATGCCATGAAACGGTCAATTTATTGGTGGAATTATGAGTTGGGATGTTTTCTGATCCGGTAACTGATGAGGTATTTTGGTCAAGTCATTTATGGGCTTGGGGCTCGTGGGATCTCTGGGTTCAATATCAGCTTGGGCTTAATTTAGAGGGCTTCGGGTTTTAGGCTTTGTGGTTGGTCTGGTGATGAAATGTCGATTTTACCGTTGGGCCCAAATTTGGCCCGTACACATGTAATCCAAATTATACTAGGGATATAAATATAAAAGGCAAATCCTTGAGGTATAATATAGTTGACTTATAAATTTACGATCTTTAAACAACCCTTAGAACTCGCTTCTGCAGTGTACCACTTCCATGTATTTAACAGATCGTAAACACGTATAGGATACATATGCCCTGTACAGGGGACTGATAGATTCTATCTTAATACACATCGGATATCCTGAGCATCAGTCCACAACCAATAATTAGGCGGACTGATGCTCTGACCTAAATAGGATTTACAAATTAGTGAATTACGTTGTAATTGTGCACAATATTGTAAATCCTTAGTTCTTTGTCTAATATATACATATCACTAAACTAGATTTAGTTTCAATCTAATCAAAATTAGATCGAATATGTATATAAAAGACAAAAGGTGCTACCATAAATACATAATATTATGGAAAAATGAATTGTTCGTATTCATGAATCGGACATAAATACAATTCATATTGGCACTCAGAGCATCAACCCTAATAATTTCTCCCATTTGCTCCAGTACCAATCCATGGTATCACATATACATCTCAATGTGTATCATATATGCATGGCCTTCAATAGCTCACTTAGCACTCAAAAGGTAGGCAACATCGAGTAGATCAGCTATTACAGTTTGAGTTTGTCCAACAATCCCAAATGTTTCCCTTGGTCAACATCATTCATATTTTGTAGAACCTAAGTTCTATATTAACATGACTCAGATGTGACTACAATATTGTGCTACAGCTACTGAGTTATCTGAGTATTTAAGGACCTAGTCCACAATACTATGCAGACAGCAGCAGGCACAATATTAATCTCAAAACTTCCAATTTATAAGGTCATTATGCAACTTCATAAGTCAATACCTCATCAGTTGCAACTAATTCCACTAATATAGTGGAATCAATTGCGACACTCACATTATATCTTTTCTTAATCTATCTGACGTAGACCATCTACCATCAGTTTTAGACTCAAATCTAATTCGACCTTAATGATTGTAGACTATAATCTCTATGAATAAGAAATATGTTCTTAATATTTCAAAGATCATATAGAACATATTTCAAGACCCATATTATGGTATACAACATATCATAATAGCTCTAATAATTACAACTAAATTGATATATTTAATCGTACATAATGCAGTATTAATTATTCCATCATCCTATGATGCATAAAATTTACAATATATTCTAATCAATTTCTCTTTATACTAAGGAATCATCCTCTATGAAAGATGAATACTACATATGAGAGACAAATTTACTGTCCAATAGTTATACTAACTGTCTCACAGATAGTCAAGTTGTCTCTTATTGGATCATATCTAATGCACGGCTAATCAGAGTATCTCATAAATCTATTAGTTTTATATCATCTATAAAAAACTTTATATCGAATATAATATAGATTACTCCCACTATATTCATGGAGAAAAGAAAAATTAGATAAACCATTTACCTCACAAACATCTCATTATTACATCAATAATGAAAACGTCATTAGCATATACAATATTAGAGAGAAATTTGTACACTTCCACTAACCCTACTAACATATATATATTCCCTACTAACATATATATATTCTCTATGCTTTGATACTCTTTTCCGGAAAGATCTGAGTCTACAATAGGCTCTACAGCTAATATACCAAACTACAATCTTAGTAGAATACAAATTCCAGGGCCACTCCACAACGGAACTCTTCAAATAAAGAAATCCAAATTGATATTTTTACCGGAGAAACCATTTAGAATGCCATTTTGTATTCTTAGCTAAAATACACAGTCTAGTATTAACATTAATTAAGAGATCCTAATTATTCCATTAGTGCGACTAAATACTAGTTTCTTCAGAATCTACAATAGACTTCCGAGTATAACATTTTCCACTATTATACTATGAAGGTCAAACCTTTAATCAGGTCACTTAGCTTCCACGGCACAAACCATTTACACCTATTATGAACAATTCATAACAAAAGCTCAATCAAGTTCAAAACTTGATTATAGTAAGCTAAGAACAATCTTAGATCTATAGTTCAATGCTAGCTTTCGGAGTCGATATCAGATATTGCTATCTCTATAAGGTATAAGATAATTTTCTTCGCAAAAAAAACAATAGAACAATTAAGTATCAAATACTTCGCAAATGGCTCTGATATTCTATTGGACTTATATGGAACATTTATAAGGGTATTTTCATGTAATTAATTATGTGGTTCCATTTTACAGTTCATCATTCTCACGATTGACTTCAATAAGTCATGTCTTTTCTACAATAGTCAACATCCGATGTTACACACCAAGTAACAAAATCAATTTATTACTATGGATTGTAGAAATTATATTTTATCGAATAAAATACAATATTCTATTAAATAAAATAAATGAAAATTTTTTATTTGTACCTTCAAGGCGCAAGTTCTTTCAATTGTATAACTATTATATAAAAGAAAAATTCAAATCTCAAACTTTTTAAGATTCGAAGTTCTACTTATATATATCATATACGTAACTATAGAAAAATAACCTTAATCGAAATGATAAATATATGTTACTAGAGCATATCCCCAAGAGTATCGAAATTAATTCGTTATTACTCAATATAATATGAATCAAATCATATACGATTTGATTCGTCTCACACACCAATTCCATCACGATGGAATCATAGAAGAATAATATTGAGTAAGAATTATATTCATTTAATAATCGTGGAACTAACTGCTCCATAATTTATCTGTTTGATCATATCAAATAATTTTCAACAATTCGAAGACACATGATGAAATTTAAAAATATAATTTTCAAAACTTTAGATGAAATTTTTTGAACTAATCAAAATATTCGATTCGTGTTTCATCAGAATAGATTGAACGTTCTCAAAAATTTCACGATATTTAATATGTGTTCCATCGAAAACACGTAAATAAGTCATGACAACTCATTGACTAAGTTACGAAGCAAAGAAAACTACTCAAAGTAATTAATAATTCATTAAACTACATACATATAATGTATTAGTTTAATAAATCTATGATCCAATAACAATTATTGGTTAAATGAGATTTAATCACATTCTCTGACTACAATATTCACTTAATGAATAAGGATATACGGTGTGATCACGTGTCAGACCATCCTCTACCATACAGGATAAACATCTAATGCTTATGTAACGATCGGAAATCCCAACTATTGTTACATCGTGAGACGAGTGTTATGTAATATAAATTTTGTTTGAGCACATATACATTCATTGAATGACTTTGGGGATAACCGATAGATTCCTCGAAATTCCGATACAAAACTGTATTATGTTCCACTTCGAATAGCCCATGGTATTTGGGCCGTAACTTTTTCATATGAACTACAATTTTTATGAATTTGATATCACCGGAAATCTGAGATCGAGATATAAAACTTACTCGTTGAACACTTTTCCAAATTGAAATTAGAAGCAGGTAAAAAATGCATGACCACAATTTATAATACTTTGAGTTTTAATGATTTGATAATTGTAACATGTTGAGAGCTTGAGTATAATGATGATTGAGTGATTGTTGTGCTAAAAAAATGGTGATTGGGGAAAACCCCCAACTTGCTAAATTTTGGGTGAAAAATTATGGATATAAGGTGGTATTGAGTGATATTGATAGTGTTGTGGATGTTTATTGAGGCTTAATGGAATGGTTTATGTAATAAATTTTATGTAGAAGTGTTGAGGATGTATTTGGGTAAGATAAGCTTGACAAAACAAGTGTATAAAACTGGAAATCAGGTTCGCATCGCGATGCCCAAGGGGTTAGCATTGCGACGTGTTGGATAATATGACCCATAGCGTCACTATTTATACAGATCATGGTGTTGTTGTACAAATTAACTATGTGACAAGGAAATTGCACTCTCATCGTTTGTGATTAGATCACCATAGATATATAAATGAAGAGAGGTCCCTGTGATTAGTTCCTGGACTGAGAATTATATGAGACAGTATCAGTCCCCGAAGGATTAATAATTAAATATCCATAGCTGGAGTATTATCGAGACTGGACATCGATAATGCGGAATAGGCTAGTATTGCACTTGTGTGCGTTGTGAGGGCACAACGACATAGTTCTCATATATATAAGTATCGGATACTTATGCAAGTGCGATAGGAGGTCGTGTTTCACCGATGGTACGGGAAACAGCTTCGCTCTGGATAGACCCCTCGGAATCCCATTGGTATTATGACTATGTGTCTATGGGAGGCCGAAATCAAGGTAGGTGTGTATAGTCTTAACCTGAGACTTACATCGCTAATACTTATGATAATCGATAGACTTTGGTCTTGGTGGTACAGGGCTTTAACCGGTTCTGCGTACACCACTTCTGGGTTTATCAGAGAGTCGTAGTGTATTGGGTGTGATGTCAAGACGGAAGTATCAGTTCAGTCATAGTGGAGATGATGTCACGCAGGATACGGTACTAGTGCTCTTGAGTGTTGCGCAACCAATCGGGATATTGTGACCAGGTCATGAATATCCAATTATAGAGACTATGTTACCAGACATCCGACATGTGCTTCGGACGGGGCAGACACTTATCCAGCCCCAGCCCTAGCACGTGACTATCCGATACTGGACCGATATACACAATACGTAGTAGACTACGCCTGATATAGATCCTTAATATTCTTATAAGAATATGTCCGGATAATTGGGAAGACTTGGTGCTTTGCTAGGAGTCGACCTTGTCTCCTAAATCGGTAGAACGTAGTACTTGGTACGTACGTGATTCGGATACTCCGACGACCGTATTTACTACCAACATATCCGGGGATCTCATGGGTCGCTTCCCAAAGATTCACCGATGACGTATGACTCGCACTTTTAATTAATCTGGGATTAATTAGATGAGAGAGAAAATTAATATGGGATTAATTGCGGAGATATTTTATCTAGGATAAAATATCATTTAAAGAGAGAGAATGATTAATTTGGAATTAATCGATTAATTAATATATTTGATATATTAAAGGAAATTGGATTTCGACGCGGAATTGAAATTAGATTTTAATTCGGGCGAACGAGTTAATTTAGAATTAATTCGTTAGCGACCTGAATAGTGATTTTGCTAGGCATAATCATTTAATTACGACGCAACGGAAAATTCGTTAATTTGGAATTAGCGACCCCGAGCCCGGGATTGTTTGCGAGCGCATTCTCATTTCGAATTCGAGTGCGGCACGCAAGTCAAATCAAGCGTCAAATCGCTAGTCGCATCAAGCGTCAAATCACTTGTCACTTTGAGTGATGTGATTGATGGTGATTGATGGAAGTTGTTGAAGCATTAAGTGCTTGACTTTTTCCAAATGAAAAAAGTTGTATATGGTTTATTATTTTGGAAATTAAAAATACCTAATACACTTTACTTTTTCAACAACTCTCTCTCTCTCACGTTGGAAGCAACATTTCTTCCTCTCATCTCACGCCATTCTTCTTCTTCTTGAGGCAGTGAACTGCCGAGAGAAACAAAGGAAAAATGGAGGGAAGCAAGTGTGTTTTGTGGCAAAACAAGAGTGCTAGCACACTCTGAGATCAATGCGAAGGTGATAGGGAAGTCCACCCATGAGTCGGGAACCATTTCGGAAAGCTTGGAGCTTGATTTTTGGTGACCAAAACCGAACCAGTGGCTGTGTTTTACTGCTACTGCGTGAGCAATCCATGAAGGGCAGTGAGCTCGTTTTTGTTGCCCAATTCGTCGCTCAACCGATCGATGTGAGTATTCCGCAACTTCGTCGTTGTATCCACTTGTGTTTCATGCTTGAGTTTTGATCTTGGGACCTCTAGAAACTCCAACAATGGCATCAAGAGCTTAGGTTAAAAGCATGAAAAAGTTAAGGCATAAAATTTGGGCAAACTTGATTTTGAGCATGATAAATTAAATTGGATGGATTTGTATGCTTAATTGTGTTTGAATTGAAAATTGACATGGTCAATTTCAAGAAAATTGGATTGGATCTTTTTTCCCCCAAAATTACACCTTGGCCGAAAATTTGATGATTAAATTGTCTTGGGATTTTTTGATTTTTGACAATTTGATGTGTTGGAAATCATTCGGGATGATGATTTGATGTCGATTGTAGAATCAATTGGATTGAATTCGAATCGGACGTAAAATCCCCAAATTGCCAAGAATGATAATGAGCATGAAATTGGGTAAAATTGATTTGAGCATGCAATTATGAAATTGGATGATTAAGTATGCTTAAATATGTTTTAATTGAAGATTGATTGGATCAATTTGATTAAAAATTGTTTGGAACAAATTTCCCCAATTTGGATATGTTGGCCGAATAGGTGTATGCCCTAAATGTCTTGGTATTTTGTTTTTTGATTCATTGGATGACTTGAAAACAATTGGGGATGTTGAATTAATGTTGATTTGGATTCAATTGGATTGGGTTTAAAGTTGGACATTAAAATCCCCTTTGGCCGAGACTTAAAGAGCATGTAATGGGTTTGATTTTAATCAAAATGTGTTGGACATGTGATGATGAAAATGAGCATGATTAATTGTATGAATTAATGTTTTATAAATGTTAATTTGGGTGATTAATCATAATATACACTTTAGGTAATTAAATTGCGAAATTGGATTTGTGTAATATAATTAATTGGGCTAATTTTGGAAATTGAGCTTGAATTGTTGTTGTTGGGCTTATTGGGCCTTGTTGTACAAAGTTGGTTTAGGCAAAATTGGTTGGATCCAATTGGGCCCAAAACCGCATCCATAAAGCCCAAATGCGACTATTGGACCTTTAAAGTTTAATTGGGCCTAATGGGCCAAGATTGATTTCTAGGCTTATGGGGTAACTCCCGGATTGGATTTTGGTTATTCGGTTTGACTCGAGTTGACCAAAAGTCCACGCCTTAAGAAATTAATTAAAAGCCCATTAGACTTTAATTAAATTAATATTGGATATTAATCGGTCTTTGAGACCCATAACGATTAAATTTGGAATTTAAGTCGTAAAGGTTCGTTAATAAAGTGTGATATTTAATTTGGAATTAAATAAATGAATTAGTATTAAATGCATATTAAATTGGATTTAATTATGTAGTTTAATTTGATTCGAGAATTCGTACTTTAAGTACTTATTCGCAAAAACGAGTTTGACTCGAACAAAATCAAATCGTTGTTTGAACATTGGATGATCACTTAATTATCAGATTAATTAATTTGATTAGATTGATTGATAGCATGCTTATGTGAGTGAATACATGGTTGTGATGCATGAATAATGTATATCGGATGGATATTAGATGGGTGGGGCAATTTTAGAAATTGTTGTAATAAATTCGATTTATTAATTGGACCTGCGTGTCCAGCCTTATCACCTTCATTCTCTTGTATTCTCTTCTCACCTATTCCCCTCAATGCAAATGAGGTTTCTTTGGAAGTGTAGTGTAACGGGTATAAGTAGTACAAGTGCTAGCTTGAGTGAGAAAGGGAGAGATTTGATCTAGGATCAATGTGTTAAGTATCCATCCGCATATCATTATTATTTATTTTCATACTCGCTTTATTATGTATTTAGAATGCATGTTTAAGGGTGTATGATGATGAGACCTTAACAAAGATAATGAAATTGGTAGCCAATTTGCACGCGAAAAGCCCTCATCAAATATCATGCATCTTTTCCTTCCATTGAGTGATTCTTACCCAAGATCCTAGATTGGCATGGGTTGTTGGCCAAAGTCAAGCCCTTGTCTGTCGAAGATGTGTTTTTATCACGAGGCTTTGTTCCATATCGGTGACTTGTCCAAGTTGTGGTTTGTTGGCCAAAGTCAAGACCACTTCTTGTCCAACGACATTGATTACGAAGCTTTCATGGTCAATGGGTCCACGCTTGACTGGGATCACTAGGTTTGTTGTGCCAAAGCCAAGGCCTAGTTGATTCAGAGGAAAAAGGTTAGGGTATTTATTGGATATATAGGCATATATAAGATATATGTTTCGGACTTGGATGTCCACCTAGTGGATCTAGGAGTTGGATTAGATCCAATTGATCTTCGAGATCTACCTAGTTAATTATCATACAATTTGTTGGCCAAAGTCAAGATTGTGTGATATTTAACGGGATCCTAGCCCACTAGGAAACACGGTTTCCCGAGTACTCGACAGAGGGTTAGAGGCTCGACGAAAAATAATGGGAGGCAAGAATTGAATTTGCAATATTCGTTCAATTACTCGCCATACGCGCTCATTCAAATTATTTCGTCGTAATATTAAATGTTAGTTGGACTCATATTTAAATTGTTGTTTTAATAAACAGTTGGACTGTATTATACTTGATTATATATAATTGGATTATATTAATCAATATATTTAAATTAATTAATTTCAGTTTACAGTTGATTTTATAATTGGATTATAGTAATCAATGTAATTGAGGTTAATTAATTTGGATTATATTTGATTATATAGTTGGACTATTATAATCATTATAATATATATAGTACCACTAATCGTTGATTAAATAGTTGGACTATTGTAATCAAGATAAAAAAAATTGAAAAGTTGGATATTTAAAATATAATCTGGGATTAAAATATTTTAAATGATTTAATTTTCAAATTGGGAATAAATAATAGGTTACTTTATTTGATAAAATAACTTATTATACCTTACGCCCAAAATTAAGCAAAATAAGTAGAGCATAAAATCTTTGGAAGATTTATGTGATGATGACTTTAATGCTTAATTTAATATACTTGTCATAAATCTAATTTTAGATTTAAGAAGTATTAAAATTGCAATTTATAATTCTTGGAGAATTAATTGACTATTCTAGAGAAGATAAAGTCAAAGTTTGCAATTGGGCATGTAGCACGAGGTGCACATCGTTTCGATATTCTAAAACCCAAGACTTGGCCTAAGGTTCCTAAAATATTGAAAAGGATAATTGACATATACCAAAGTGACTACCATTTGGATATGGCAGACACGAAGGAATTAAAGAAAGGGCAAGGCTCTGACTTTAAAAATGTTTGTCAAAGTTATGTTCACAACTAGTATTGAAATTAGATTTTAAATACTTAGTGTGGTACATAAAATATATGTATTGATGTTCAGAATCTACTTTGAGCAGGATACTGACTTCAAGCTGAGATTACTCTGCGAATCGGAAACGGGACGAAAGTCGCTGTTTCGACCGTAGATACCTAAGTTTAGGAACTACCCTTTGGGTGTGTACTTAAATTAGGAACTGTTATAATGTAACTAGTTTGACTAGAGACATTATCTCTATATCAGTGTTTAATCCATTGTGGATAAACCTTTATATTCTAGAAAACTAAGTGTTTCATTATATAAAGATGATACTGAGATAAACACATTAGATTTGAATAACAGAATTTATATTTTGAATATAATTAAAATCTTAAACATATAAAATGACAAATAAATAGCTCAAATTGATTTGATCAATAGAGACTTATTTGTGGCATTGTTGCCTGGGACACAATTAAACAAGACTCGTATATCCACACTTTTGAAGAGTGGGTACTAGGACTGATTTGACTATTCAAATAAAGTCTACGAATCTAGTTTGTTAGGTAAAACACCTAAAACACTATTTACTTGGTAATAGTGTGAAAGCCACCGATCTGTTAGCACTATCATTGTGAAGATAGTGGCCCCATATCTAGCTAGGCTAGATGTGAACATGAATATTTCTTGCCCTTAACGGATGTGGCATCACGTTATGGTTATGTGTTTCTTTTGAAGAACACAATTCGGAAACTTTTAGAGTTTCGACACGAAGTAGATAAACAGATCGACTATAGTATTATACCGTCGCGGTAAGACCGTAATGAAAAATACTTAAGCATTAAGTTTCATACATACATGAAAGAGTATGGTATTCTTTCAGATGAGGACTCCTCCCGAGACACGTCAGTTTGACGGTGTGTCCGAACTAAAAACTGAATTTTGTTGGACAAGATAAGGTTTATCACGAGTCGCTCTGAGCTACTGTTTCCTTCAATAGGATATGTATTAACAGTGCAAAACTTATTTAGAATAAGGTTCCATTAAAATCTGTTTGACAGATTCGTATTAGATATGAACAGGAAAGAAACCGGGTTTCTCATTCCTGATAATTTGGGTATGCCAGGCATAATGTTTGGATGATACCAAACTAAAAGACCCAAATTGGATAAGTGCCAATATAGGTTATCCTAAGGGAAACCGTAAGTATAGTACTTGTAAATCTCACATGAGAACAGTGTGATTGTTGATCACCATGCGGTTTTCCTGAGAGGAATACCGATATGCAGTGGTCAGTGGGAGGATAGTGATACTCGATGAAAATCAGAGTAATACTGTTCAAGGCACGAAGTCCTTAATGGAACACAAATAGTTCATATATGATGAATCTATACCATTAATCTTCAAATACACAAGAAACTAGTAGATCGGATAGAGTCGGAAAATAACCTAGGGTATGGGTTTCTGATCTCACCCCATAAAGATGTCAATCTTATGGAGGTGTACTATCCGACTACGTTTTGAGGAATTGATACGAGGTATCGACTCCTTGTTATGGCAAAGTGCCATGAGTCCGAAATAGATTCCATGTATAACAACTATTTTGGATACTAGTTGTTGTACCACAAGGCATTGTGCCTATTGGTGCATTAAACGTCTTCAAGGAAGACATACATGGAAGGCAACATACCAACGTATAAAGCTGGGCTTTTGACGGAAAGGTATTGTTATCAACATTGTGTTAATAACGGTTCAACCTTTTACCTGTTGCCATGGTAAATCCATTTTGAAGATGCTTGAAGATAACTGTATATTTCATTTATGAAATGTGTCAGTTATAGATCAAAATCGCTTTCCTGAAAAGGAAACCTTTTGGAGGATGTTTACAACATCCTGACGATTTTGTATAACCGACAAACAAGGTTGTGGGTTATTCGATCCATGTTTGGATTAATGCAAGCATAAGGTTCTTGGAACTGTCGTTTTGAAATAATCATAATGGTTTATGATTTGACTTAAAACGAAATAATTCTTGCGTATATAAGGAGGTTAGTGGGAGAGTGCACTGACAGTGAAATTCCCATAAAGCTATTGTTGAAAGCTTGGCTTTCAATAGAAATTCTCCGTAGAATTCTGGGGCGTAACAACCTTTACTCAAGGAATAAAGATCTACTGGGATAGATTTGGAGTTGTTAACACTCTCTGGGAAATTGTACATTTAAAATGTACTTGATAGGGTGTCTCATACGCTTCGAGCATATGGAGTCACGATCAGGTCAATCCAAGTGATAGTCACTGGATTAAAGATTAAGAACATCTGTTAGTATCTCAGAGAACTAAAGATGCTATCTTAAACTATGGAGAAGGAGAACTTGAAGTGACTGGGATCACTGCTGCAAGTTTCCAAACAATTAATACTACGGTACTATAAAAATTTGAACACTGGGACAGTGAGCTGGAAATCTTCCAAGCAAGATAACTGTTGCCGAATAAACAACAAATGCGGATTATTGCTGCAGCTGAGGCAGCAATAGAAGCCATTTGGGTCGAAAATAAATCTAATTAGATTAGATATAGTTCTGTTAGCGGCTGAGCTAGGCGTCAGCACATGCTAAGGAATTAAAGGTCTCATCGACGATCCAGATATATACTTCGATATCATCTGATTCGTTCGGATCATACATCGTGGCGATGTGATGATCGTATAAATCGTTTCAAATGATAATCAAACAAATCCGCTGACGAAACCCTTTCCTCAGCAATTTGAGCGAACCGTACATAGTTCGGGTGTACGACACTTGAGTGACTGGCTATGTGCCAAGTGGGAGATTGTTGGATAATATGACCCATAGCGTCACTATTTGTACAGATCATGGTGTTGTTGTACAAATTAACTATGTGACAAGGAAATTGCACTCTCATCGTTTGTGATTAGATCACCATAGATATATAAATGAAGAGAGGTCCCTGTGATTAGTTCCTAGACTGAGAATGATATGAGACAGTATCAGTCCCCGAAGGATTAATCATTAAATATCCCTAGCTGGAGTATTATCGAGACTGGACATCGATAATGCGGAATAGGCTAGTATTGTACTTGTGTGCGTTGTGAGGGCACAACGGCATAGTTCTCATATATATAAGTATCGGATACTTATGCAAGTGCGATAGGAGGTCGTGTTTCACCGATGGTACGGGAAACAGCTTCGCTCTGGATAGACCCCTCGGAATCCCATTGGTATTATGACTATGTGTCTATGGGAGGCCGAAATCAAGGTAGGTGTGTATAGTCTTAACCTGAGACTTACATCGCTAATACTTACGATAATCGATAGACTTTGGTCTTGGTGGTACAGGGCTTTAACCGGTTCTGCGTACACCACTTCTGGGTTTATCAGAGAGTCGTAGTGTATTGGGTGTGATGTCAAGACGGAAGTATCACTTCAGTCATAGTGGAGATGATGTCACGCAGGATACGGTACTAGTGCTCTTGAGTGTTGCGCAACCAATCGGGATATTGTGACCAGGTCATGAAAATCCGATTATAGAGACTATGTTACCAGACATCCGACATGTGCTTTGGACGGGGCAGACACTTATCCAGCCCCAGCCCTAGCACGTGACTATCCGATACTGGACCGATATACACAATACTTAGTAGACTACGCCTGATATAGATCCTTAAATATTCTTATAAGAATATGTCCGGAGAATTGGGAAGACTTGGTGCTTTGCTAGGAGTCGACCTTGTCTCGTAAATCGGTAGAACGTAGTACTTGGTACGTACGTGATTCGGATACTCCGACGACCGTATTTACTACCAACATATCCGGGGATCTCATGGGTCGCTTCCCAAAGATTCACCGATGACGTATGACTCGCACTTTTATTTAATCTGGGATTAATTAGATGAGAGAGAAAATTAATCTGGGATTAATTGCGGAGATATTTTATCTGGGATAAATAGCATTTAAAGAGAGAGAACGATTAATTTGGAATTAATCGATTAATAATATATTTGATATATTAAAGGAAATTGGATTTCGACGCGGAATTGAAATTAGATTTTAATTCGGGCGAACGAGTTAATTTAGAATTAATTCGTTAGCGACGTGAATAGTGATTTTGCTAGGCGTAATCATTTAATTACGACACAACGGAAAATTCGTTAATTTGGAATTAGCGACCCCGAGCCCGGGATTGTTTGCGAGCGCATTCTCATTTCGAATTCGAGTGCGGCACGCAAGTCAAATCAAGCGTCAAATCGCTAGTCGCATCAAGCGTCAAATCACTTGTCACTTTGAGTGATGTGACTTGACAAGATTGATTGATTGATGTGATTGATGGTGATTGATGGAAGTTGTTGAAGCATTAAGTGCTTGACTTTTTCCAAATGAAAAAAGTTGTATATGGTTTATTATTTTGGAAATTAAAAACACCTAATACACTTTACTTTTTCAACAACTCTCTCTCTCTCACGTTGGAAGCAACATTTCTTCCTCTCATCTCACGCCATTCTTCTTCTTCTTGAGGCAGTGAACTGCCGAGAGAAACAAAGGAAAAATGGAGGGAAGCAAGTGTTTTTGTGGCAAAACAAGAGTGCTAGCACACTCTGAGATCAATGCGAAGGTGATAGGGAAGTCCACCCATGAGTCGGGAACCATTTCGGAAAGCTTGGAGCTTGATTTTTGGTGACCAAAACCGAACCAGTGGCTGTGTTTTACTGCTACTGCGTGAGCAGTCCATGAAGGGCAGTGAGCTCATTTTTGTTGCCCAATTCGTCGCTCAACCGATCGATGTGAGTATTCCGCAACTTCGTCGTTGTATCCACTTGTGTTTCATGCTTGAGTTTTGATATTGGGACCTCTAGAAACTCCAACACGACGTGTACTGGAAAATTAAAACAGATTCGTTTCTGGTTTGTCCGCGTCATGACCCCCAAGGACTTGCGTCGCAATGCGAGATCAAAAATTTACCCAAATCATTTTTTATTTATTCTAGTTCTACCTGAACATGTTAGAGGCCACCCTAAAGGTCTCGTATCGGTTTGCCCTCACATAGTACTTCATGATATAAGTATGATACACTTTAACGTGATAGTAAGTGTTTGAATGCAAAAACCTTAGTATAATCTCGAAACATATCCATGACTTATATTCAAACCAAGTTTACCGATTATAGATTATCGGCAGGAATCCCTAGTTCATTGCCTAAGCGAAATAGTGCCAGCCAGGTTCCAAAATCAGTGATAGGACATTCTTCTCTAAAGTTAACTTTTATGATGTATTTTAAATATCAGACTTATTTTTTACGCTTTAGGGCATTACTTGATTTTTATTACAGTTATTTCATGAAAGATTATGTTTTAAGTTATGTTTGAGAAAGAAATATTTTCAGGTATGATTTTATTATTTTCAAGGCATGTGGGAAAAAGCCACCTCAGTATGTAACTAGATACAGACATGGAATTGACAGATGACATGTGCAAATGTACAGGACTAGGGGACGGTGATACGTAATGCCCCCGGATCCTAGTTCAGGACTAGGGATGACAGATGCCCCTAGATCCTAGTTTCAGAGCTTGGAGTGTAGCATATATTCGCACCCCCAGTTCTAGTTTAGTGGCTTGGGGGACGACGATACGTAACGCCCCAAGACCACTAGTTTCAGGGACATGAGTGGCATGCTTTGGGGGATGATGATACGTAACACCCCAAAGTCATGGATTTGCATTCTTAGCTTTAGTTAGGCATATGGGGGGAAGACGATACGTAAAGCCCCCATACATCAGGTTTTCTGAGACATAAAGTAGTTTTTAGAAAGAGTTTTCAGATACAATTTTCAGAAAAGTTCCAAAGAAAGCTTTTGTAGAAAAATTTTTTTCAGAAAAAGCAGTTTATAAAAGATTTCTAGGAAAGCAGATTTTAGAAAAGTTTATCAGAAGGAAAGAGTTGTTTTCAGTTTATAAAAGAGATTTTCAGAAAAGATAAATTTGAGATAAATTGAAATTTAGAACCATGGGTTTTCAAAAGCATTTTAGTGTTTATTTATAAACTATCCAGTCACTTAGATTGTTCAAGTGATCTAACTCTTCCCCACTCTTAGTGTTTAGTTTTGCAGGTTCTTGGAGGACGAGCTCGAGGGGACGAATACTGATAGCAGTCACTAGTGGGTTTAGTCCACCAGGTCAAGTTAGAAATAAAGTCCAGTTCAGCTAGAGTAAAAAAGTGACATGTAATATACATCTTGTATAGTAAAGGTTTCTTATATATTGCATTTTAGTCATCATTGTCATATTGCATTTGTATTAAATCTGAGCATTTAGTATTAAAAGTGTTATATATTCATGATTGATGAGTTTGGAAATGGCGTCATACATGAGTTTATATATGAGATAAGAATAACAGATATCAGAAGTCAGAGGCTCAGTGGAATAGTATGGCCTATTCTCTGCCGGTAACATCTTCCAGATCGAGGATGTTACAAAGATTTTTATCAGAGCATGGTCTAGGGAGTCAGTGACTGTAGTGGGCAGAGTGCTGGGTATTTGTATACGCAGTATGTCCGGGATACCCGTATACGAGCACTACTTCTCCAATATCCAATCCTCGAGTACGTCCTCAAAGTTCTATAGATAGGTTAATAAGAGTTCCTGAGCTATTTAAATATCTTTCCTTAGAAACAATTATATTCTTTGAAGAGCCTTTTGTAATGATCCTGAGTTATTAGTAAAAGTTCAAATTTAGGTATGAACTAAAAAATTCAGTAGTAAGAAAAGTTACCATAGAGAGTGGGAAGAGCAAGCTATAAGAAGCGAGGAGATATGCATAGTTAAGCAGCTAGAGATAGGAAAAGTAAAGAGACAGAATGAGATAGTAAAATCCTAAGGATACCCACCCAGAGAAGTAGAAAGAAAAAGAAAAAGTTAGAAAGAAAGGTAAAGGATAAAGACATAGATGGTTAAGCAATCAGAATCATATAGAGGTAAATATATAGAAACAGATAAGTGAGAAGGTACAGAACCTTAGTACTTAGGAGAGTAGAGCAAGTTTGAACAAGAGTAAAATATTGAGTGAACCTAAGTAAGATTCCTTCTTTTCTACTGTATGACATAAAAATCAGTGACGCTGTTCCAGGCTCGCGGCCTGGTTGGGAGTACGGAGTAGCCCGCGGGGGACTAAACCGGAGAAATAAAATAGAGTCGCCACCCAGTGTGAACTGGGAAAATGATTTAAGGCCGCACTCACCCCTCGCAAGGGAAGACCTCAAACCTTTGGGTTCGGAATGGTCTCTTACTTATGCCACTTGTAATGAATTGATTTGTGCAATAATCTAACCAAGTCTACGCAACAATAACCTACATCTAAGTTCGCATACAACCTATATCTAAGTTTGCATATAACCTATATCTAAGTTTGCATGCATAAAAGTAAGTCTAAGTAACGACAAACACACTATCTCATGAACACATTAAATTGATAAACATGACAAAATAAATGAATAATAATCTAAACATAAACATAGAAGAGATGTAATTAGGTTCCTAATGTAAAAGAAATAACTAAATCATACTTGGAGATAATATGCTAAACAGTTAAATCATGCATAAAAATAACATATTAAACAACTAAACAATAGATAAACACAAGATTGGATGAAATGAAATATGTATGTCTCTCAAACGGTATGTGGAATTGTATCCCGAGTTCAGACAGCACTACCGTCCATTCGGATTCGGCTACGGAATTTACGTTCGGATTTCCATCCGATATACCACGAGAGATAACACAAAATCATTCATCCCATGGCCACAACATACATAAATCAACAATACGCATGTGAAGAATTACTAATAAATAATAAAAAGAAGGAACGTGAATAAATTAAAGGGTGCCCTCAGGTATAACCTAATAAGTCGCCTCTTGGAAGTTCGTTATGCGGCTATCGGAAGGGTTGATGCTCCGCAACTTTTCCGGTCCACTGGTTCGCTGTTTTCTTTCATTGCCTCGCTGTTTTGGGCTGCTGTTTACTTTTTTTCTGCTGTTTTTGGTCACTTTGTGGGGGATTTGGTGTACTGTTTTCTGTGGGTTTTAGATGTAGTTTTTACAGTGAAACTGGACTGTTTTCTGGGCAGAATTTTTGATAACTGCAGAGGCAGTTTCAGGCTATTTTTGGTGATATAAGGTGCAGTTTGGGGGCTGTATTTTTGGTGGTATAAGGTGTTGTGACTTGCGGTTTGAGGATGTAGTTCAGGGGTAGTTTAAATGGTCATTAAGGCTGCTTCAGTGGCAATTTCAATGAAGGAATGAGGTAGTTTAGGCGGATAATTTAGGGGGAATTCTTAGGGCTGCTTGACGTGGATATGGAGGACTGTGTGGGATGTTGTTTGGCATGGATGAAGTCTGCTGAATGAGTTGTTTTTTTAACATGAGGGTGGCTTTGTTGTTGTTGTATTATTTAGGGCAGGTTGTGCATGCGATTAAGGGTGTGTGGTGGCTTAAGGGTGTGAAGTCGTGTGGCTTGATTATGTGTGAGGGTTTGTTGATGAAAGAGGGATGTTTGCTTAGTGTGATTAAGCATGAGATGTGTTGTTGTTTAAGGGTTTCATGGTGAGTGGCTGTGTTGGTTGTGAGTTGGCCGTGAGGAGTGAGGGGCGTCTAGATAGGGTTCCATTGTGGTTTTTAGAGAGGGATAGACGCGAGGTCAAGAGGGAGTTAGGGCTGCCATCAAGATGCTAGCCAGAGAGAGGAGTTGGGTTATGGTCCTTTTATAAGAAAAGTTTAGGGTTCTCCTTGTACGGGTAGGGAAAGTAATTTGTAATTATGGGGGAAAATCTTTATTAGTGTGTCATAAGGAAAAATCTATTTATTTTAGGAAGGTAATTTGTAGGATTTTGATTTGATTTTATTTAGTTTAGGCATGTGATTTAATTTAATTAGGAAGGTGATTTATGGGATTTTATTTGATTCTTTTAATTCGGGAGGTTATTTGTATAGATTTCAACATGTGTTTAATGTGTTAATTATTATTTCTGATGGGATGGGCGTGTGGCATGGAAGGCTTGGGCGTGTGTTTGGGTTCTTTTTGGTGGGATTGGGCGTGTGGTTGGTGATGTGTGGGCTTAGGTGTGTGGCTTGCGGGGGTTTTGGGCCAGGGATAAGTTTTAAAACAGAGGTCCAACGAGCAAACCCGAAGCTAAGCAAACGAATTAAATCCAACAAGGTATCAATTTTTGAATTTTCCCTTGCGACGTCTGTTTCCCGCAACTTCCGTAACTTAAAGGGTGGTGCCTCCGTACGAGGCTCATCATCGAGACTTATATGTAAAAATGTAGTGTCTACAGTCGCCCCCAATTTAATGGGACTTGTACAGTGTGTGACAATGACAATCCTATCAAAGTTATGCAATGCGTTTTCACTTACTACCTGGCTCGTCAGCTGCCACTTAGCACTTACCTGGCTCGCCAGCTGCCAGTTGTCTTGCATGTTGCTTCGAACTGAGATGATCTGGTGTGAGGTGCTTCGACCTTAAGGTTCATCCCTGTAAGATGCTGCGATCTCTAGGAATCACTACCGAACTGAACTGATATGGTGGCGAGGTGCTTTGACCCCTAGGCTTTGTTCCCGAACCACCGACTGTGGGCTTTTTTCCCTGGGCTTTTTTCCCTGGGCTTTATTCCCGAACTGTTCTGAATGTCATGGCGAGGTGCTTTCGACCTATGGGCTTTGTTCCCGAACCATCTGCAGGATTTGTTCCTGAACTGTGTTGAATGTGATGACGAGGTTTATTCCTGAACCATCTACGGGCTTTGTTCCCGAACTGTGTTGATAAGTTATGGGCCTCGTCCTTGGGACGCATCCCAAAAACTACTGATGATGTGTGGTCCTAGACCCTGGGACGCATCCCAAACTGCTACTGATGTGTGGGCCTGGACCCTGGGACGCATCTCAAACTGCTACTGATGTGTGGGCCTCGACCCTGGGACGCATCCCAAACTGCTGATGATGTGTGGACCTCGACCCTAGGACGCATCCAAAAACTACTACTGATGTGTGGGCCTCGACCCTGGACGCATCCCAAAACTGATGATACAGTGGGCATCGACCCTGGGACGCATCCCAAAACTGATGATGCAGTGGCCCTCGACCCTGGGACGCATCCCAAAACTGCAACTGATGTGTGGGCCTCGAACTTGGGACGCATCCCAAAACTGATGATGAAGTGGGCCTCGACCCTGGGACGCATCCCAAAATTGCAACTGATGTGTGGGCCTCGACCTTGGGACGCATCCCAAAAAACTGATGTGGGCCTCGACCTTAGGACGCATCCCAAACTGCTGATGTGGGCCTCGACCCTGGAACGCATATCTTGTAATTAAGTGCCTGCGAGTCTAGCTGAGATCAATCACTCAAAATACCGGATGAAAGCATATCTTGCACTTATCGTTTCCAAGGTTTCACCCTAGAGCAAACAATCTCATCACCGGACATATGTCTAACCATCAAGGATTTTTCTCTCTCTCGTTGTTTTTGTTTTTTATTTTTTTCACTTGACTGGAATTCTTCCTTTCAACCGCTGATAATGTGCGCCTCAACCCTGGGATCCATTCCCGAAACTGACATTAATGTGGGCCGCAACCCTGGGATTCATTTCCGACTGATACTGATGTGAGCCTCAACCCTGGGATCCATTCCCAAAAATGATACTGATATGGGCCTCACCCTGAGATCCATTTCTGAAACTGATACTGATGTGGGCCTCAACCCTGGGATCCATTCCTAAAACTGATACTGATATGGGCCTCAACCCTGGGATCCATTCCCGAAACTGATACTGATATTAGCCTCAACCCTGAGATCCATTCCCGAAACTTATGCTGATATGGGCCTCAACCCTGGGATCCATTCCCGAAACTGATAATGATATGTTGCCAATTCTGGTTGGCTTACATTTGCCGGTTTCTCCTTCTTTTTGAAACCTGTAAATGCAAAATAGAAAAAACACAAAAAAATGCAAGTACATTACGTGTATGTATGCATGCATGAATGAATATCCTATTCCATTGGGTTAGGTCTTCCGCCAGTCCTCCTGGTGATCGCTTGGTCTTCTCTTCCTCAGGCAAAATATTACTTCAATCTATCCACGTTGATCGGCTCGGTGAACTCGTTCCCTTCCAAATTTGACAGTCTCACTACTCTATTTCCCATGACTTTCTGGACTATGTAGGGTCCTTCCCAATTGGGTCTGAACTTTCCTCTCGGGTTTGTCGTCGACGGCTTTGACTGCTTAAGTAGCAGATCACCCTTTCTGATCTTAGTAGGATGCATATTCTTGTTGAATGCTTGATCCAACCTCTTCTGGTATAACTGCATATGACACAGAGACTTCATTCTCTTTTCATCCAGTAATGCTAACTGTTCAAATCTCTGCGAGGCCCATTCTTATTTAGGTAACTCTGTTTCTGCTAATACCCGCATGGACTGTATCTCAATTTCCACCGGTAGTACTGCTTCCATTCCATAGACCAAAGAGTAAGGTGTGGCTCCCGTTGTTGTTCTCACAGAAGTTCTGTACCCCCACAGGGCGTATGGCAGCTTATCAGCCCAATCTTTATAGTTCTCCGTCATTTTGGCTAACTTCTTCTTATTTATCTTATTGGCTAACTCGAGTACCTCATTCGCTTGTGGTCGGTAAGGTGATGACTTATGATGTCCTATCCCATACCTCTGTAGCATTTCCTTTGTTTCTCCTTGAAACTGGACTCCGTTGTCTGTTACTACGTGATGCGGCATCCCATATCGACAAATGATGTTCCGAGCTATGAACTTTGCCATCTGCTTTACTGTGACGTTGTGAAATGACTCGGCTTCCACCAGTTTTGAAAGGTAGTCTACTGCTATTACTATAAAGCGATGTCCATTCGATGCGTGCGGTTGAATTTCTCCGATCATGTCAATTCCCTATGCTGAGAAAGGCCAGGGCTCTGACAACCCGTGCAACTCTGTGTGCGGCAAATGATTCAAGTTACCGTATACTTGGCAATCGTGACAATGCTTTACTAACTTCGCGCAGTCAGCTTCCATGGTCCACCAGTAAAAGCCTTGTCTCACTATTGTTAGACATTATGTCCCATAGCGTCACTGTTTGTAAATGATATTGTATTATTGTACAAAATTAACTATGTGATAATGAAATTGCCTTTTGCCGTTTTGTAATATTATTTACTTTGATATATATAATGGCGAAAGTCCATATGATTAATACCGGATTGAGATGATATGAGACAGTATCAATCCATAAAGGTTTAATCATTAAATATCCCTAGTCGGAGTATTATCGAGATCGGACATCGATAATGCGGAATAGACTAGTATTGCGCTTGTGCACGTTTTGAGGGCACAACGGCATAGTTCTCATATATTTAAGTATTGGATACTTATGCAAGTGAGATAGGAGGTTGTGTTTTACCGATGGTACGGAAAACAGCTTCGCTCTGGATAGACCCCCCCCGCGGAATCCCATTGGTAGTATGTCTGCGTGTCTATGGGAGGCCGCATCAGGGTAGGTGTATATGGTCTTAACCTGAGACTTACATCGCTAGTACTTGCGACAATCGGTAAACTTTGGTTTTGGTGGTTGGGGACCTTAACCGGTTCTGTGTACAACCTCTTCTGGGTTTATCGAGAATCGTAGTGTACTGGATGTGATGTCGAGATTGAAGTATCACTTCAGACTATGGAGGTGATGATCACGCAGGACACAGAACTAGTACTCTATAAAGGTTTCAACCGTCGGGACAATATGACCAGGTCAGGATTGTCCGATTTAAAGAGACTGGTTGATGGATGTCCGATATATGTTCGTACGGGGCAGACACATCTCCAGCCCCAGGCCTAACATGTGATCATCCGATACTGGATCGATGTACGCAATACTACGGTATACTACGCTTGATATAGATCTTATATTCCTATAAGAATATTTCTGGAGAATTGGGTAGGCATGGCGCTTTGCTAGAAGCCAACCTTGTCTTGTGAATCGGTAAGAACGTAGTACGAGGTACGTACGTGTTCGGATTATCCGACGACCGTATTTACTGCCAAAATATCCGGAGATCTCTTGGGTCGCTTCCTGAAGATTCACCTATGATATTTGATTCGGACTTAATTAATCTTGGATTAATTGCGGAGAAACTTTATCTTGGATAAAGTGCCTAATTTAGAGAGAACGATTAATTTGGAATTAATCGATAAAATTATTATATTCGATATAATAATCGAAATTTGATTTCGACGCGAAATTAAATTAGATTTTAATTCGGGCATACGAGTTAATTTAGAATTAATTCGTTAGCGACGTAAATATAATTTCGCCAGGCGCAATTATTTATTTAAATTCGGTTTAATTAACGTCGCGACGTAAGCTCGGTATTCGGAAATATCGAACCCGAACGCGTGAGTGCACGTGGGCCCACTTTCATTTGGAAACGTGTGGGGCCCACATGACACTTGTCATTATATGCATTATTTAATTGATAAGGCATTGCATGGTGATAGTGTGCTTTACACTCAAAGGTTTTGCATGGAGTTTGAGTGTTTGACACTCTAAGCCATTGCATGGTTTGTGTCATAAGTTTATTATTATTTAATAAATTTATGACATAAATATAAATTGATTTTTGGTAAAACAAAATCAATTACACAAACTCTTTCTCTCTCAAATTTCTTCACATTGCCGTGAACTCCATTGAAGGGCAAAGAAGATTTGATTTCTTTCTCCTTTTGCTAGCACATTGAAGGATCAAAAGAGGTGATAGGGAAACCATCAAAGAGCTTGGAATACACAAAGCTTGGAGTTCCACCTCTTCCTCCCTTGGCCGAAACTTGGAGCTTGGAGATTCAAAGTTTTTCTTCATCACTTCTTCATCACATAGCATTGTAAGTATGATTTCGCCATACTTCAAAGTTTAATATATATTCCATTTATGTATTTCATATGCTAATCTTTGTTGGGACATATTATAGAAACCAACATGGTATCATGAGCTAGGTTTAAGCATGAAATACTTTAGGTTAAAATTTGGGTAAAATTGATTGAAGCATGTTCTTGTGAAATTTGATGATGAGTATGCTTATATGTATGTAATATGACATAATATGAATCAATTTTTCGAAAAATGCATTGGATGATTTTTCCCCAAAATTTGACCTTGGCCGAATACATATGAACATTTGATGTGTTGGAATTTTTTGTGTTTAAGATCATTAGATGACTTAGAACGTATACGGGACGATAATTAGTAATTCAATCGGATTGAAAAACAAATCGACACAAAAAAAAATCACGGCCAAAACTCAAGGACATGAAATGGAGTTGATTTTTGATAAAATTAATGTTGGACATTTATTTTGAAATACATGATTATAAATTAAATGGGTATTTTTGAAATATTTGGTTTAATGTATTAATCTTGGTATTACACTTTAATTAATTGGACTTTAATGTTTGGAATATTAAAATTTAATTAATGGGCTTAATTGGTGTATTGGGCTTTTAATATGTATTTTGGGCTTAATGGGCTTGGTTGGACCAAGTAGATTTGGGCCAAAAGGATTGGATCCATTTGGGCCTAAATCACTCCATTAAGTCCAAATATAATTAATGGGCTTTAATAATTTAATTGGGCCTTATGGGCTTAAAATTGGTTTTATGGCATTTAAGGGTGATTCCTTATTGGGCTTGGTAATTGGGTTTGACCCACATTGACCAAGCCCAAGCCTTAATAAATCAATTGAAAGCCATTTGACTTGAATTAAATTAAAACATTGGATGTTAGTTGGGCTTTGAGACCCAATAGAATTAGATTTAGAATCTAAGTCTCAAAGCACATTAAAAGTGTAAACATTTAATTTGGAATTAAATTTGAATTAGTATTGAATATGAATTAAATCAGATTTAATAAGTAGTTCGATATAATTCGCGAATTCGTACCTTATGTACTTATTCTCAATCGAGTTGGACTCGCGCAAAATCAAACCGTTGTTTGAACATTGGATGATCACTTTAACAAAGACTAATTAATTGGATTAATTGGTTGTAGAAGCATGTCTTGTTTGAATATATATGTATGTGATGAATGAATAGTGTATATCTGATGATATTAGAAGGGAAAGGGTAATTTTAGAAATTATTGTAAATTTGGAATTTATAAATTGGACCTGCGTGGTCCAGCCTTATCTCTTTATCTCTTGTATTCTCTTCTCACCTAATTCCCCTCAATGTAAATGAGGTTTCTCTTATTGTATATGTAATTGGGTAGAAGTAGAATAGTGCTAGCGGGGAGAAGAAATAGAGTGATTTGTTCTAGGAACAAGTTGTTTATATATCCATCCGCATATCACTATTAATTTACTTTACGCGCTTTATGATGTTTTAGAAGCATGCTTAAGGGTGTATGATGATGAGACCTAACAAAGATAAATAAATTGGTTGCCAATTACGCGAAAATCCCTCATTTATATTAAGCAAATTCCTTCCATTGAATGGTTCTTGTTCAAGATCCGAAGTTGGCATTGGTTTGTTTTTGACCAAAGTCAGACCTTTGTCAATCAAGGATGTACTTGAATCATGAGAGTTTTGTTGCATATCGGTGTCTTGTCCAAATCGTGATTTTTATTGGCCAAGGTCAAGATCACTTTTTCTCCAATGACATTGATTACGAAACTTTCCTCCTCGTCAATGGGTCCCGCTTAACTGGAATCATTAGGTTGTTTTTGGGGCCAAAGCCAAGGCCTAGATGATTCGGAGGATAGGGTTAGGAAAATGTATTGGATACATTGACATTATACATATGTTTCGGACTTGGATGTCCACCTAATCGGATCTAGGAATTGGATGAGATCCAATTGATCATGGAGATCTACCTAAGTTAAATAGCATACAATTTTTATTGGCCAAAGTCAAGGTTGTGTGTTATTTAATGGGATCCTAGCCCACTAGGAAATTCGATTTCCGAGTCCTCTACAGAGGGTTAGAGACTTGAAGAAAGGAGTGGGAGGCTATTATTGAATTTGCAATTTCGTTCAGATATTTAGCCTTACGCATCTTTCAAAATTATTTCGTCAATATTTTAATAATTAGTTGGACTAATATATTGTTATTTTACTTGTAACAGTTTGACTGTACCCATAACATCGTTGACTTTATTGTTGGACTATAGTTGTCAAGATGACTGTCAAAGGTAATATCCGCGACATAATCATGGGCGATAATGTCTTCAAAGGGACAAACTTTGCCGACTGGGAAATGAACCTCAAGATAGTGCTTGGGGCTGAGGGGGTACTGTATACTATTCAGAGGCCTCTCCCGCCTAAACCCACTGAGCCACTGGAACTAGAGTTATGGAAGACTCATAGTGACGATTGTGACCAAGCTCAGTCAGTTATGCTAGCTGCAATGACCCAGCATTTCAGACGCCAGAATAGGGGATGGATCCCTATAACATGATGGCAAGATTGCGTGATCTCCACCGCACAACAAGCGGATGGAGAGGTACGAGCTAGTAAAGAAACTCTTCCGCTCCCGGATGACAGATGGCACATCAGTTGAGGTCCACGGGACTCAAATGATCGCTAACATAGATGAGTTGGCCAAGATGGGCATTGTCTTGGAGGCAGAGCTGACGATTGATATGCTATTACAATCGCTGCCCGATACTTGGAAACAAATCATCATCAACTATAAGTTGATGGATACTGACGACACTCTTGGAGAGTTGTTGTCCGTGCTGAAGGAGTCCGAAAGGGAACTCCTAAAGGGGAGCAAGCGCGAGGCGCATTATGCATCGACCTCTCATGCGCCAAGGGCTGGGCCCAAGGCAATTGGAGGTGCGAGGAAGAAGTTATTCAGAAGAAGGGCAAAGGCAAGTTGACAGTGGCTTCTAGGAATCCAAAAGGACAAATCTCGAGACATCTGCCTCACTGCGGCAAGAGGGGTCACTGGAAACGTGACTGCCGAATGAGCTGGGCAGAGGGAGGATATCAAGGCGGCATATGCATTGCCCTCTGGTATGTTTGTTATTGAGATAATATGAATACTTCTAGTTTTTAAAATTGGATTTTTGATTCTGGTTGTGGTGCCATATTTTGTAACTGATGTGCAGGATCTGCAGGATAGCAGGGTTCTGGGTCAGGGGAGATGGTCTACGGGTCGGAAACGGAACCCTGTTGCTGTTTTGGCCGTAGGGACTTTTGTTTTAGAACTGCCCTCAGGGCATGTACTTAAACTTTTGAACTGTTATTTTGTACCTAGTTTAACTAGGAATATTATATCTGTATGTTTGTTAACCCAGCAGGGTTACACTTTTGTATTTAGAAACACTGGGTGTTATTTATATAAAAATGATGCAGAAATTTGCACAGCTGTTGCAAATAACGGTCTTTATATTTTTGAATATAAATGAACTCTCCTAAAATGACAAACAAAAGGCTCAAAAGAGTAATCTAAAAGATGAAGCTTATATGTGGCATTGTCGTCTAGGACACATCAACAAGACTCGCATATCCACACTTTCGAAAGTGGGTCTTGGACGAATTTTGATCCCAATTCATATGACGTCTGCGAATCTTGTCTTTTAGGCAAATGCCTAAATCACCTTTTAGAGTTAAAGGGAACGTGCCACAGAACTGTTGGCTCTCGTTCATACTGACGTATGCGGGCCCATGTCTAGCCAGGCTAGAGGTGGATTTCACTACTTCGTAACCTTTACAGATGATGCATCTCGTTACGGTTATGTGTATCTTATGAGACACAAGTCGGAAACTTTTGAGAATTCAAAGAGTTTCGACACGAAGTAGAGAAACAAACAGGGAAGAGTATTAAGACATTACGGTCAGACCGTGGTGGGAATACTTTAAGTTATGAGTTTCAAGATTACTTGAAGAATATGGTATTCTTTCGGCATTGGACTCCTCCTGGAACACCGCAATTAATGTGTGTCCGAAAGGAGAAACCGCACCTTGTTGACATGGTAAGGTCAATGATGAGTCGCACTGAGCTACCAATATCCTTCTGGGGATACGCATTAAACAGTGCTATACTTATTTTGAATAAGTACCGTCGAGTCTGTCGAACAGACTCCGTATGAGATATGGACAGGAAGGAAACCAGGTTTTCTCTTTCCTGAAGATTTGGGGATGCTAGGCATATGTTAAACGTTTGGAAGGTACCAAACTTGAACCCAAATCTGATAAATGCCTTTTCGTAGGATATCCTAGGGAAACCAAAGGATATTACTTCTATCACCCACAAGAGAACAAAGTATTTGTTGCTCTACAAGCATTTTTCCTTGAGAAGGATTTTATAAATGCAGTGGATAAGGGAGGAAAGTAGAACTGGATGAAGATCGTAGTGATACTGTTCCTGGCAATGAATCAACGACGGAACAAGAACAGAACCGTCCGGGATGAGTCTGTACCACAAACTTCACATACACAAGGACCGCGTAGGTCGAGAGGTCAGAACATTACCTGAGAGGTATGGGTTCCTGATCTCACCTCATGTAGATATTAATCTTATTGAGGATAATGAGCCGACTACGTATGAGGAAGCGATACAAAATATCGATTCCGCTTTATGCGAGAAGCCATGAAGTCCGAGATGGATCCATGTACGCCAACCAAGTTTGGACACTGGTTGATGCACCAGAAGGCGTAAAGCCTTGGATGCAGATGGATCTTCAAGAAGAAGACCGACATGGATGGCAACGTTCAAAGTAAAACGTAAAAGCTTGTTAGCGAAAGGGTATCGTCAACAATATGGTATTGATTATGACGAAACCTTCTCACCGTTGCCATGATTAAATCCATTCGGATAATGCTTGCAATAGCTGCATATTTCGACTTCGAGATATGGCAGATGGACGTTAAGACCGCTTTCCTTAACGGAAACCTTTTGGAGGATGTTTATATGCAACAGCCTGACGGTTTTATCGTGCCAAGACTTGCAAACAAGGTTTGTAAGTTAATCGATCCTTTATGGATTGAAGCAGCATCACGGTCATGGAATCAGCGTTTTGATGAGATCATAAAAGAATATGATTTCGTGCAAAACGCAGATGACCCCTGTGTATACAAGAAGGTTAGTGGGAGAGCACTTACTTTTATTATCCTTTATGTCGACGACGTATTGCTTATAGGCAATGACATTCCCATGCTAACGTCGGTGAAAGCTTGGCTTTCATTAAAATTCTCCATGAAAGATCTGGGAGAAGCAGCCTTTATTCTTGGAATAAAGATCTACCGGGATAGATCTAGAAAGCTGCTTGGACTCTCCCAGAGTACATACATTGATAAAGTGTTGAAGCGATTCAACATGGAACAATCCAAGAGGGGATTGGTTCCAATGGTACGTGGTACCTCTCTGTCTAAGGACATGTGTCCTAAGACTCAGGAAGAGAGAGACAATATGAGTCGGATACCGTTCGCCTCGGCAGTCGGATCGATCATGTATGCCATGATATGTACACGACCTGATGTCTCATATGCTTTGAGCATGTGCAGTCGCTATCAGGCCGATCCAGGTGAAGGTCACTGGATAGCAGTTAAGAATATCCTTAAGTATCTTAACGAACTAAGGATGCTTTCTTAATTTATGGAGGTGGAGAACTTGCGGTATCTGGGTATACCGATGCAAGTTTCCAAACCGACAAGGATGACTACAGTCACAATCCGGGTACATTTTTTGTTTGAATAACGGAGCAGTGAGCTGGAAATCTTCCAAGCAAGATACTGTTGCCGATTCAACAACAGAAGCGGAGTACATCGCTGCATCTGAAGCAGCAAAGGAGGCAGTTTGGATCCGAAAGTTCCTAATCGGATTAGGAGTAGTTCCGTTAGCAGCAGAGCCCGTTCCATTGTATTGTGACAATAACGGGGCTATAGCGCAGGCTAAGGAACCAAGGTCTCATCAACGTCCAAGCATGTTCTTCGACGTTACCATCTGATTCGTGAGATTATACATCGTGGCGATGTAAAGGTCGAGAAGGTCCATCAGATGACAACATTGCAGATCCGCTGACGAAGGCTGTTCTTCAGCAAGTTTTCGAACTACACATACATAGTTCGGGTATTTAGATGCTTGAGTGACTGGCTATAGGCCAAGTGGGAGATTGTTAGACATTATGTCCCATAGCGTCACTGTTTGTAAATGATATTGTATTATTGTACAAAATTAACTATGTGATAATGAAATTGGCCTTTTGCCGTTTTGTAATATTATTTACTTTGATATATAAATGGCGAAAGTCCATATGATAATACCGGATTGAGATGATATGAGACAGTATCAATCCATAAAGGTTTAATCATTAAATATCCCTAGTCGGGAGTATTATCGAGATCGACATCGATAATGCGGATAGACTAGTATTGCGCTTGTGCACGTTGTGAGGGCACAACGGCATAGTTCTCATATATTTAAGTATTGGATACTTAGGAAGTGCGATAGGAGGTTGTGTTTTACCGATGGTACGGAAACAGCTTCGCTCTGGATAGACCCCGCGGAATCCCATTGGTAGTATGTCTGCGTGTCTATGGGAGGCCGCATCAGGGTAGGTGTATATGGTCTTAACCTGAGACTTACATCGCTAGTACTTGCGACAATCGGTAAACTTTTGGTTTTGGTGTTGGGGACCTTAACCGTTTCTGTGTACACCTCTTCTGGGTTTATCGAGAATCGTAGTGTACTGGATGATGTCAGATGGAAGTATCACTTCAGACATATGGAGGTGATGATCACGCAGGACACAAAACTAGTACTCTATAAAAGGTTGCAACCGTCGGGACAATATGACCAGGTCAGGATTGTCCGATTTAAAGAGACTGGTGCTGGATGTCCGATATATGTTTCGTACGGGGCAGACACATCTCCAGCCCCAGGCCTAACATGTTCATCCGATACTGGATCGATGTACGCAATACTACGGTATACTACGCTTGATATAGATCTTATATTCCTATAAGAATATTTCTGGAGAATTGGTAGGCATGGCGCTTTGCTAGAAGCCAACCTTGTCTTGTGAATCGGTAAGACGTAGTACGAGGTACGTACGTGTTCGGATTATCCGACGACCGTATTTACTGCCAAAATATCCGGAGATCTCTTGGGTCGCTTCCTGAAGATTCACCTATGATATTTGATTCGACTTAATTAATCTTGGATTAATGCGGAGAAACTTTATCTTGGATAAAGTGCCTAATTTAGAGAGAGACGATTAATTTGGAATTAATCGATAAAATTATTATATTCGATATAATAATCGAAATTCGATTTCGACGCGAATTAAAATTAGATTTTAATTCGGGCATACGAGTTAATTTAGAATTAATTCGTTAGCGACGTAATAATAATTTCGCCAGGCGCAATTATTATTTAAATTCGGTTTAATTAACGTCGCGACGTAAGCTCGGTATTTCGGAAATATCGAACCCGAACGTGTGAGTGCACGTGGGCCACTTTCATTTGGAAACGTGTGGGCCCACATGACACTTGTCATTATATGCATTATTTAATTGATAAGGCATTGCATGGTGATAGTGTGCTTTACACTCAGAGGTTTTGCATGGAGTTTGAGTGTTTGACACTCTAAGCCATTGCATGGTTTGTGTCATAAGTTTATTATTATTTAATAAATATTATGACATAAATATAAATTGATTTTTGGTAAAACAAAATCAATTACACAAAACTCTTTCTCTCTCAAATTTCTTCACATTGCCGTGAACTCCATTGAAGGGCAAAGAAGATTTGATTTTCTTTCTCCTTTTGCTAGCACATTGAAGGATCAAAAGAGGTGATAGGGAAACCATCAAAGAGCTTGGAATACACAAAGCTTGGAGCTTTCCACCTCTTCCTCCCTTGGCTGAAACTTGGAGCTTGGAGATTCAAAGTTTTTCTTCATCACTTCTTCATCAACATAGCATTGTAAGTATGATTCCGCCATACTTCAAAGTTTAATATATATTCATTTATAGTATTTCATATGCTTAATCTTTGTTTGGGACATATTATAGAAACCAACAACTATCTTGCGAGATAGATTCAACCCATTCATGTGCGGTCCATATACTCCGGCATGTACTTCTTTCATTTCCTTATGAGCCTCTTCTTTTCTTAAACACTTCAGCTGAATGCCATTCGCTTGCCTCTTGTATAGTTCTCCATTCAAACTCACACATTGAGAAGCCAACTTCTGAATGGCTATCATGTCCTTTCTGCTTGCTTCTTACGGAAATTCCCCCTGTCCTAAGTATTACTGAATGTCGTAGTACCAAGGTTTCCCATCATTGATCTCTAATTCCAAGACCTTTTCTATCTCGTAGACAGGTCTGCTTGCCGTTGTCAACACTAGAGGTTTCATCACCAATTTCTCTGGATTTTCCCAAGTTGGAGCTAGTGTAGCCAACGCGTCTGCCATTTAGTTCTCTTCTCGCGGAAAGTGTTTGAACTTACAATTGGGGAGGGCTTGTACCAGACTCATGAGGTGGAACAAGTAGGGTTTCAACCGTTCTTCCTTCAATTCCCATTCTCCTTGCATCTGTCGGACTACCAACATCGAGTCTCCGTAGACCTCCACGTTCTTAGCCTGTTCGGAGGTTCATCATGCCTTTCATTCTCAGAGCCTCCCCCAGCGTGGGGCACAGCCATACTGGCCACAGCGGTGGTCAAAGCTTGCAACTACTCGGTAACCTTAGTGAGACTAGTCTCCAGCTGATCTATACGAGATCCCTCGTTTACTGATTCGCTCATGTTCACTAACGGCCTTTTGACGAGTCTTCCTTATTCCCTAACCCAACGGGTATCTATGGTGTCTCTTAAAACCATATGTTAACATGTATGCGTGCGATGCATTGAATATATAAGTCGGCCCATTATCATTTTAAAGCATTAAATCATACTATTGTGAGGTGCAAACTTGTCCCCGTTGAAAAAGGCCCAACAGGTTTACACTTTTGTGATAACATGGCTAAACAACTTCAAATGATGAAGGGTCTAAACACAAAATGGCCCATTGGCATTTTAGAAGCTTTTGGCCCAATTGTCATCAGGCACGAACCGGTCCCAGTTTAAATGGCCCAACAAGCCCATATCTAATGAAAAAAGGTCCAACGGAACCCAAATGACGATAGTCCCAAACTTAAATATAAAGGTGTGTTTTCTATCGGTCCTACAACTACAGTTCACATGTGAATTTATGGGGCTATAGACAAAGGCTCCCGCTGGTGAAGGATTGTCCACAACTAGGACTCCCCAATCAAGGGTTCGAGCGACCAAGTGAGCGCACCTTTTTTACACGCTAATGTACATGCCAACGAGTGATGATACATGAGTGAATGTCAAATAGATTTCTTATTGAACATTCCCCAGAGGGAGGGTGGAGCATACTCTCTTAAATACCCAAGCCTCTTAGGCTCTTATCGCCTTAGTGACATGAATAAACAACAAGTCCTCCGAATTCGTCCATCACATTAAGCTTCGAGTAAATGATTATCTAGATGCCTTCACAGCTTTTCCCTTCAGCTATAGAAAGGTAGTGAATAAAGGAAGACACTAAACCATTACCCAGCTCTAATAATGCCTTTGATTAAACCCATTCAACCCACTGTAGACACAGTTAACTAAAGCACAAATCACAAACATTACATGAAATTATTTCGTGGCCGATTCTCTATCCCCAGTGGAGTCGCCAGACTGTAGGACATAGAAATCGGTGACGCTGTTCCCGGCTCGCGCCCCAGTTGGGAGAAGAGAGTAGCCCACGGGGGACTAAACTGGAGAAATAAAATGGAGTCGCCATCCAGTGTGAACTGGGAAAATGATTTAAGGCCGCACTCACCCCTCGCAAGGGAAGACCTCAAACCATTGGTTTCGAAATGGTCCATTACTTATGCCACTTGTAATGAATGGATTTGTGCAATAATCTAACCAAGTCTATGTAACAATAACCTACATCTAAGTTCGCATACAACATGTATCTAAGTTTGCATATAACCTATATCTAAGTTTGCATGCATAAAAGTAAGTCGAAGTAACGGCAAGCACATTATCTCATAAACACATTAAATTGATAAACATGACAATATAAATGAATAATAATATAAACATAAACATAGAAGAGATGTAATTAAGTTCCTAATACGAAAGAAACAACTCAATCATACTTGGAGATAATATGTTAAACAATTAAATCATGCATAAAAATAACATTCTAAACAACTAAACAATAGATAAACACAAGATTGGATGAAACGAAATATGTACGTCTCTCAAGCGGTACTTGGAATTGTATCCCGAGTTCAGACCGTACTACCGTCCATTCAGATTCGGCTATGAAATTTACGTTCGGGTTTCCATCCGATATACCACGAGAGATAACATAAAATCATTCATCTCATGGCCACAACATATATAAATCAACAATACGCATGCGAAGAATTAGTAATAAATAATAAAAAGAATAAATATGAATAAATAAAAGGGTGCCCTCAGGTCTAACCTCTTAAGTCGCCTCTTGGAAGTGCGTTATGCGGCTGTCGGAAGGTTGATGCTCCGTAACTTTTCTGGTCCACTGGTTCGCTGTTTTCCTTCTTTGCCTCGCTGTTTTGGGGTGCTGTTTACTCTGTTTTACTGCTGTTTTTGGTCACTTTGTGGGGGATTTGGTGGACTATTTTCTGTGGGTTTTAGATGTAGTTTTTGTAGTGAAACTGGACTATTTTCTGGGCAGAATTTTCGGTAACTGCAGAGGCAGGTTCAAGCTATTTTTTTGTGATACAAGGTGCAGTTTGGGGGCTGTATTTTTGGTGGTATAATGTGTTGTGACTTGCAGTTTAAGGTTGCAGTTCAGGGGTAGTTTCGATGGTGATTAAGGCAGCTTTGATGGTAATATCAGTGAAGGAATGAGGCAGTTTAGGCGGACAGTTTATGGGGGAATTCAAAGGGCTGTTTGACGTGGATATGGAAGACTGTGTGGGCCGTTATTTGGAGTGGATGAAGGCTGCTGAATGAGTTGTTTTTTAACGTGAGGGTGGCTTTATTGTTGTTGTATTATTTAGGGCAGGCTTTGCATGCGATTAAGGGTGTGAAGCCGTGTGGCTTGATTATGCGTGAGGGTTTGTTGATGAAAGATGGATGTTTGCTTAGTGTGATTAAGCATGGGTTGTGTTGTTGTTTGAGGGTTTCATGGTGAGTGGTTGTGTTGGTTGTGAGTTGGCCATGAAGAGTGAAAGGCGTCTAGATTAAGGTTTCATTGTGGTTTTTAGAGAGGGATGTGCGAGAGGTCAAGAGGGAGTTAGGGATGCCGTCAAGATGCTAGCCAGAGAGAGAAGTTGGGTTATGGTCCTTTTTATAAGAAACGTTTAGGGTTCTCCTTGTACGGGTAGGGAAAGTAATTATGTAATTGTGGGGGGAAATCTCTAATTAGTGTGTCATAAGGAAAAATCTATTTATTTTAGGAAGGTAATTTGTAGGATTTTGATTTGATTTTATTTAGTTTAGGCATGTGATTTAATTTAATTAGGAAGGTGATTTATGGGATTTTATTTGATTCTTTTAATTCGGAAAGGTGATTTATCTAGATTTCAACATGTGTTTAATGTGTTATTGTTATTTTGGATGGGATGGGCGTGTGGCTTGGAAGGCTTGGGCGTGTGTTTGGGTTCTTTTTGGTGGGCTTGGGCGTGTGGTTGGTGATGTGTGGGCTTGGGTGGGTGGCTTGCGGGGGTTTTGGGCCAGGGATAAGTTTTAAAACAGAGGTCCAACGAGAAAACCCGACGCTAAGCAAACGAATTAAATCCAACAAGGTATCAATTTCTGAATTTTCCCTTCCGACGTTCGTTTCTCGCAACTTTCGCAACTTAAAGTGTAGTGCCTCCGTACGAGGCTCATCATCGGGACTTATATGCAAAAATACAGAGCCTACATCTACATAAATTCCATTTCTCATTAGAAAGCTTCTTCAGGTAGACCCAATAGCCGTAGTATCTCTTATAGATAGCAAAGTTTCCCCCGAATAGCGAAAATAGTTGGAAAAAGAAGATAAGTAAAGATCAGGATTGGTCAATGGAGTTCCAGTAAAACCAAGGTATCACAAAAGATGTAGAAGTTCTAGATACACAAACTCAGATAAGTGAATGAGTAAAATGAAAGAAGTAAAGATAAGTGATTAGTTACCTTAACCAAGAAATTGATATACGTTAAAATCTGACATATCAAGATCATCATCTCTCAGCTATACCAGTCAAAGAAGCGGCCCTGACAGAGTCTATCTCATACCTATCTTACATGAGTAACAGACTCTACCAGGGCATAAGGTATTAGAAACAAGGATACCGATACCCATTGAGACGTAGATTCCTACTCCACCCTATACCAGCCGAGATAAAGATAACCATAAGAAAATTCGATGAAGATTTAATCTAAGTATGAAAAGAGAAAACATAGAATGATAGGCCACCCAAGGAAGAACTAAGAAGGATTTAAGAGATAGAAATGAAAGAACCCGACTTAAGCCAAGTGAATAAGTTAGAAATACCTACGGAAATCCATAAATTGGTGCAATGCTAATAGATATTCTTGAAAGTTTAAAAAGGATAGATTTATGAGATGGGAGACAATCGGAAGTTAACAAAGAATACTAGTATGAATAGTAAGATTATATGGCGTAGCTGCAGCCTATAGTAAGAGCAGAGATCAGATATAAGAAGTAGTCAAAAGAAATAAACTACCATTAACCTTGGAAGCATAATATTGAACTGAAGAATAAATTATACTAACAAATAATAAAGAAAGCTACGTGAAGCAATAAGGAAGTTCAGTATAATAAGATATTAGATAGTAATGTAAATGGGAACCTCAACATAGTTGATCAAAATTATAGAAATAATAAAACTTGGAGCAGTCGACACAGATTCTGAAAGTATAAGCGATAACTTTTAGGTTCAGCAGGTCCGACCCCCAAGAGGGATATAAGCATCCAATCAGACCATCGTTGGAGTCAGATAGTTGACATAAATTTTTATTTCCTAGATCTTCAAGGAAAGCCAGATTTCACCCCTCTACTTAGAGTTTAGAAAAAACTTGAATAAGAAAAGAAGATCATCAGATAGAATAGATAGTGTTGGACAATTATGACCCATAGCATCACTATTTGTACAGATCATGGTGTTCTTGTACAAATTAACTATATGACAAAGGAGATTGCACTCTTATCATTTGTGATTAGATCACCTAGATGTATAAATGATAGGAGGTCCCTATGATTTTTTCCTGGACAGAGAATGATATGAGACAGTATCAGTCCACGAAGGATAAATCATTAAATATCCCTAGTCATAGTATTATCGAGATTGGACATCGATAAAAACGTAAAAGACTAGTATTACACTTGTGCACGTTGTGAGGGCACAACAACATAGTTCTCATATATTTGGGTATAGGATACTCATGGATAGACCCCCTCAGAATTCTATTGGTAGTATGACTATGTGTCTATGGAAGTCCGAAATCAGGGTAGGTGTATTTGGTCTTAACTTGAGACTTGCACCCCTAATACTTGCGACAATCAATATACTTTGGTTGCGGTCGTCCAGGGCTTTAACAGGTTCTGTGTACGCCAATGCTGGGTATATTGAGAATCGTAGTGTGTTGGGTGTGATGTCATGACGGAAGTGTCACTACAGTCATATGGAGATGATGGTCATGTAGGATACGGTACTGGTTCTCTTAAGTACTGCAGTCATCGGGATAATATGACTAGGTCATAGTTATCCAATATAGAGACTAGTTACCAGACATCCGACATGTGATTCGTACGGGGCAGACACAATTCCAGCCCCAGGCCTAGCACGTGATAATCCAATACTGGACAGAAATACGCAATACCACGTATACTACGCCTGATATAGATCGCTTATTCCTGTAAACATGTTTCTGGAGAATTGGGTAGGCATGGCGCTTTGCTAGAAGCCAACCTTGTCTTGTGAATCGGTGTAAACGTAGTACTAGGTACTTACATGTTCGGATAGTCCGACGACCCGATTTACTGCCAACATATCCGGGGATCTCATGGGTCTCTTCCTGAAGATTCACCGATGACGTATGACTCGCACTCTAATTAATCTGGGATTAATTTAATGAGAGAGAAAATTAATCTGGGATTAATTGCGGAGATATTTTATCTGGGATAAAATATCAATTAAGAGAGAGAACGATTAATTTGGAATTAATCGATAAAATAATATATTTGATATATTATACGAAATTGGATTTTGACGCGGAATTAAAATTAGATTTTAATTCGGGCGAACGAGTTAATTTAGAAATAATTCGTTAGCGATGTGAATAGTGATTTCGCTAGGCCTAATCGTTTAATTGCGTCGCAACGGAAAATTCGTTAATTTGGAATTAGAGAACCCGAGCCCGAGCCAGAGATTGTTTGCGAGTGCATTCGCATTTTGAATTCGAGCGCGGCACGCAAGTCAAATCAAGCGTCAAATCATTAGTGACATCAAGCGTCAAATCACATGTCACTTTGAGTGATGTGACAAGTTGACAATTGATTGATGTGAGTTGATGTGTATTGATTGACAATCATTTAATGCTTGACTTTTTGAAATTGAAAAATGGTAAATGGTTATTTTGATTTTGGAAATTAATAAACCTATTTTTACATTTCTTTTTCTCTCTCTCTCTCTCCTGGTTCACGGTTTTCACTCTTTTGGAGCCAAAAACCTTCTTCTCTCTCACGCCTCTTCTCCTCTCTGTTTTCTGGTTTGACCGAGTGATGAAGGAGAAGCTAAAGAAATTTTTGGTAAGTTTCTTGGGTGCTAGCACACATAGGAGGCATACCAAGGTGATATGACAGTGAGTTCGTGAACATGGAAGTTTATCACAAAGCTTGGAGCTTCAAAGGACATCCATGGCCGATTCTTGGAGGAGGAAGACCACCCCACTGCTGAGCAGTCCCCACACCGAGCAGTCCACTGCCGAGCTTCATGGAGGAGGGCAGTTCGTTTTGTTCAACACCGCCTCTCAACCAATCATTGTGAGTTTTTCCGCACCTCCTTTGAATGTATTCACATGTTATTTTCTTGCTTGCAATGATCTTGGGAAGCTTAGAGTAGACCAATAGATAGACCACGAGATAATTAGACAGTTGAAACATTGAATACAATGGAGAATAGATAAGAAACATGAGATAGAATAACTCAGAGTCACAATAAGTCGAGCCTAAACCTGGAGGCCATTGTTGAATTGGGAATCCTCATGGGAGTAAACTCATAAGAGTCTCATTGTATTGAGAAAGAAGAACTAGAAGAGAGTAGCACCAAAACCAAGAAAATATAGTGGAGATGTCCTAGGTAATTAAAGTTGATGAAGTTCTCAGTGGGATAAAGATATTGGGAGTTCAAAGGACTAAGATTAGAAGAAAATCTAAGTAGCAGTGTAGATTTCATAAGGAGAAATAACATGTTGAGTATAGTAGAATTTTGAGAAAGAATAAAGACTTAAGAGGGTTAAACAATGGAAACTAGTAGAAAGTGGTATAAAAACAATATGATAATGTATTTAGAGAGCATAACTCTAGAGAAGGTTCATGATAAGAGGTAGTATAATCTATAGTCGGGTAGCGAATCAAGAGTGAAGTTAAAACAAAAGAGACAACTCAAATAATACCTAGTGGAAATATCTTAGTGGGGGGGCTAAAACTAGTAAATATGGGAGTCCCAAATTTATAGATGAACAGAACACGTAACCACAGCATGGGTAGCTAATAAGATCACCACAACTAGGAAGGCATCAGAATCGATCCCCACCCTCCCAACCCTTGGTAGATCGCGATAGCAGAGATGGACCACGACATTCACCTCAAAGTTGCCCCCATGAAATAGATGAACCCGTGAAAGATATCAAACCATTATATTACAAAAGTTTTGGGTATAGAATGAAGCAGGATAAAAGATGAAAAGAACACTAATCATAAGATTTAAAAGTTGGTCAAAGTGTGACGACAATATAATAAAAATACTTATTAAGCGAAGACAGAAGCACACCATAGTGAGATCTCTCAATGTTGGATTAGAACCCAAATTCTGTTATGTTTTAACTCTTGTGATCTCTGAGAGGTAGTTAGCCATAGTTTAATGAAACCAAACCACCACGGGTTTGGGATAGCCATAGCCACAGTGAATAAATCATCAAGGTATAATATGCATAAACGGATCTCGAGTAAAGATAAGATTTACAAGTAATGCAACCAAGCATAAAGAACAAGTTGTGCGAAAGACAGTGATTGTATCATGCTAGCAAAGTAATCAAAAGTGAAGAAGAGTAAACCAGAACAATATAACCAGTGTTAACATAGTAATAAAGAACATAGCTTTAGTATAAAGGTGTATATAATCAAGCTTAGTATAGATATTTTACCCGAGAACTTCTTAGCTAATCAAGAAGAATCACTACAAAGAAAACTACCCTGATATAACATCTTATATATGAGGAAAATTAGAGGACACTAAGAGTACTTGGAGAGGTTAGTTATAAGTCATGAAGTCCAAAACACAGAGATAGTCGTGAATGTGGGAACTCGAAAGAGGAACCTTATAAGTAAAGAAGGTTTAGTAAGGTGAAAAACTGAGAGGGTCTAATAATTGGTTAAGATAAGAAGATATATGTTAAAATACGATTCTTCCTATAAAGTCATTTAAATAGAATAGCTGAAGAACCCGAAATATACACAGGTTAAGGGAAAAAGAAGGTTATGAGTTAGTGTTGGACAATTATGACCCATAGCGTCACTATTTGTAAAAGACATTGTGGTTTTTGTACAAATTAACTATGTAGCAATGGAAATTGCATTTTATCATTTCGTAATTTGATTACTTAAATATATAAATGATAAAAGTCATTATGATTAGTTCCAGATTACAAGATATGAGATGGTATCAATCCATAATGGTTTAATCATTAAATATCCCTAATCGTAGTATTATTGAGACTAGACATCGATAATGTGGAATAGACTAGTATTGCACGTGTGCGTGTTATGGAAGCGTAACATCATAGTTCTCATATATTTAAGTATTGGATACTTATGCAAGTGTGATAGGAGGTTGTGTTTACCGATGGTACGGAAACAACATCGCTTTGGATAGACCCCACAGAATCCCATTGGTAGTATGACTATATGTCTATGGGAATCCGCATCAGGGTAGGTGTATTTGGTCTTAACCTGAGACTTGCATCGCTAGTACTTGCGACAATCAATACGCTTTGGTTTTGGTCATCTAGGATTTTAACAGGTTATGTGTACGCCTCTTCTGGGTTTATTGAGAATCGTAATGTATTGGGTGTGATGTCAAGACAGAAGTATCACTTCAGTCATATGGAGACGATGATCATGCAGGGATACAGAACTGGTACACTAATTGGTTACCACCATCGGCATAATATGACAAGGTCATGATTATCCGATTAAAGAGACTAGTTGCTTGTGATCTGATATATGCTTCGTACGAGGCAGACACTATTCCAGCCCCAGGCCTTGCATGTGACATACGATACTAGATCGAAATATGCAATACGTAGTATATTACGCCTGACATAGATTAAATATTCCCTTAAGAATTTTTCTGGAGAATTGGGTAGGCACGGCATTCCCTCTCCCCCTAGGGCATGCCCATACAAGAAAAGAAGCAAAGAATTTTCAACCCATTTCCCCTAGCTCATTCACACAAGAAACACCCAAGCTCATACACACAACTCACACGAAAATCACAACACCCACAAGAAACACCCAAAGCTTATTGACACAACTCTCCCTCACTCTCAATAATCGACACAAACCAAAGAACCCTCATTGACTTGACCAAAACACATCCCGAACAGCCCCTTTACCTCATCAAAACAGCCCCCGAACCATACCATAACACCACCGAAAATCACACCCAAAACAGTAGCCAAAACATCCCAAGAACAGTAACTAAAATACAGCAGCAGAACATTAGCCAAACGGCAGCGAATCGGAGTCAAAAGCAGTAGTAAAAGATGGAGAACGACGACTCCAAACGGTGAGACAACGAACAAGAGCAGTGAACCAGAAGAGTTGCGGAGCATCCACCCTTCCGACGATCGTGTGCCTTACATCCGAGAGGTGATTTAAAATGTTAGACCTGAGGGTACTTTTCACACTCATCTTTATTTGATTTTTCTTATTTATCTTGATCGTATTTTAATTATTTGTTGAATCTTGTTTGTGTATGATGTGTGTTGTGGGTATTGGATGAATGGAAAAGTGTCGTCTCTTGTGGTATATAGGATGGAAACCCGGACATAAATTTCATAGCCGATTCCGAATGGATGGTAGTATGATCTGTACTCGGGATACAACTCCACGTACCACTTGAGTAAACAGCACACTCTTTTGTTTTATGTTGCTTCGGATTATTTATTTTTCGTTATTTGAATTATGCATGTTACTTATGTATGTGTGATAGAACCGAGCGCATGGGCTTAGTAAGTCGGATTAAAGGTCCCCTATTTGGAGGGGTTAAAATCCTTTACCACGATGCTTTGCTGCGCCGGTTGATGTGTGTTCGGTTGAATGCAAGATATGTTCAATCGGATATACTAAGTTTGATATGATTGTCTTTATTTTTATATGCATTGAGATAAGCGCATGGGCTTAGTAAGTGTGATAAAAGGTCCTCTAATTGAAGAGTTTAAAATCCTTTGCCACGATGCTTCGCCGCGCCTCGTATTTCGCTATTTGCTTTTTTATGTATGTATTGCATCACATTTTGTGCATCAGGTCAGTTCCCGTTCGAACGCGTTATCAAACGCTATACAAACGTGACCCTTCTATTTTCTGTTCGAACGCATTTTACAAACGCTACTCGAACGCGCATGTAATTTGTTTCATCAGGTCTGGATCCGTTCGAATGCGTTATCGAACACTATACGAACGTGAACCTTCTGTTTCCCGTTCGAACGCGTTTTACAAACGCTTTGCGAACGCACACGCACATTCTTAGTCTTAGCATGCTTCAGTTCTGGTTCCGTTCGAACGCATTCTCGAACGTTACGCGAACGCAAACACACTTTCTTAGTCTTATCATGCATCAGGTCTGGTTTCGTTCGAACGCGTTCTCAAACGCTATACGAACGCGAACCTTTTGTTTACCGTTCGAACGCGTTTACGAATGCTACACGAACGCGCACACACTGAACTGAGTCTGTCTCATCATATTCATGCATAATTGCCTCTTGGTTGATCTTTCTTGTATTATGTAGCCAATCATATTATTTGTATTCCTGCATTTATCCATTCTATGTGTTCTTGGGATGATATTCAAGCATGATTAGGCTGTTAGCATGTTATTTGGTTAATATGTTCATGAGATAGTATTCAAGCATGATTAGGTTGTTCTTAGTTTTCCATATCATATGATTGAGAAATGTTCATGAGATTGCCATGAGATGTTGCATGTTGTGATGAACTTGTTGATGTATGCATGTGAATTTAGAAGAATGATACTCTTGGAAATAAGTGTTACTTAAACTTGATTAAATTATTACATAAATCCTTTCATTACAAGTGACATAAGTAAGGGACCATTCTGAACCCAACGGTTTGAGGTCTTCCCTTACGAGGGGTGAGTGCGGCCTTAAATCTCATTTTCCCGGTTCTCACCGGGTGGCGACTCCATCATTCTCCGGTTTAGTCCCCCGTGGCTACTCCGTACTCCTGACCGGGCCGCGAGCCCGGGACAGCATGCGTCACCCAGATCCTGTGTACCCACAGTCTGGCGAATATGCAACAGGCAGAGTGATTGGGTCTCAGGAAGAATTTCAGAAGCTTCGGGATCAGGTTGAAACAGTTACCCGCATAATGAGGGGTAAGAATGAGGATTTGCTAGATTATGAGGCAATGACCTTCGGAGAACAGCTGCCAGCTCAGTTTAAAATGCCCGACATGGCCAAGTTTAATAGGAACGGAGACCCGAGGGTCCATCTGCAGCAATATGTCTCAGTCATGAGTTCAATGGGCCTATCACAGCGCCAAGTCCAAAAGATGTTTGGGATGTCACTCGAGGGGGCACCTGTGGTTTGGTATCATAGCCTTAAGAAGAAGGTTAAGGAAGATTGGAAGGAACTAGCTGATGCTTTTCTGAAGCAGTATGTTACAGACTTAGAGATTGACTTGTCACTCCGTGATTTGGAGAACACTAAGCAGAAGCCGGAAGAAAGCTTCAAGGAGTATGTAGACCGCTGGAGAAGCCAACTTCTGAAAATGCAGACTCGGCCCTCTGAGAAGGACCAGATTAAAATGATCATCAAGGGCACTAAGCCCTCGATCTACAGCAAGTTGAGGAGGATGACCTCCATGATTGTTGATTTCCGACAGTTGAGGGAAACTGTCATGGATATTGAAGAAGAGGAGGCGGAAAACCGAAAGTTTTATGGCCAGAATAGAAAGAATTTTGGGGGACATCCTGAAGCCAAGTCTTCCAGTGCTGAGGTCACTGCCATCAGGAACAGACGTTTCTCCAACTTGGGTAGACCTCTATCAAAGGTGTTTGAGAAATTGAAGATGCAAGGACTCCTGAAACCCTTGGAACCTAAACCACTCCCCAGCCCTGTGCCGCACTACCTTGACTTGAACTTATTCTGTTATTTTCACCAGCAAAAGGGTCACGAAACTGACAACTGCCCCCGCCTTAGGCATGAGATTCAAGACCTGATTGATACCCACAAAATACCTGACCCAGAAAGAGAGCAACCCAGCACACACAGGAATCCTCTACCAAATTACCACTCCGTCCCACCACCATGATCAACTTTGGCTTGCCTGAAACCTTTGTCCTCCAAACCCTCAACCACCAAGCTTCTCACATGGGGATAAGGGATAATAACAACGAAGAACCAGAGGCCGAGGAAGAAGGCACTGCTGTTTCTCCAAGTTTATCTTGCATTTTTAATAAAGACATTGATTTTGTTTGCTTGTTCGAACCTTTTCTCAACAATAATAAAGAAGTTCACTTCGCTTACTTGCCTGAATCTCAACTTCTCAACTTGCAACATGAGTGCATGTGACAAAAGCATTCAATCTTGGTACTATGATACTCAGAACGTAGGGAATCCTCAGAAGAAGCAAGCAGAAAAGATAAGTTGGCCATTCAGAAATTGGGAAATGAAGACAGTGAGACTGTTAGACTTGGAAAGGGAATGAGTTCACATAACCAATTAGTGTAGACAGATTGAAGCAGTACTTTGCCTAAGGAAGAGAAGACCGGGCTGTCACTAAGGGAATTGACCGAAGACCTAACCCAACGGGATACGAAACTCATGCATACATACATACACGTAACACATTTTGCATCATTTTTGTGTTTGTTTTGTTTTATATTAACAGATTTCAAAGAAAGAAAGAGAGAAAGCAGCAAATGCAAGCTAGTCAGAAACAGCAACAATACAGTTTCAGGAACGAATCCAGGGAATGAATCTCTCAGAATTTAGAATGAATCTCTCAGAATTTGGAATGAATCCAGGGAATGAATCTCTCAAAATTTGGAATGAATCCAGGGAATGAATCTCTCAGAGTTTGAAACGAATCCAGGGAATGAATCTCTCAGAATTTGGAACGAATCCAGGGAATGAATCTCTCAGAATTTGGAATGGATCCAGGGAATGAATCTCTCAGAGTTTGGAACGAATCCAGAGAATGAATCTCTCAAGAATTTGGAATGAATCCGGGGAATGAATCTTTCATATTTTGGAACGAATCCAAGGAATGAATCTCTCAGAATTTTGGAATGAATCCCGAGGGTCGAGGCCCACATCAGTATCAGTCTGGGGGCGAGGCCCATATCAGTAGCAGTTAGGGCCGAGGCCCACTTCAGCATCAGTTTTGGGGATGAGTCCCAGGGTCGAGGCCCACATCACTATCAGTTTTGGGGATGAGTCCCAGGGTCGAGGCCCACATCACTATCAGTTTTGGGGATGAGTCCTAGGGTTGAGGCCCATTGCATCACAAGCCGAGAATGGCACTCCAAGAATGGAAACACGGTTCGGGAATGGACCACCTTACGGTAACGGTTCAGGAATGGACCACATCACAGCGGTTTGGGAATGAACCAGGGGTCGCAGCACCTCACCACCCAAATCAACTCAACATGTGGAAAGTCAAGTGGCAATTGGCGCGCCAGGTAAGTGAAAATGCATTGCATAACTTTGATAGGATTGTCACTGTTGCACATTACACAAGTCCCATCAAAGTGGGGGCGACTGTAGGCACTGCATTTTTGCATATAAGTCCCTATGATGAGTCTCATTTGGAGGCATTACCTTTTAAGTCACGGAAATCACGAGAAACGGACGTCGAAAGGGGAAATTCAAAATAAGTATGTCATCGGATTCATTTCACAAGTTCACTGTTTTCGTTCGTGCTGCGTTCGTTACTTCATTCGAACGTCAAACAGATTGCGGGCGTTCGTGCCGCATTCGAGGAGGCGTTCGAATGGTGTCGCTAATTCTGGTTTTGCTGCTAGCCTCACACCCAAGCCCAATTAACCCACCAAAGCCCATAAAACACATCCCAATTAATAAAACACATTTAAAACACATGGGAAATTAAATTAAAACTTAATAAAATTAAACATTGAATTAAATAAAATATTTAAACCATTTACCAATTAAATAAAACATAAAATATAATCATACCTAATTAAGACAAATCAAATATATTAACTTCCTAACTAAACAAAATCACATACTAAATTAAAAAGATGTCATGCCTAATTAAAATCAATCATAACCAATTAAAAATATTGTATTCCTAATCTAAACCAAATTTGTCCCCCATCAAATCCCTTGCTTTCCTTGTCCAACACCAAATCAAATCCTCCCTTTAATTCCAAATCCCTTCCTTGTGAGACAAGGTGAAGCCCTAGCCATTCTCTATATAAAAAAACACCTCTCCAAGGCATTCCCTCTCCCCTAAGGCACGCCCATTTCAAGAAAAGAAGCAAAGAATTTCCAACCCATTTCCCCTAGCTCATTCACACAAGAAACACCCAAGCTCATACACACAACTCACACGAAAATCACAACACCCACAAGAAACACCCAAAGCTTATTGACACAACTCTCCCTCACTCTCAATAATCGAAGATCACAAACCAAAGAACCCTCATTGCCTTGAACAAAACACATCCCAAATAGCCCCTTTACCTCATCAAAACAGCCCCCGAACCACACCATAACACCACCAAAAATCACACCCAAAACAGTAGCCAAAACATCCCAAGAACAGTAACTAAAATACAGCAGCAGAACAGTAGCAAAACGGCAGCGAATCGGAGTCAAAAGCAGCAGTAAAAGACGGAGAACGACGACTCCAAACGGTGAGACAACGAATGAGAGCAGTGAACCAGTGAACCGGAAGAGTTGCGGAGCATCCACCCTTCCGACGATCGTGTGCCGTACATCCGAGAGGTGATTTAAAATGTTAGACCTTAGGGTACTTTTCACACTCATCTTTATTTGATTTTTGTTATTTATCTTGATCGTATTTTAATTATTTGTTGAATCTTGTTTGTGTATGATGTGTGTTGTGGGTATTGGATGAATGGAAAAGTGTCGTCTCTTGTGGTATATATGATGGAAACCCGGACATAAATTTCATAGCTGATTCCGAATGGACGGTAGTATGATCTGTACTCGGGATACAACTCCACGCACCACTTGAGTAAACGGCACACTCTTTTGTTTTATGTTGCTTCGGTTTATTTATTTTTCATTATTTGAATTCTACATGTTACTTTTGTATGTGTGATACAATCGAGCGCATGGGCTTAGTAAGTCGGATTAAAGGTCCCCTTTTTGGAGGGGTTAAAATCCTTTACCACGATGCTTTGCTGTGCCGGTTGATGTGTGTTCGGTTGAATGCAAGATATGTTCAATCGGATATACTAAGTTTGATATGATTGTCTTTATTTTTATATGCATTGAGATAAGCGCATGGGCTTAGTAAGTGTGATAAAAGGTCCTCTAATTGAAGAGGTTAAAATCCTTTGCAACGATGCTTCGCCGCGCCTCGTATTTCGCTATTTGTTTTTTTATGTATGTATTGCATCACATTTTGTGCATCAAGTCAGTTCCCGTTCGAATGCGTTATCAAACGCTATACGAACGTGACCCTTCTGTTTTCCATTCGAACGCGTTTTACAAACGCTACTCGAACGCGCATGCATTTTGTTTCATCAGGTCTGGATCCGTTCGAACGCGTTATCGAATGCTATAGAAACGCGAACCTTCTGTTTCCCGTTCGAACGCGTTTTACAAACGCTACGCGAACGCACACGCACTTTCTTAGTCTTAGCAAGCATCAGGTCTGGTTCCATTCGAACGCGTTCTCGAACGCTACGCGAACGCATACGCACTTTCTTAGTCTTATCATGCATCAGGTCTAGTTCCGTTTGAACGCATTCTCAAACGCTATACGAACGCGAACCTTATGTTTACCGTTCGAACGCATTTACGAACGCTACACGAACGCGAACACACTGAACTGAGTCTGTCTCATCATATTCATGCATAATTGCCTCTTGGTTGATCTTTCCTGTATTATGTAGCCAATCATATTATTTATATTCCTGCATTTATCCATTCTATGTGTTCTTGGGATGATATTCAAGCATGATTAGGCTGTTAGCATGTTATTTGGTTAATATGTTCATGAGATAATATTCAAGCATGATTAGGTTGTTCTTAGTTTTCCATATCATATGATTGAGAAATGTTCATGAGATTGCCATGAGATGTTGCATGTTGTGATGAACTTGTTGATGTATGCATGTGAATTTAGAAGCATGATACTCTTGGAAATAAGTGTTACTTAAACTTGATTAAATTATTACATAAATCCTTTCATTACAAGTGACATGAGTAAGGGACCTTTCCGAACCCAACGGTTTGAGTTCTTCCCTTGCGAGGGGTGAGTGCGGCCTTAAATCTCATTTTCCCGGTTCATACCGGGTGGCGACTCCATCATTCTCCGGTTTAGTCCCCCGTGGCTACTCCGTACTCCCGACCGGGCCGTGAGCCCTAGACAGCATGCGTCGCCCAGATCCTGTGTGCCCACAGTTATATGGCAGTGGGCTATTGTTGGGCGTGAAAGACGTGGGTAGGCTGCACGTGAAGAGGATTTGTGGCGCTGAAGTGCTATGTGTTGAGCGTGAGTGGAGGGCGCTATAACGTGTTTAGGGCTGGTGTTTACGTGAATGGCTTGTGATGTGAGGGTGCAAGTGTGGCTGTTATGGGCAGTATGCATGAAGGCTTGTTACGTTTAAAGGCTGCGCTGAGTGTGGGGTATGTCAAGAAGGCGTGTGTTGCTACTTTAGGGTGTATGCGTGAACGTGGAGTATGCTGAGGGTAAGATGAGGCTAGTGACGAGTGGAGGGGTTGTTTCAGTGTGTGGCTAAACTGGGATGTGGCAGGCTACGTGTTGATGAAAGGGGTTTTGATGAAGTTGAAGGCAATGTGTGGCTTGGTGAAGGCAGGTCAGGTTGCTTATTTGTGTTTTGAGTGAGGAGGGCGTGAAGGTTGAGGCAGTGGCTTGTTGATGAGTTGTTTAATGTGTAAAGGCTTAGGGTTTATTTACTTTGTGCATGCCGTGTATGAGAGTTTCCTCTAGGGTGTTGGTTTGTGTTTTAGTCGCGTCCCAGGGAGCCAGGGTTGGAGATTTTGTGTTGTTCTTAATAGATGGAGGGAATAGATTAGGGTTTGCATGGTTTTTGAAAGGAAACAAAATCAATTATTGATGCATGTGTGGTATTTGATTTAAATAGTTTAGGCAATGATATTTATTTTTTGGTGGGAATTATATTAAATTAGTAGGTGATTTTTAAATTTGGATATGATTTAGTTTAATTTAGGTAGGGATATATTTGGATTAGGAATTTAATTTATTTAATTTATTTAATTTAAGAATTAATTTAATTTAATTTAATTTCTATTTGATTTGTTTTAATTTAATTTGATTAGCTTTAATTTAATTTAATTTAATTTGTGACATGTATTTTAAATATTTTAAATATTTTTTGGATTGGGCTTGAGTGAGATATGCTTGGTGTGTGTCTTATGGGGTTTGGGCTAATGGTGTGTTTTAATAACGAGGTCCAACAAGCGAGCCTGAAGCTAAACAAGGGACTAAAATCTAACAAAAATACGGGTTCCCTTCCGACGTCCGTTTCCCGCGACTTCCGCGACTTAAAAGGTAGTGTCTCCAAATGAGACTCATCATAGGGACTTATATGCAAAAATGCAGTGCCTACAGTCGCCCCCACTTTGATGGCACTTGTGAAGTGTGTGATAAGAGCAATCCTATCAAAGTTATGCAATGCATTTTTACTTACTTGGCTCGCCAGCTGCCACATGACTTGCCTGCTGCTCCGCTGAGCTGATGATGCAGTGGACTTCGATCCTGGGACGCATCCCAATAACTGCAACCGAAAACGGGGGCCTCGACCCTGGGACGCATCCCAATACTACTGAAAAAATGGGCCTCGACCATGGGACGCATCCCAAAAACTAAAGGTTCAGGGGGCCAACGGCCCTGGGACGCATCCCGATAACTGCAACCGACAATGGGGGCTCATGGCCCTGGGACGCATCCCGATAACTTTGCCAAAATAGGCCTCAACCATGGGATGCATCCCCAAACTGCGGATGAAATATGGGTCTCAACCTTGGGACGCATCCCCAAAACTGCTGATACTGAAGAAGTGGGTACAACCCTGGGACGCATCCCCAAAACTGCTGATACTGATGAAGTGGGTTACAACCCTGGGACGCATCACCAAACTGCTACTGATGTTGATGTGGGTCTCGACCCTAGGACTCATCCCTAAAACTGATACTGAAGCTGCTGCGGGCCTCGACCCTGTAACTCATCCCTAAACTGATGTTGATGCTGATGTGGGTCTCGACCATGGGACTCATCCTCAAAACTGATATTGATCCTGTTGCGGGCCTCAACCCTGTGACTCATCCCCAAAACTGATACTGATGATGACGTAGGCCTCGGCCCTGAGACTCATCCCTGAAACTGATGTTGATGTGGGCCTCGCCCGCAGACTGAGACTGATGTGGGCCTCGCTCGCATACTGATACTGATGTGGGCCTCGCCCCCATACTGATACTGATGTGATGCGGGCCTCGCCCCCAGAGTGCCATACCAAGCAGGACTGGTTCTGATAAGGATGTGGGCCCCGCCCCCAAAAGTGCCATACCCGACAAGACTGATACTGATAATGATATGGGCCTCGCCCCCGAACTATTACTGATATGGGCCTCACCCCCAAAACTGATACTGATATGGGCCTAGCCCCATACTGATACTGATGTGGGCCTCGCCCCCATGCTGATACTGATATGGACCTCGTCCCAAACTGATACTGATATGGACCTCGTCCCAAACTGATACTGATATGGGCCTCGCCCCAGAAGTTCCATACTCGACCAGACTAATAATGATAATGTGGGCTTTGCCCCCAGAGTGCCATACTCGGCAAGACTGATGCTGATGCTAATATGTCATTTCAATATATTAAATTGCCTCTCATGAGATAATCCTGATAGCTAGACATATTTTCGTCCTCAATGAATGCTTTCGCATCGAAAACTGAGAACCTTCAAAGTACTTGATACACTCAACTCCGATCCTCTGAATAGGTGATATGAGCTTGACTCCTAGTGTGTGTGTGACAAGGCTCTTTCGCAGCTTATTCCTTCAGTGAACCAACGCGATGATTTCGTTTCGGAGAATTGGATCGGTGGGTCTAACCAAACTTGATGTCTCGATCACACTCTGTGATTACTTCGTCATACTCAAAATGATATGGTCTTCTTCTCTTTTCTGGTCTATTTCTTTTCATTCTTTTCATTTTTTTTTTACACATCTACCCTTTAAGGTAGCATTTCTCCTCATGGTGGTCCTAAAAATCGCCCATGGGTAGCTTCACGCTTATCGGTTATAGGCGGCCTATTTTTTTCTTTTCTTTTCAGAGACTTTCTTTGCTTCCAACCATATCATATATCGTAGCATAAGTAAACCAGGGTGGACATCCAGGCAAATGGTCATTCACCTATCCATCATCCCTTCGAATAGTCATCTTGCCAACCACTCAGGTTTCCACTGTTGGGATCCCGTAATCAAGTGCCCGCGAGTCCAGCTGAGATCAATCCATTCATAATATCGGACCAGAGCACGTCTTGCACTTATCGTTTCTAAAGCTTTTGTCTACAGCAAACAATGTCATCACCGGACATATGTCTAACTATAAAAGATTTTCCTCTCCTTTTTTCTTTCTCCCTTTTTTTCACTCAGAATTCTTCCTTTCAACCGCAGATAATATGGGCTTCGCCCCAGGGATCCATTCCTGAAACTTATACTGATATGGGCCTCAACCTTGGGATTCCTTCCTGACACTAATACTTATGCGGGCCTCAACCCGGTGATTCATTCCTAAAACTAATACTGATTCTGATTTATTACTAAAACTGATGTGGGCCTCAACCCCATGATTCATTCCTAAAACGGATGACACGGTATTGTTGCTGCTTCTGATTGGCTTGCATTTGCCGCTTCCTCTTTTCTCCTTCGAACCTGCGAACACAAAACAAAACAAACACGAAGAGAATGCAAGGTATGTTACGTGTATGCATGCATGAATAATTTTCTTATTCCATTGGGTTAGGTCTTTCGTCAATCTTCATGATGACTGCTCGGTCTTTTCTTACTCAATTAAAGTACTGTTTCAATCTGTCCACGTCGATCGGCTCGGTGAACTCATTCTCCTCTAATTCTGACAGTCTCACTGTCCCGTTTCCCAGTGCTGAATGGCAATCCTGTCTTTTCTGCTTGCTTCTTCCAAAAATTCACCGGGTTCGAAATATCGCTGAGTATCATAGTACCAAGGTTGAATAATTTTGTCAAATATACTTATGTTGCAGAGACTCAGGCAAGTTAACGAAATGAACATCTTTATTATCATTAAGAAAAGGTTCGAACAAATAGACAAAATCAATGTCTCTATTAAAAACTGAATAAGATCTGGGAGATAAACATCTCCATAAATTGCAATTTTATCTACCATTGCTTTCTTATTTCCTTCGACCATCAATTTCTCCAGGTACAGTAGTTCTTCTTCCTATTCACTTCTCCCTTTTGCAACCTCCGTCTCATCACTGTCTGAGAAGTTTTCCCAAAGATCCTCTCTTTGCTTTATTTCACTTTTACCACTGTTTCCCCGTATCCCCGTGCAAGAAGTTTGGTAGTTGTGCTTTTGAAGGACACGGCTGTCAGGTCTGCCGGATTTGGTCATGTTGGTGGGTACAGGTTTTCATGTGTGCTGGGTTGTTCTTTTTCCGGGTTGGGTATTTTATGGGCATCAATGAGGTTTTGGATCTCGTGCCTAAGGCGGATACAGTTGTTAGTTTCATGGCCTCTTTGCTGGTGGAAGTAACAGTAAAGGTTCAGTTTAAGGTAGCGTGGCACAGTGTTTGGAAGTGGTCTAAGCTCTATGGGATTTAGGAGTCCTTGCCCTTTCAGCTCTTCAAATACCTCCAACAAAGGTCTACCGAGATTGGAGAATCGTCTGCTTCTGATAGGGACAATCTCAGAAGGAGTGGGCTTGGTCTTTGAAGGATCCCCAATGGTCTTTCCATTCTGATTGTACATCTCTCTGTTATCGGCTATACAGAGTACGGTCAAACTGGCCACAACATTAGTCAGAACTTGCAATATCTCAATAATCCTGTTACTTTGGTCTCCAATTGATCCAAGCGGGATCCCTCGTTGGCTTACTCACTCATGTTGGCTGATGGTCTTCTGACAAGTCTTCCCCCAACCCAACGGGTATCTATGATGGCTTTTTAGAACACAAGGGGTTAGCATGATGCGTGTATGCATGAGTGCATGTCATGTATGCGATGTATGGAATAAATAAGCTTATAAAAGAATTTGCACTAATTGGCCCATTATCATTTTAAGTGTTCAATCATATTATTGCGCTGTGCAAACTTGTCCCAGTTAAAATTGCCCAACAGGTTTACACTTCGCGATAACATAACCAAATAACTTCAAATGATAAAAGGCCTATACATAAAATGGCCCATCGCATTTTAGAAGCCTTTGGCCCAACTGTCAAATGACACGAACTCATCCCAGTTTAAATGGCCCAACAAGTTCACATCTCTTGACAAAAGGTCCAACTAGATCCAAATAACGATGGTCCAAAACACAAACATAACAAGAAAATTCAAGCATAAAGCAATAAGTTCTACAGAGTTGCCCACGAACATTTCAGAAGCTCTGGGCCTAATTGTCATAGGATACGAACTCGTCCCAGTTTAAATAGCCCAACAAGTTCGCATTTCTGACAAGAAGCCCAACTGCGTCCAAATGGTGATGGTCCACAAGCACATTGAGATAATTCAAGCATTAAAATAATAAATTCTACAAGGTGGCCCATCAATATTTTAGAAGCTTTGGGCCCAATCGTCATAGGATACAAGCTCGTCCCAGTTTAAATGGCCCAACTAGTTCGCATTTCTCAAAAAGTCCAACTGCATCCAAATGAGGATGGTCCACAAGCACAAGGAAATAGTTGATATAGGCCATACAACCCCGGTCTACGCGTGGGTTCGTGGGAGTATAGACAAAGACTCTCGCTGGCGAAGGATTGCCTACAACTAGGTCTCCCCACTCCAGGGTTCGAGCGACCAAGTGAGCGCACCTTTTTTATACCCTAAAGTACGTGCCAACAAGTCATAGCGTGTGACTAACTGTCAAATGGATTTCTTGTTGCAGATTCCCCAAAGGGAGGGTGGAGCGAACTCTCTTAAATACCCAAGCCTCTTAGGCTCTTATCGCTTGGTGACAGGAATAAGCAACAAGTCCTCCAGATTAGTCTGTCACAACAGGCCAATGGTCATGATTATCTAGGTTCCTTCACAGCTTTTCCTTATAGAAAGGTAGTGAATGAATGACGACACCAAACCATTACCTAGCCTTAAAATGTCTTTGATCAAACCCCCATTTTACCCACTGTAGACACGATTAATTAAAGCACAAATCACAATTATTACAAGACATTATTTCAGGGCCGATTCTCTATCCCCAGTGGAGTCGCCAGACTGTGGGACACAGAAACTGGGCGACGCATGCTGTTTTAGGCTCGCGGCCTAGTTGGGTGTACGGAGTAGCCCGTGGGGGACTAAACCGGAGAATAATGGAGTCGCCACCCGGTGTGAATCGGGATAAAGATTTTAGGCCGCACTCACCCCTCACAAGGGAAGACCTCAAACCGTTGGGTTCGGAATGGTCCCTTACTTATGCCACTTGTAATGAAATGATTTGTGCAATAATTTAACCAAGCCTAAGCAACATTTATTTCCAAGAAGTATTCTACTTTTAAGTTCACATGCATGAAAGTAATCATCATAATGGCAAACATGCAATAGCACACGGCAATCTCATGAACATGTTTCGATCATATAATGTGGAAAACAAATAACAACCTAAACATAATGCAAATTCCAAACGCAAAATAAAGGACTAATCATGCTTGAAAATGAACAACTAAATGGGGTAAATCATACTTAAGAACCAAGTAGCATACTAACGGCCTAATCATGCTTGAATACCATCTCATGAACACATCAAATAAATAATTGCAGGAATTCAAATAGTATGATTGATTACATGATACAAGAGAAATCACCTAAGAAATAATTATGCATGACATATGATGAAAAGGACTCAGTTCAGTGTATGCGCGTTCATGTAGCGTTCGAAAACACGTTCGAACGGTAAACAGAAGGTTCTCATTCATATAGCGTTTGATAACGCGTTCGAAAAGGACCAGACAGAAAACATGCATTCGTGCGGCGTTCTGAAACGCGTTCGAATGGGGTTACAGCAGTGACCTCCAAAATACAGTAAACAACATGACACATACATGAACGGATGAATAGATGACACCTAATAAATAATAACGGGCTAAAAGGCGCGGCAAAGTATCGTGGTAAATGATTTTAACCCCTCGACATAAAGGAACTTTGATCCAACTTACTAAGCCCATGCGCTAATGACATAATGCATATATAAAAATAAAGACAACAATATCGGACTTTGTATACCCGATTGAACATATCTCACATTCAACCGAATATACATCATCCGGCGCGGCGAAGCATCGTGGTAAAGGATTTTAACCTCTCAAAATAGAGGACCTTTATAGCACTTACTAAGCCCATGCGCTAATAACACAATGCATATAAGAATTAAAAACAACAATATCGGACTTCGTGTACCCGATTGAACACATTTCACATTCAACCGAATATACATCATCCGGCAAGGCGAAGCATCCTGGTAAAGGATTTTAACCTCTCAAAATAGAGGACCTTTAATTGCACTTACTAAGCCCATGAGCTAATAACACAATGCATATAAGAATTAAAGACAATAATATCGGACTTCGTATACCCGATTGAACATATCTCACATTCAACCGAATATACATCATCCGACGCGGCAAAGCATCGTGGTAAAGGATTTTAACCTCTCAAAATAGAAGACCTTTAATCGCACTTACTAAGCCCATGCGCTTTATCTCATCATTACATAAACAAATAACATGCGGAAATCAAGTAACGAATAATAAATAAATCAAAACAATATAAAATGAAATATGCGCCGTTTACTCAAGTGGTACGTGGAGTTGTATCCCGAGTACAGATCATACTACCGTCCATTCAGAATCGGCTATGAAATTTTTGTCCGGGTTTCCATCCTATATACCACGAGAGGCGACACATTTTTCATTTTATCCAAGGGCCACAACATGCATCATTCCACAATACATATATCTTCCATTTATTCAAGGGCCACAATCATGCATCAATAAACAACTCACATGCGATAAAAATGAATAAAACAATTAAAAAAGATAGATGGAAATAATAGGAAAAGTACCCTCAGGTCTAACATTTTATGTCGACTTTCGGACTCGCGTTTCACGACCGTCTGAAGGGCTATCACTCCGTAACTCTTCCGGTTCACTGGATTAACATCTTAGCTCGCTGTTTTGCTATTTTGGTCGCTGTTTTCACTCCGTTTTACTACTATTTTCTCTGTATTTTCTGGTCACTATTTCAGGTGTATTAAGGCTATTGTTTTGGGTGTTTCGGGGACTGTTTTAGGCGGTTTCTGGACTGTTTTACTGGGCAGTTTCTGGGTTAGTTCAGGGTAATTTCGGGACAAATTAGGGACTGATTTGGTGCAGTTTTGATGGTGTTATACGGCAATGGGCTATTGTTGGGCGTGAAGGACGTGGGTAGGCTGCACGTGAAGAGGATTTATGGTGCTGAAGTGCTATGTGTTTAACGTGAGTGGAGGGTGCTATAACGTGTTTAGGGCTGGTGTTTACGTGAATGGCCTGTGATGTGAGGGTGCAAGTGTGGTTGTTATGGGCAGTATGTGTGAAGGCTTGTTACGTTTGAAGGCTGCGCTGAGTGTGGGGTATATCAAGAAGGCGTGTGTTGATGCTTTAGGGTGTATGCGTGAACGTGGAGTATGCTGAGGGTGTGATGAGGCTAGTGACGAGTGGAAGGGTTGTTTCAGTGTGTGGCTAAACTGGCTGTGGCAGGCTACGTGTTGATGAAAGGGGTTTTGATGAAGTTGAAGGCAATGCGTGGCTAGGTGAAGGCAGGTCAGGTTGCTTATTTGTGTTTTGAGTGAAGAGGGCGTGAAGGTTGAGGCAGTGGCTTGTTGATGAGTCTTTTGATGTGTAATGGCTTAGGGTTTATTTACTTTGTGCATGCCGTGTATGAGAGTTTCCTCTAGGGTGTTGGTTTGTGTTTTAGCCGCATCCCAGAGAGCCAGGGTTGGAGATTATGTGTTGTTTTTTATAGAGGGAGGGAATGTATTAGGGTTTGCATGGTTTTTGAAAGGAAACAAAATCAATTATTGATGCATGTGTGGTATTTGATTTAAACAGTTTAGGCAAGGATATTTATTTTTTGGTGGGAATTATATTAAATTGGTAGGTGATTTTTAAATTTGGATATGATTTAGTTTAATTTAGGTAGGGATATATTTAGATTAGGAATTTAATTTATTTAATTTAGGAATAATTAAATTAAATTAAATTTCAATTTGATTTGTTTTAATTTAATTTGATTAGCTTTAATTTAATTTGTGACATGTATTTTAAATGTTTTAATTATTTTTTGGATTGGGCTTCAGTGAGATATGCTTGGTGTGTGTCTTATGGGGTTTGGGCTAAGGGTGTGTTTTAATAACGGAGGTCCAACAAGCGAGCCTGAAGCTAAACAAGCGATTAAAATCTAACAAAAATACTGGTTCCCTTCCGACGTCCGTTTCCCGCAACTTTCGCGACTTAAAAGTAGTGTCTCCAAATGAGACTCATCATAGGGACTTATATGCAAAAATGCAGTGCCTACACAAGGTTTGTAAGTTAAATCGATCCATTTATGGATTGAAGCAAGCATCACGTTCTTGGAACCAACGTTTTGATGAGATCATAAAAGAATATGATTTCGTTTAAAACGAGGATGATCCTTGTGTATATAAGAAGGTTAGTGGGAGCGTACTGACATTCATTGTCCTTTACGTTGATGATGTATTGTTTATTGGCAATGACTTCCCATGTTAACATCGGTGAAAGCTCGGCTTTCATTAAAATTCTCCGTGAAGGATCTGGGAGAAGAAGCCTTTATTCTAGGAATAAAGATCTATCTGGATAGATCTAGAAAGCTACTTAGACTCTCCCATAGCACGTACATTGACAAAGTTTTGAAGAGATTCAACATGGATCAGTCCAAAAGGGGACTGTTGCTAGTGTCACATGGCGTCACTCTATCTAAGGACATATGTACGCGACCTGATGTCTCGTAAGCTTTGAGCATGTGTAGTCGCTATCAGGCCGATCCAGGTGATGGTCACTGGATGGCGGTTAAGAATATCATTAAGTATCTTAGACGAACTAAGGATGCTTCCTTAATCTATGGAGATGGAGAACTTGAGGTAACTGGGTATACCGATGCAAGTTTCCAAACCGATAAGACGACTGTAAGTCACAATCCGGGTACATATTTTGTTTGAATAACGGAGCAGTAAGCTGGAAATCTTCCAAGTAAGAGACTGTTGCCGATTCAACAACAGAAGCGGAGTACATTGCTGCAGCTGAAGCAGCAAAAGAGGCAGTTTGGATCCGTAAATTTCTAATTGGATAGGAGTAGTAGTTCCGTTAGCAGCTGAGCCCGTTCCTTTGTATTGTGACAATAACGGAGCATATAGCGCAGGCTAAGGAACGTCGCGGTCTCATCAACGATCCAAGCATGTTCTTCAACGTTTCCATCTGATTCGTGAGATCATACAACATCGTGGCGATTGTTGGACAAAATGACCCATAGCGTCACTATTTGCACAGATCATTGTGTTGTTGTAGCAAATTAACTATGTAACAAGGAAATTGCACTCTCGTCATTTGTGATTAGATCACCTTAGATATATAAATGAAGAGAGGTCCCTATGATTAGTTCCTGGATTGAGATGATATGAGACAGTATCAGTCCACGAAGGATTAATCATTAAATATCCTAGCCGTAGTATTATCGAGACTGGACATCGATAATGCGGAATAGGCTAGTATTGCACTTGTGCGCGTTGTGAGGGCACAACGGCATAGTTCTCATATATATAAGTATTGGATACTTGTGCAAGTGCGATAAGAGGTCGTGTTTCACCGATGGTACGGGAAACAGCTTCGCTCTGGATAGACCCTTCGGAATCCCATTGGTATTATGACTAGGTGTCTATGGGAGGCCGAAATCAAGGTAGGTGTGTGTATAGTCTTAACCTGAGACTTACATCGCTAATACTTACGACAATCGGTAAACTTTGGTTTTGGTGGGGGATCTTAACTGGTTCTGTGTTCACCTCTTCTGGGTTTATCAGGAATCGTAGTGTATTGGATGTGATGTCGAGATGGAAGTGTCACTCCAGTCATAATGGAGATGATGTCACGCAGGATACGGTATTAGTGCTCTTAAAAAGTGATGCGCATCCAATCGTGATATTATGACCAGGTCATGAATATCCGATTATAGAGACTAGTTACCAGACATCCGATATGTGTTTCGGACGGGGCAGACACTTATCCAGCCCCAGCCTAGCACGTGATTATCCGATACTGGGCAATATACACAATACTATTGTATACTACGCTTGATACAGATCTAGATATTCTTTGATGAATATGTCCGGAGAACTGGGAAGACTTAGACTTGGTGCTTTGCTAGGAGTCGACCTTGTCTCGTAAATCGGTAGAACGTAGTACTTGGTACGTACGCGATTCGGATACTCTGACGACCGTATTTACTGCCAGATTATCCGGGGATCTCATGGGTCGCTTCCCGATAATCCACCGATGACGCACAACTCGCACTCTTGAATAATCTGGGATTATAATAGAAGAGAGAAAATTAATCTAGGATTAATAACGGAGATATTTTATCTGGGATAAAATATCGTCTAAAGAGAGAGAACGATTAATTTGGAATTAATCGATGAATTAATATATTCGATATATTAAATGAATTAGATTTCAACGCGGAATTAAAATAGATTTTAATTCGGGCAAACGAGTTAATTCAGAATTAATTCGTTAGCGACGCGTAAATAATAATCGCCAGGCGCAATTATTTATTTAATTCGATTGAATTAACGTCGCGACGTAAGCTCGGTATTTCGGAAATATCGAACCCGAACGCGTGAGTGCACGTGGGCGCCACTTTCATTTGGAAACGTGGGGGCCCACATGACCATGTCATTCTAATGCTTTGCATGTAGATAGTGTACAATGCACTCAATGTCATTGCATGGAGTTTGAGTGTTTGACACTCTAAGCCATTGCATGTGTTGTGTCATAAATTTATTATTAATTTAATAAATATGGCATAAATTAAAATTGATTTTTGGTAATCATTTTTTAAATAACATAACACATTTTTCTCTCCAAAATTTCTCTCTTCCTCTCACGGTAATGGTGGCCATTTCTTCACTGGTTTTGAACCAGTTTTGGCGTGAGTTTAGGGGAGCAAGAGTTGGGTTTTCATGGTGAAAACGCAAGTGCTAGCACACTACGAGTCTTGCGAAGGTGTGGTAGGGAGGTTCCCCCATGAGACGGGATCCATCCGACGAAGATTGGAGCTCCGTTTCTTCACCCAATTTTCTGTTTTGCAGTGCAGTGGACTGCATGCAGTGGGCGTGGAAGGCAGTGCGTTTTTGGGCTTGAATCGTCTCCAAATCGACTAACGATCAATGTGAGTATTCCGCTACCTCCGTTGATGTGTTCACACATATTCATGTCTTGTTTGACCTTGGGACCTTATAGAAAACCAAAAATGGCATCATGAGCTAAGTTGCAAGCATGAAATTTGTAGGGCTTAAAAATGTTGGGTAAATGTGATTTGAGCATGATTTGAATAAATTGCTTGTTTGAGTATGCTTATAACATGTTTAAATTCATTTTGGTTGTTGGACTAATTTGATGAAAAATGATTTGGAATTATTTTCCCCAAAATGGATATGTTGGCCGAATGGTTTGGTTATTTTTTGGATCTTGGATTTTTGATTTTTGATTCATTTGATGAGTTAGAATCGATTAGGTTGACGTTAATTTGAATCGAATTGGATTGGATTTCGAATTGGACAAAAACCCCAAATTCCTTACCTTGGCCGAATGTGTCATTGCCCTAATGTCTTGGTATATTTTGATTTTATGAACATTGGATGTGTATGAAATCATTCGGGATATGTATTTAATGTCGATTGCGGATTAATTGGATTGAAACCGTATTGGACATGAAATCACTCCCTTGGCCGAGACTTAGCAAGCATGTAAATGGGTTTGATTTTTCATTATGTGTGTTTGACATGTAATAATGAATTAAGCATGATTAATTGGACTAATTTGGTGCTTCGAAAATATCGATTTAGTCGATTAATCATATAATGCACTTTTGGTAATTAAATTGTGAAAATTGGATTTTTGGATTTAATTAATTGGGCCTAATTTTGGAAATTAGAATTTAATGTTGTAATTGGGCCTTTTGGGCTTGATTTATCAAGTTTGGTTTAGGCCAAGTGGATTGGATCCAATTGGGCCCAAAACCTTAACCATAAAGCCCAATTGTGACTAATGAACCTTTAATGTTTAATTGGGCCTAATGGGCCGAAATTGATTTCTAAGGCATTTTGGGTGATTCCACTATTGGGCTTTGGTTGCCGAAGCCCATGCCTGAAGAAATTAATTGAAGCCCATTAGACTTGAATTAAATTGACGTTGGACGTTAATCGGACTTTGAGTCCCGACGCGATTGAATTTGGAATTTAAATCGTAAAAGGTTTATTAATTTAAAGTGCAATATTTAATTTGGAATTGAATAATGAATTAGTATTAAATACATGTTAAATTTGATTTAATGATGTAGTTTAATTTAATTCATGAATTCGTACTTTGAGTACTTATTCGCAAAAACGAGTTTGACTCGAACAAAATCAAATCGTTGTTTGAACATTGGATGATCACTTAATTATCAGATTAATTAATTTGATTAGATTGATTGATAGCATGCTTGTGTGTGTGAATACATGGTTGTGTTGAATGAATAATGTATATCGGATGGATATTAGATGGGTGGGCAATTTTGGAAATTGTAATAAATTCGATTTATTAAATTGGACCTGCGTGTCCAGCCTTATCACCTTCTTTTCTTTGTATTCTCTTCTCACCTATTCCCCTCTATGTATATGAGGTTTTTTAGAAGTGTAGTGTAACGGGTAGAAGTAGTACAAGTGTGCTAGCTTGAGTGAGAAAGGGAGAGATTTGATCTAGGATCAATGTGTTAAGTATCCATCCGCCATATCATTATTATTTTATTTCATACTCGCTTATTATGTATTTAGAATGCATGTTTAAGGGTGTATGATGATGAGACCTTAACAAAGATAATAATTAATTGGTAGCCAATTTGCACGCGAAAAACCCTCGTTTTATATTAAGCAAATATCCTTCCATTGAATGATTCTTGTTCAAGATCCGAAGTTGGCATTGGTTTGTTTTTGACCAAAGTCAAGACCTTTGTCAATCAAGGATGTACTTGAATCATGAGAGTTTTGTTGCATATCGGTGTCTTGTCCAAATCGTGATTTTTATTGACCAAAGTCAGATCACTTTTTGTCCAATGACATTGATTACGAAACTTTCCTCGTCAATGGGTCCTGCTTAACTGGAATCATTAGGTTTGTGTTTGGCCAAAGCCAAGGCCTAAATGATTCGGAGGATATGGTTAGGAAAATGTATTGGATACATGACATTATACATATGTTTCGGACTTGGATGTCCACCTAACCGGATCTAGGAATTGGATGAGATCCAATTGATCTGAGAGATCTACCTAGTTAAATAGCATACAGCTTTTTTGGCCAAAGTCAGGGTTGTGTGTTATTTAACGGGATCCTAGCCCACTAGGAAACACGGTTTCCCGAGTACTCCACAGAGGGTTAGAGGTCGACGAAAAATAGTGGGAGGCAAGTATTGAATTTGCAACATTCGTTCAATTACTCGCTAAACACGCTCATTTTTATTTTACTCGTCATACTAATTAAAAGTATTAGTCGGACTAATATTTTATGTTGTTTAAAAATATATATAGTTGGACTATATACAAACTCATTCAATATATATATAGTGATTTTTATAATTGGATTATAGTAATCAATATAATTGAATTAAAATGATAGTTGATTTTATAATTGGATTATAGTAATCAATATCAAAATTATAGTTGATTAAATAAATTGGATTATTGTAATCATTATAAATAGTACCTTATTAAATTGATTAAATAGTTGGACTATTGAAATAAGAAAGAAGAAAGAATTGAAAGGAATTGAATATTCAAAATATATAATCCTTGGATTAAATGTTTTAAATGATTTAATTTTCAATTGGGAATTAATAATAGGTTAATTTATTTGATAAAATAACTTATTATGACTAAGCCCATTATTAAGCAAATAGTAGAGCATGAAGTCTTTGGAAGATTTATGTGATGATGACTTTTAGTGCTTAATTAATATACTTATAATAAATCTATCTTTAGATTTAAAAGTATTTAAAATTGCAATTAATAATTCTTGGAGAATTAATTGACTATTCTAGTGGAGAAAAGTCAAAGTTTGCAATTGGGCATGTAGCACAAGGTGCACATCGTTTCGATATTCTGAAACCCAAGGCTTGGCCAAAGGTTTGTGAAATATTGAAAAAGATAATTGACATATCCCAAAGTAACTACCATTTGGATATGGAAGACACGAAGGAATTAAGGAAGGGCGAGGCTCTAACTTTAAAAATATTTGTCAAAGTTATGTTCACTACAGTATTGAAATTGAAAGAATACTTAGTGTGGTACATAAAATATATGTATTGACGTTTAGAATCCGCTGTGATTGTGAGCTGGATACTGGCTTCAAGCCGAGCTTTCTCTGCGACTTGGAAACGGGACGAAAGTCGCTGTGTTTTCGACCGTAGATACCTAAGTTTAGGAACTACCCTTTGGGTATGTACTTAAATTAGGAAATGTTTATATGTAACTAGTTTTATCTAGAGACATTATCTCTATATCAGTGTTTAATCCATTGCGGATAAAACCTTTATATTCTAGAACACTAAAGTGTTTCAATATATAAAGATGATACTGAAGATACATACATTGGATGTTGTAAATAACAGAATTTATATTTTGAATATAAATAAAATCTCAAAATATAAAATGACAAATAATAGCTCATATTGATTTGATCAATAGAGACTTATTTGTGGCATTGTTGTCTAGGACACAATTAAAGAAGACTCGTATATCCACACTTTTAAGAGTGGGTACTAGGACTGATTTGACTATTCAAATAAGGTCTACGAATCTAGTTTATTAGGTTAAATACCTAAAATACTATTTACTTGGTAATAGTAAAAGGGCCACCGATCTGTTAGCCCTATTCATGGTGAAGTAAGTGGGCCCATATCTAGCTAGGCTATATGTTAACATGAATATTTCGTGACCTTAACGGATGTGACATCACGTTGTGGTTATGTGTTTCTTTTGAAGAACACAGATCGGAAACTTTAGAGTTTCGACATGAAGTAGACAAACAGATCAGCTATAGTGTTATTCCGCCACGGTAATACCGTAATGGAAAATACTTAAGCAGTAAGTTTCATACGTACATGAAAGAGTATGGTATTCTTTCAGATGAGGACTCCTCCCGAGACACGTCAGTTAGACGGTATGTCCGAACCAAAAACCGAATTTTTGTTGGACATGATAAGGTTTATCACGAGTCGCTCTGAGCTACTATTTCCTTCAACAGGATATGTATTAACAGTGCAAAACTTATATGAATAAGGTTCCATATAAATCTGTTTGACAGATATCATATAGGATATGAACAGGGAAGAAACGAGGTTTCTCATTCCTGATAATTTGGGTATGCCAGGCATAGCGTTGGATGATGATACCAAACTAAGGACCCAAATTGGATAAGTGCCAATAAAGTTATCCTAAGGGAAACCTTAAGTATAGTACTTATAAATCCCACTTGAGAAAATGTAATTGTTGCTCACCATGCGGTTTTCCTGAGAGGAATACCGATATGCAGTGGTCAGTGGGAGGATAGTGATACTCGATGAAAATCGGAGTAATACTGTTCAAGGTACGAAGTCCGTAATGGAACACAAATAGTTCATCTATGATGAATCTATACCATTAATCTTCAATACACAAGAAACTAGTAGATCGGATAGAGTCAGAAAACAACCTAAGGTATGTGTTTCTGATCTCACCCCATAAAGATGTCAATCTTATGGAGGTGTACCATCCGACTACGTTATGAGGAAGTGATACGAGGTATCGACTCCCTGTTATGGCAAAGTGCCATGAGTCCGAAATGGATTCCATGTATAACAACTATGTTTGGATACTAGTTGTTGTACCACAAGGCGTAGTGCCTATGGTACATTAAACGTCTTCAAGGAAGACATACATGGAAGGCAACATACCAACGTGCAAAGCTAAGCTTTTGACGGAAAGGTATCGTTATCAACATTATGTTAATAACGGTTCAACCTTTTACCTGTTGCCATGGTAAATCCATTTTGAAGAGATGCTTATTGATAACTATATATTTCATTTATGAAATATGTTAGTTACAAATCAAAATCGCTTTCCTGAAAAGGAAACCTTTTGGAGGATGTTTACAACATCCTGACGATTTTGTATAACCGACAAACAAGGTTTGCGGGTTATTCGATCCATGTTTGGATTGATGCAAGCATAAGGTTCTTGGAATGACGTTTTGAAATAATTATAATGGTTGATAATTTGACTCAAAACGAAATAATTCTTGTGTATATAAGGAGGTTAGTGGTGGGAGAGCGCACTGACAGTGAAATTCCCATAAAGCTATTGTTGAAAGCTTGGCTTTCAATAGAAATTCTCCGTTCGTAGAATTCTGGGGAGTAACAACCTTTATTCAAGGAATAAAGATCTACTGGGATAGATTTGAAGTTGTTAACACTCTCTAGGAAATTGTACATTTAAAATGTACTTGTATTGGTGTCTCATACGCTTCAAGCATATGGAGTCACAATCAGGTCAATCCAAGTGATAGTCACTGGATTGAAATTAAGAACATCTGTTAGTATCTCAGAGAACTAAATATGCTATCTTAAACTATGGAGAAGGAGAACTTGAAGTGACTGGGATCACTGCTGCAAGTTTCCAAACAGTTAAATACTGTGGTACTATAAAGTTTGAACACCGGGACAGTGAGCTGGAAATCTTCCAAGCAAGATAACTGTTGCCGAATAAACAACAAATGCGGATTATTGCTGCAGCTGAGGCAGCAATAGAAGTCTTTTGGGTCGAAAGTAAATCTAATTAGATTAGATATAGTTCTGTTAGCAGCTGAGCTAGGCGTCAGCACAGGCTAAGGAATTAAAGGTCTCATCGACGATCCAGATATATACTTCTATATCATCTGATTCGTTCGGATCATACATCGTGGCGATGTGATGATCGTATAAATCGCGTCAAACGATAATCGAAACAAATCCGCTGACGAAAACCTTTCCTCAGCAATTTGAGCGAACCTTACATAGTTCGGGTGTAGGGCACTTGAGTGACTCGCAATGTGCCAAGTGGGAGATTGTTGGACAAAATGACCCATAGCGTCACTATTTGCACAGATCATTGTGTTGTTGTAGCAAATTAACTATGTAACAAGGAAATTGCACTCTCGCCATTTGTGATTAGATCACCTTAGATATATAAATGAAGAGAGGTCCCTATGATTGTTCCTGGATTGAGATGATATGAGACAGTATCAGTCCACGAAGGATTAATCATTAAATATCCCTAGCCGTAGTATTATCGAGACTGGACATCGATAATGCGAAATAGGCTAGTATTGCACTTGTGCGCGTTGTGAGGGCACAAGACATAGTTCTCATATATATAGTATTGGATACTTGTGCAAGTGCGATAAGAGGTCGTGTTTCACCGATGGTACGGGAAACAGCTTCGCTCTGGATAGACCCTTCGGAATCCCATTGGTATTATGACTAGGTGTCTATGGGAGGCCGAAATCAAGGTAGGTGTGTATAGTCTTAACCTGAGACTTACATCGCTAATACTTACGACAATCGGTAAACTTTGGTTTTGGTGGTGGGGGATCTTAACTGTGTCTGTGTTCACCTCTCTGGGTTTATCAGGAATCGTAGTGTATTGGATGTGATGTCGAGATGGAAGTGTCACTCCAGTCATAATGGAGATGATGTCACGCAGGATACGGTAGGTATTAGTGCTCTTAAAAAGTGATGCGCATCCAATCGTGATATTATGACCAGGTCATGAATATCCGATTATAGAGACTAGTTACCAGACATCCGATATGTGTTTCGGACGGGGCAGACACTTATCCAGCCCCAGCCCTAGCACGTGATTATCCGATACTGGGCCAATATACACAATACTATTGTATACTACCGCTTGATACAGATCTAGATATTCTTTGATGAATATGTCCGGAGAACTTGGGGAAGACTTGGTGCTTTGCTAGGAGTCGACCTTGTCTCGTAAATCGGTAGAACGTAGTACTTGGTACGTACGCGATTCGGATACTCCGACGACCGTATTTACTGCCAGATTATCCGGGGATCTCATGGGTCGCTTCCCGATAATCCACCGATGACGCACAACTCGCACTCTTGAATAATCTGGGATTATAATAGAAGAGAGAGAAAATTAATCTAGGATTAATAACGGAGATATTTTATCCGGGATAAAATATCGTCTAAAGAGAGAGAACGATTAATTTGGAATTAATCGATGAATTAATATATTCGATATATTAAATGAAATTAGATTTCAACGCGGAATTAAAATTAGATTTTAATTCGGGCAAACGAGTTAATTCAGAATTAATTCGTTAGCGACGTAAATAATAATTTCGCCAGGCGCAATTATTTATTTAAATTCGATTGAATTAACGTCGCGACGTAAGCTCGGTTTCGGAAATATCGAACCCGAACGCGTGAGTGCACGTGGGCGCACTTTCATTGGAAACGTGTGGGGCCCACATGACACATGTCATTCTAATGCTTTGCATGTAGATAGTGTACAATGCACTCAATGTCATTGCATGGAGTTTGAGTGTTTGACACTCTAAGCCATTGCATGTGTTGTGTCATAAATTATTATTAATTTAATAAATTATGGCATAAATATAAATTGATTTTTGGTAAATCATTTTAAATAACATAACACATTTTTCTCTCAAAATTTTCTCTTCCTCTCACGGTAATGGTGGCCATTTCTTCACTGGTTTTGAACCAGTTTTGGCGTGAGTTTAGGGGAGCAAGAGTTTGGTTTTCATGGTGAAAACCGCAAGTGCTAGCACACTACGAGTCTTGCGAAGGTGGTAGGGAGGTTCCCCCATGAGACGGGATCCATCCGACGAAGATTGGAGCTCCGTTTCTTCACCCAATTTTCTGTTTTGCAGGGCAGTGGACTGCATGCAGTGGGCGTGAAAGGCAGTGCGTTTTTGGGCTTGAATCGTCTCCAAATCGACTCAACCGATCAATGTGAGTATTCCGCTACCTCCGTTGGTGTGTTCACACATAATTTCATGTCTTGTTTGACCTTGGGACCTTATAGAAAACCAACAGCGATGTGAAGATCGAGAAGGTCGCATCAGAGGACAATATTGCAGATCCGCTGACGAAAGTTATTCCTCAGCAAATGTTTGAGCGACATGTACATAGTTCAGGTGTTAGATGCTTGAGTGATTGGCTATAGGCCAAGTGGGAGATTGTTGGACAATTATGACCCATAGCGTCACTATTTGTAAAAGACATTGTGGTTTTTGTACAAATTAACTATGTAGCAATGGAAATTGTATTTATCATTTTGTAATTTGATACTTAAATATATAAATGATAAAAGTCCTTATGATTAGTTCCAGATTACAAGATATGAGACAGTATCAATCCATAACGGTTTAATCATTAAATATCCCTAGTCGTAGTATTATCGAGACTGGACATCGATAATGCGGAATAGACTAGTATTGCACTTGTGCGTGTTATGGAAGCGTAACAACATAGTTCTCATATATTTAAGTATTGGATATTATGCAAGTGTGATAGGAGGTTGTGTTTACCGATGGTTCGCTTTGGATAGACCCCGCGAAATCCCATTGGTAGTATGACTATGTGTCTATGGGAAACCGCATCAGGGTAGGTGTATTTGGTCTAACCTGAGACTTGCATCGCTAGTACTTGCGACAATCAATACATTTTGGTTTTGGTCGTCCAGGATTTTAACAAGGTTCTGTGTACGCCTCTTCTGGGTTTATTGAGAATCGTAGTGTATTGGTTGTGATGTCAAGACGGAAGTATCACTTCAGTCATATGGAGATGATGATCACGCAGGGATACAGAACTGGTACTCTAATTGGTTGCAACCATCGGGATAATATGACAAGGTCATGATTATCCGATTAAAGAGACTAGTTGCTTGTGATCCGATATATACTTCGTATGGGGCAGACACTATTCCAGCCCCATGTCTTGCATGTGACATCCGATACTAGATCGCAATACGCAATACTACGTATACTACGCCTGACATATATTAAATATTCCTTTAAGAATATTTCTGGAGAATTGGGTAGGCACGGTGCTTTGCTAGAAGCCAACCATGTCTCGTAAATCGGTAAAAATGTAGTATTAGGTACGTACGTGTTCGGATAGTCCGACGACCGGATTTACCGCCAACATATCCAGGGATCTCATGGGTCGCTTCCCGAAGATTCACCGATGACGTATGATTCGAACATAATTAATCTAGGATTAATTACGGAGAGATTTTATCTAGGATAAAATACTATTTGAAGAGAGAGAACGATTAATTTTGAATTAATCGATAACATAATATATTCGATATATTAAATGAAATTAGATTTCATAACGGAATTAAAATTAGATTTTAATTCGGGCGAATGAATTAATTTAGAATTAATTCGCGAGCGATATGAATAGTAATTTTACTAGGCATAATTATTTAATTAAATTTGTTTTAATTACGTCGCAACGGAAAAATCGTTAATTCGAAATTAGCGAACCCGAGCCCGGGATGTGTTGCGAGCCCACTCAGATTTTGAATCAAGTGGGGCCCACAGTCACATCACAAGTCACATCACCTAGTCATTTTAATCAACTTTAAGTTGATGGAATTTGGTGGGTGGTTATAAACTTGTAAAACACACAAAGTGAAAAGGTGATTGACTTAATACCAATTTTGGTATATCATTATTTTATTTTGGAAATCAAAATACAAGTCAACAAAAAATCAATTTTCTCACTTCTCTCCTCATTCACGTTTTTGACAAGCAAAAAATTACTCTCCCTCTCTTTTGCTCTCATTGCCGAGAGTTGCAAGGAAGAACAAGGAAATTTTGTAGCAAAATTTCCAAAGCTAGCACTTACAAGGAATCATTCAAGGTGATAGGGAAACCAATCCTTGAGCTTGGAATCAACAACAAAGCTTGGAGCTTGGATTTCAATTCAAATGAGGAGCTTGGCCGAAACTTCAAGGAAGCAATTTTTCGTATTTGACGCATCTAATATCCGATCAGAGTGAGTATTATTCCGCAAATTCTTCTTTGAGTATTCACATGTTTCATTGCTTAAATTGATCTTGGGACACTTTAGAAACCCAACAGTTAGAACATAAAGTACTATGGGAATACTTTAAACATGAAAAGTAACAGAAGTTCTTAAGGATATTTAAAAGTTATTGTTATCATGGCAAGAGGTATTAAGGGGGTTGTAAAATCACAATGTAACTAAGATAAGTAAGAGGACAGACTACGAATATAGTACAATTTTCGAAATGATAACTCGTGTAGATAGATGGAGATAAATGATGTTGAATATACTTGGAATTTTTAGAAATAAAGTTCATGCTATGCTTAGAGATAGTGATAGTATGATGATGATAAATGTATAGTATTGAGCAGAGGATCATGGAGTGAGATTAAGGAATTAACTTTCAGTTAGGAACTCAATATATTATTCATTAAAGCCCATGCACTATGGAGTAGTATGCACAAGTGTGACAAGAGATTTCCAGAGGTTTTAGAATTAAGATCTCGAACAAAAGACCAGAAGGAAAATTAAGAAAGATAATGATAATCAGAGACACATATATCCTCGACCAGGACAAATCTAGGAGTTAAGCCCTAGAAAGGATTTGAGGACGAATCCTATTTAAGGGGGAGAATTTGTAACGACCGGAAATCCTGACTACTGTTACATGTGAGACGAGTGTTATACAATATAAATTATGTTTGAGCACATATACATTCATGGAACGACTTTGGGGATAATCGGTAGATTCCTCAAAATTCCGATACGAAACTGTATTATGTTCCACTTCGAATAGCCCATGCTATTTGGGCCGTAAATTTCTCATACGAACTCTAATTTTTATGAATTTTATATCACTAAAAATCTGAGATTGAGATCTAAAACTTGCGCGTTGAACACGTTTCCAAATTCAAAGTAGACACAGGTCAAAAATGCATGACCCAAATTATAATACTTTGAGTTTTAAAGATTTGATAATTGTAGCATGTGGAGAGCTTAAGTATGATGATGATTGAGTGATTGTTGTCCTTAGAAAATGTTGATTGGGGAAAATCCCCAACTTGCTAAATTTTGGGTGAAAAATTAAGTGAAGTTTGTAGAATGGATATAACTTGGTATTGAGTGAGATATTAATTATGTTGTGGATGTTTATTGAGGTTTAATGGAATGGTTTATGTTATAAATTTGATGTATAAGTGTTGAGGATGTATTTGGGTAAGATAAGCTTGAGAAAACAAGTGTATAAACCCAAGGGGTCAGTGTCGTGACGTGTACTGGAAAATTAAAACAAATTCATTTCTGGTTTGTCCGCGTCGCGATGCCCAAGGACTTACGTCGCAATACGAGATCAAAATTTTTCCCAAATCAGGTTTGATTTATTCCAGTTCTATCTGAACATGTTAGAGGCCACCCTAAAGGTCTCGTATCGGCTTGCCCTCACATAGTACTTCATGATATAAGTATGATATGCTTTAAAGTGATAGTAAGTGTTTGAATGCAAAAACCTTAGTATAATCTCTAAACATATCAATGAATTATACTCTAACCAAGTTTACCGATTATATATTATCGATAGGAATCCCAAGTTCATTGACTAAGCGAAGTAGTGCCAGCCAGGTTAGAAAATCAGTGAGTGGACATTCTTCACTAAAGTTGACTTATATGCTGTATTTTACATATTATACTTATTTTTTTACGCTTTAGGGCATTAGTTGATTTGTATTCCAATTATTTTATGAAAGATTATATTTTAAGTTATGTTTGAGAAAGAAATATTTTCAAGTATGAATTTATGATTTTCGAGGCATGTGGGAAAAGCCCACCGTAGTATGTAACTAGATACAGACATTGAATTGACGGATGACATATGCACATATAGAGGACTGGGGGGATGACGATACGTAATGCCCCCAAATCCTAGTTCAGGACTAGGGATAACAGATGCCCCTAGATCCTAGTTTTAGAGCTTAGAGGATAGCATAGATCTGCACCATCAGTTCTAGTTCAGTAGCTTGAGAGACGACGATACGTAACGCCCCATGACCACTAGTTTCAGGGACATTAGTGGCATGCTTTGGAGGACGGTGATACATAACGCCTGAAAGTCATGGATTTGCATTCTCGGCTCTAGTTAGGCATATGGGGGACGGCGATACTTAACGCCCCTATACGTCAGGTTTTCAGAGACATAAAACAGATTTTAGATACAGTTTTCAGAAAAGTTCCAGAGAAAGATTTTCTAGAGATAAAATTTTCAGAAAAAGCAGTTTATAAGAGATTTCCAGGAAAACAAATTTTATAAATGTTTTTCAGAAAGAAAGAGTTGTTTTCAGTTTATAAAAGAGATTTTCAGAAAAGATAAATTTGAGATAAGTTGAATTTTAGAACCATGTGTTTTCAAAAGCGTTTTAGTATTTATTTATAAATTGCCAACTCACTTAGATCATTCAAGTGATCTAACTCTCCCCCACTCCCAGTGTTTTGTTTTGCAGGTTCTTGGCGGACGGGATCGAGGGGACGGATACTGATAGCAGTCACTAATGGGTTTAGTCCACCAGGTCAAGTTAGAAACAAAGTCCAGTTCAGCTAGAGTCAAGAAGTGACATGTAATATACATCTTGTATAGTAAATGTTTCTTATATATTGCATTTTAGTAATAATTGTCATGTTGCACTATGTATTAAAACATAGCATTTAGTATTAAAAGTGTTATACATTCATGATTGATGAGTTGGGAAATGGCCCCATGCATGAGTTTATATGTGAGATAAGAATAACAAATATCAGAAGTCAAATGCTCAGGGGAATAGTACGGCCTATTCCCTGTCGGTAACATCTTCCAGATCGGGGATGTTACAGCTTAAGTGATAAAACCTCATCAACTACTGTTCTAAGTTATTTACATTATTGAAAATATTTCTTTATATTTGTCTCTACGTTAATGACACTACTAATTGTCTAAAATATGTAACAATTGTTTATAAATAACAAGTAACTAATCAATAGTTGCAAGTTCCGATATCGTATATCAAAATAGTTATTAAATAATATTTTAAAATTTAGACGAAAGATCTAGTATCATATACCCATAGCTGTTGTGTTAAGAAAATCAACACTACACACAACTTTTCACATCTCATTTCTTTAGCTTTCTTATTTGCCTTCAAATATTCGTAACAATTGTAAATAATTGACAAGCAAATTGTGTCAGACGCATGATCTCTAAAGGTCACCAAAGCTAAGAAATGTCATTGTCTAGTAAACAAAAGGCCAATGGATTTTTTTAATACTCCTCAAGAATCTCGAGACATAAACGAATTCATTTAAATCCTTATAGCATAAGAAAATTTTATCTCTAAAGGATAATGTCCTAAAAATGGATATTTATTTAGATTATCTACTGTGACTTAGTAATTAAGTCACTAATCATCATGATTTTACAAGAAATCGGAACAATAGTTTCCGATGGTTTAGACTAATCTAATATAGTATCCTAATCTAGTCTATTTTAGAACCAATTATAGAAACTTACAACCAGAAATGAAATCTGGAAACATATATAAAATATGCATGCAGTGGATTAGAAGTTTAATTCTATATACATAATAGAATAAGGAAAATAATAGCAGACAATTTTTATAATATTAGCCACTGCCTTAGTTATGGATTTTAAACCCAGCAATGTCTCCCACTAATTTATGTAATACTGTAATCCCCGACGAAAAATGAGAATTCACTAATTAAATTGAATTCCATAGTGAGAAGTGGTCCCCATGAATATATTTTGACTAATAACTTTGGCACGTTCTCGCTTAAGTATATTTACAAGTAGACAGTTCATTGTCAATCACACTCATTGTGACTCATGATTTTGGTCCTGACCATTTCTTGTATGACAGCTTTGGCATGTTCACAAGAAGGTGTATCAAGGCTACACTTGTCAATAATAAACTCAAGCTACATATATAGTCCTGACAGCTTTAGCACGTTCAGAATTTAATCAAGATCAATTTTTCAACAATTTAATTCTACCCAATAAACTATAACATAACTTAACCATTAAATATCGGTTACGTTTCCCGTTAATCCGGAACCAAAAAAGTCAAGAAAACATCCAGATTACAAGCATGTGTAAACACTGAAATTGGATTATATATCATATCACCTTGCCACGTGTCGCCTTATCACCTTATCCAGAATCTTCAACCGACGAACCAAAGCGTGCCACATCGACAAAACACGCGTCGCGACGCGAGCTGGGCGTCGTGACGCCGGACCCCTACTGACCCCTATAAATAGAGCGCGAAATCCCAGTTTCAGTTGTACCACTCTCTCTCATCTCTTTGATGTAAAGAGGGAGTTTCTCTCTCTAGTTTCTTTTAGTTTTTAGTTTTTTTTAGTTTTGTAATTAATTTTAATTACATTTTGTAATAATAGTAATTTACTTTTTTTTACTTTTTACAGTTTTTACTATTCACTTGGAGGAGGTAACTTCCCCAGCTAGGGTGAAAGGTAATTCTTTTACTATTGCTATTTAGATTAATCTCCCTTAAATATAATATATTCACTATTTAAAATATTGACTTAAAAAGGATACCGCCAGATTGGTCGGTTGGTAATTAAACTTTCTTACCGCCTATATGGCAGGTTCATGGACAAATCTTTTTACCGCCTTAATGGCTGGTTGGACTTAATTTAACTTAATCAGGATACCGCCTATATGGCTGGTTGGTAATGTTATCACAAGTTTATATATTATATTATGGGAGATATCTAAATTAGTAGTAGTAAAAGTAATTCCTTTTACCTTAGCATTTTATTTTATTGTAATTTACTTTTCAGTATTTACTTTACCGCATTTTTACTTTATGTCTTTTATTTTCAAGTTTTTACTAGCCGTATGTGTTGTAACTAAATTAGTTATCTGGAGTTGTGATGACTTTTAATATCATCGGTTTATAAGGGGTTAGATTATAGTTTGGGTATTATAAAGTTTTATTTATTGAGTCTTAATCTTAATGTTTTTTCATTAACTGGCCATTAATAAAATTGATCTGGTAAATCTAAAATGAACTAGACATAGGGATTTTAGGTTTCAGCCTTAGACTCAATAGCCCACGATCTTCCTTGAGGATAGATAACCCTTTAATAGATTTCCTTACAGGATAGACATATACCTGTCGGGCGGGGGTAGCCATAATTGGAACTTAAACTTAATGAATCCAGATAATTTGGTTGACATAGACATATGGTTCAATTGGGTTAAACTGGGTATTTGTGTCTGACCATCGACAGAGGCTTACACATAATTTAGTATTCCACGTTAATAAATCAATATATTACCCAACTTTAAGATAATCACTTCATCTTTAAAAGGATATTGGAAGAAATCACAACCCTAGATAGCTTTTAATATTGAATTTTCTTAAAACCTACTTTCGAATAATTTTATTTACTTGTTTTTAAATTTAGATTCGTCACCATTTCAAATCAATCCAACAACCTGTTAGATACTAGTAATCATTTGACCTCATAAAATTAATAGATTAGATATTAAGTCCTCGTGGGATCGATATTTTTATACTACTTGAACGATACGTGCGATTGCGTTATACGTGTGTGTTTACGCCGGTCAAGTTTTTGGCGCCGTTGCCGGGGACTTATTTATCTTTCACTATTAGTTTTAGGGTTTGATACGTTACTTGTATCTAATTTATTTTTACTTATTGTTTTTGTTTTCTTATGTTTCAGGTTCTCAGAAACTTCATGAGACGAACCAGAAGCTTTGAACTCCGACCGCTCGACCCATAAATTGAAAGAACCATCATACAGTTGTGAAGGGAAAGGCGAGAAGGCCAAGAAGCTTTAGTCAACATGGAACCTGAACCTTTGGAGGTTGCACCACCAATTCTCATTCGAGACAGAACCATTCTGGTGATTGACAGACTCATTTCTTGTGTTGTACTTCCTCCCTTACCAGCAAATGCGAGTGACATCAAAACATGCATTCAGATGATTCAGCAGTCAGTTCAGTTTAGGGGGAATGCAACTGAAGATCCTAATGCCCACATCAGCAACTTCCTGGAAGTTTGCGGCACTTTCAACTACAACAGAGCATCAGAAGAAGCAATGAGACTGCGAGTTTTTCCATATTCCTTGAAAGACAGAGCAAAAGCTTGGCTACATTCACTACCAGCAGGTTCCATCACAACTTGGAACACTTTAGCCACCAAATTCCTTGCAAAGTATTTTCCACCAGCCAGGACAGCAAAACTGAGAAATGACATCACATCTTTTGTACAACAAGATTCAGAATCCATCTGCGAAGCTTGGGAAAGATTCAAAGATTTACTCCGGAAATGTCTTCACCATGAGATTGAAAAATGGCTTCAAGTCCAAACATTCTATAATGGACTTTCTGGAATAATGAGAACCACAATTGATGCTGCTGCTGGAGGAGCTTTAATGGCAAAATGAGAAGATCAGGCCTGGGACTTAATTGAAGAAATGGCCAACAACAATTCCTTGTGGCCAACAGAAAGGAGCATGATCCAAAGAATTGCAGCAATTTATGAAAGTGGAGCCAATACAGCAGTCAACGCCAAGCTAGATCAGATATGCAAATTTATGGAGACTCTTACCACTGGATCCACAAGTTCACCATATGGAGGAGCACCAGAGTCGAACCAACTTGAAGAGACGGTGAATTATGTCAACAAATTTCAACAGACATAGGAACAGTCCATATTCCAACATCTACAACCCAGGGTAGAGGAATCATCCTAATTTTTCATGGAGCAACAATTCAGGCCAACAGTAGAACAACCCACCACCTGGATTCCAGCAACAGAACAAAGGCCAGGAGCAGGCAAATGAACTAAGAATAACAGAAGTGTTGACCCACTTGAAAAAAATAGAAGCAAAACACGACTCTCAAGCAGCAAGATATGATGCTATGTTTCAATCCCAAACAGCATTAATTCAAAGTCAATCAGCATCTATTAAAGCACTGGGGAATCAAATTGGACAACTGGCCAATGCTCAGAGTTACAGACTGCCAGGTAACCTTCCTAGCAACACAGAGCCAAATCTTAGGAACATGGGGAAGGAGCAATGTCATGCCATCATGTTAAAAAGTGGTACTGAAATCAACAAAGATGTTGGAGCCAAAACAGCTGCTGAGGAAGTTCCAAAAGAAACAAAGCAACAGATGGAGGAAAAGGAAGCAAAGGAAAAAGAACAGATCATTCCACCTCCACCTTTTCCTCAGCGTCTTCAGAAGAACAAATTGGACAAGCAGTTTTCTTGGTTCCTGGAGATCTTCAAAAAGCTACATATCAATATTCCATTTGCAGAAGCGTTGGAACAAATGCCCAGCTATGCCAAATTCATGAAAGACATTCTTTCACGAAAGTGGGGATTGGGAGATTACGAGACAGTAGCATTATCAGAAGAATGCAGCGCTATCATTCAGAGGAAACTTCCCCAAAAGTTGAAAGATCCTGGCAGTTTCACTGTTCCTTGTATCATAGGAGAACATAACTTTGGTAAGGCTTTATGTGATTTAGGTGCAAGTGTTAACTTGATGCCTTTTTCTATTTTCAGGAAACTGCAGATTGGAGAAACAATGCCAACTTCAGTCTCACTACAACTTGCTAATAGAACGCTCGTATTTCCAAGAGGCGTAGTTGAGGATGTGCTGGTCAAGGTTGACAAATTCATTTTCCCAGCAGATTTTATTGTCCTTGATATGGAGAAAGACGCAGACGTGCCAATCATCCTCGGGAGACCATTCTTGGCTACAAGTCGAACCATTATTGATGTACAAAAAGGAGAATTAACCATGAGGGTACAGGACCAAGAAGTAACATTCAATGTTTTCAAGGCTATGAATTTCCCAGATGATGAAAAGAATGAGGAATGTTTCAGACTTGATGTGATACACAGTACCATTCAGAACTCCAATGCAATGCAAAGTTCTACTGACAAACTTAAAACATGTCAATTGCCTGTGGAGCCTAAAGATAAAGCAACTTTTACACTGAAAGAGCCAATTTTTGCACTACAAGCAACAGAAGAGAAAAAGATCCACCAGCTCAATGAATTGGAGGAATTTCACAATCAGCCTTTTGAGGATGCCAAATTGTACAAAGAAAATGGCAAGAAGATACATGATGAGAAGTTAGTGCGCATATAACTAGAACCAGGGCAAAAGGTACTGTTAAACAAATCAAGGGTGAAATTCTTCCCATGGAAGCCAAAATCACGGTGGTCAGGTCCATTTGTGATCACCAAAGTTTTACCAGATAGAGCCGTTGAGATACATGATCCTGACTCCAACAAAACATTCAAGGTTAAAAACAAGCGTGTCAACACTACTGGGGAGAGAATCATTTGAGCGACAAAAAGAAAGTGTTACACTTTCAGATCCAGCCTAACGTTCGAAAAGTCACGTCCAGCTGTCGATGTTAAACTTAGCACTCGCAGGGAGGCAATCCATGCAATTTGTGTATATATTGTGATTTGGTGTGTTTTATTTTTGTGTGTTTAATTTTTACAGGTTTAGTCATTTCAAGATGGAAGAAGCTCTCACAAATCTTCGCAAGCAATTCCCTTCTCTCCCTCAAAAATCTCTGATGAAAGTCTACAAAGCTCGTTTGGAACGGATGAGATTACTGATGATCAAAGGTATTCCTACTGACATTCGTTGGTTAATTGAAGCACGGGTCCGATTGGCAGGTGAGTCTTCTGACTCTTTTATTTCACATCTGTCTGGCTTAGGAAAGAGCACATATGCTAAAAAGAGAATAGCCAAAAGAATGTGTGTTTGTTATAAATGTGCTCGTATGTTTTGTAATACTAGTTGTCGTTCTTTAGGAATGGTGTCTGATAACCGTGAATATAAGATTAATTTCATTAGGGATGGCTTGAGTAAGGAGTCTTTGGATGACATATCTAAAACTCTTGAGACGCATCCCAGTGGATGTGTGTATCATGAAATTCGCATGTTATATGCACAATTCCAAAAGGAAAGACAATTGTTAAGTCTCGGGAATCTGACTCAAAAAGACCCTTTTAGCCAATTTATAAGAAAATTGGATCGGAAGCTTGTCCCTGACGCATAGACGTCAATCAAGCCGCTACTTTTCTTGTAAATATTATATCTCTTTGTCTTTTCCTGATAATTGTGATTTGTTTTGTTGTTTTCTTTTATTTTCTCCGACAGGATCCAGACCTTTTTGACTATCACGATTTATTTTACTGTTAACTAATAATTGTCATTTGGCAGGTAGTAGTGCTATATTTTACTCACCGTTTTCAGGTGTTATAAATTCAACTCATCATTGCACTTTTGAAGACATCCAAAGTAAAACATGGAAGCCACTTCAAGAAGACAAGTTGAAAACATATGTGTGTTTGCGGTAGTAGTGTTGGTACTAAGCCACAATACGTAGAAGCAGCACAAGAATTGGGTCGAGTCTTATCTGCAAGAAATATGCACTTAGTATATAGCGGAGGCAATCTTGGACTAATGGGGATCATTTCAAAGGCCGTATAGGAATGAGGCAGTCACGTTTTGGGAATTATCCTAAAACCCTTGGCGGAGGCAAATCTTATTGGACCATCAAACGGAGAGGAACTGATCGTGCCAGGTATGTCTGAACGATGGTAGAAATGATTAACCGTGCTGATGCTTTTATTGCTTTGCCAGGTGGCTTGGGTACATTGGAGGAAATTTGTATTGTGCTATCTTGGGCGAACTTGAACATACACCAGAAACCGCTTGGACTCTACAACGTTGATGGATTTTATGATTTTCTTTGTGTGTTTCTTAATGATGCCCGGAGAAATGGGTTCGTGTCAAAACCTTTGAAAGAACTCCTCTTTACTGCCAGAACTGCTCCGGATCTAATTGACCAACTCATAGCCTATGAACCACAAGTTGATCCTATTCTTTCAAAGATAAATTGGTCCGAGGACGATCGTGGTAAGAGGCGTCGGATTAATCTGGATCTTAACCTTTAATTTCTTGTAGAATTTCAGCTAACCAGATACTATCTTCTAAACTCTTCTTCTACTGTTTAAGACATTGGGGACAATGTCTCATTTAGGTTTAGGGGAGGAAATTAGTTGATCAGTACCTTGTTTTTAGTTTGTGTGTTGTTTTTATTTTTAGTCCAAAATTTTAACAAAAATACAAAAAAATTGAAAAACTTTCAAAAATTACAAAAAATTTTTTGTTTTTTTTGTTTTTATTTTGACTAAAAAGGTGAAATTGGTAAGAGATAGCTGAGTAAGGAGTTTTCACTCCTGAGACGTATCTCAAACCTATTTCGAAACAAGTTAATTTTTGTTTATTTCATTTTAAATTATTTAATTTGCGAATTCTCCATAAAACTAACTAAAATGGATCTTCATATGCTCAGTTGAGAGGTATTATCAATATATATAGTAACATACGGACATGAGCTAAAATTGAAAAGTTTGTAATATTCAGTGCTCTAGTTTAATTGGAGGAAGCATCTCAAAAAGCAATGGAGTAAAAAAAAAATAAAAAATATGAGATCCGAGTTATTAAGTCTGTAAAGGTGTTTTAATACCTAATGCCCTAAAACCAACTGGTTTGGGAGTCACTGGCCCAAAGCTCACTACATGGATCAAAGATGCTGCAAAAATATATATATCTGAAGTCTGAGTAATTAAGTCTATAGAGGTGTCTTAATACCTGGTGCCCTAAAACCAACTGGTTTGGGAGCCACCGACCCAACACTCGTTACATAGACTGAAGATATTGTATATAAATAAAAAAAAATCAAAGAAAAAATCTGAAAAATCTGAAAAATTTATTCCATTGCTACAAAAGGTGTGAATTCTGATAAAACTTTAGGACAAAAATATTACTCTCTTATCAACTGCACTTATGAATGTTGTGGGCAAAATGAGTTGTTTAATATTATGTTGGCTGTGTATATGAAGAATGGTAAAAATGATCGGATAATTTACTTATTCAGTAATTTAGAAAGAAACAAAACAACTAGTAACTTGGAGTAGAAGTTTCACCTGATTAGTCACTAACTTCTTTATTCTCTTTTCGCTTGTCTTTTTTCTTTTGTGTGCATTAGTTTTTACTTTTTTTACTTTTGTAAAATGTTTGTGGGTATCATTGCTGTAAACCCTCACGAGACAACAACTCGTCCAATAGGGACACCTAGAGGTTTAAAGGCTCGTTGCATATGCTAAATGCAACCGTGATCCCTACGAAAGTGGCTTAGTAAAATTTTATTATGTTATTTTATTTTGTGTTTTGCTCGAGGACTAGCAAAATGTTAGGTTTAGGGGTGTGATGAGTGGTAAATCTATCACTATTTCCCACTTATTTAACCTAATATTTTGTATAGTTTCTTGAGTTTTGTGAATATTTTGATGTGTTTTATGTTATTTTGTAGATAAATAAAGTTTCAGGACATTCTGGAGGTGATTTGGACCAAAACAGTGAAAATTGGAAAAAATGGCATTTTGGTAATTTGCCACATCGCGACGCGCAAGCCTTTGGCGTCGCGATGCCTAACGTGCGCCAAACAGTGCTAACGTGCACGGGTCCACAAATCAGAATCTGAGAAAATTTGACTTTGCTAACATGCGTCGTGCCACGTGTCACCATCACAGCCGATATGCTAACATGCGCCGTGCCATGTGTCATCATCCTACGGTGCCGACAGTCACAATCGCCACGTGTCATTCCACATCTTTGCCACGTCATCGTCCTATCAATAGGTTGACTGAGTCAACATGCCACTTCACTGCCACATCATCATCAACCAATCACAGCGTGCCACATGTCGCGATTCTATGGTGCGGACAGTCAAATTGCCACGTGTTGCCACATCACCGCCACGTCAGCATCAATTATTGGCTCTCTTATCCCTATCTGACACGTGGCGGATAAGAATCTATCCGACCAATCAGAAGCCGCCACGTGTCACAATAATTGAGCCCCAACCACCTTTCCACGTGTCGCCTTATCACCTTATCCAAAATCTTCAACCGACGAACTAGAGCGTGCCACATCGACAAAATGCGCGTCGTGACGCGAGCTGGGCGTCGCAACGCCTGATCCCTACTGACCCTATAAATAGAGCACGAAATCCCAGTTTCAGTTGTACCACTCTCTCTCATCTCTTTGATGTAAAGAGGGAGTTTATCTCTCTAGTTTTCTTTAGTTTTTAGTTTTTTAGTTTTGTAATTAATTTTAATTACGTTTTGTAATAATAGTAATTATTTTATTTTTACTTTTTACAGTTTTTACTATTCACCATGAGGAGGTAACTTCTCCAGCTAGGGTGAAAGGTAATTCTTTTACTATTGCTATTTAGATTAATCTCCCTTAAATATAATATATTCACTATTTAAAATATTGACTTAAAAAGGATACCGCCAGATTGGTCGGTTGGTAATTAAACTTTCTTACCGCCTATATGGCAGGTTCATGGACAAATCTTTTTAACGCCTTAATGGCTGGTTGGATTTAATTTAACTTAATCAGGATACCGCCTATATGGCTGGTTGGTAATGTTATCACAAGTTATATATTATATTATGGGAGATATCTAAATTAGTAGTAGTAAAAGTAATTCCTTTTACCTTAGCATTTTATTTTATTGTAATTTACTTTTCAGTATTTACTTTACCGCATTTTTACTTTATGTCTTAGCATTAAGGAATCGGTGCCTGGAATAGTATTACTCCGATTTTCATCGAGTTTTACTTTCCACCCACTTACCACTGCATATAGGTATTCCTCTTAGGAAAACCGTATGGCGAGCAACAATTACATTGTTCTCTTGTGAGTTGTATAAGTACTATACTTTGGTTTCCCTAGGATAACCCATAACTTAAACACTTATCCGATTTGGGTTTTAGTTTGGTATCATCCAAACATATGCCCAGCATTCTCAAATTTTCAGGAATGAGAAAACCTAGTTTCTTTCCTTTTCATATCTAATATGAAATCTGTCAAACAGATTTTTATGGAACCTTATTCAAAATAAGTTTTATACTGATTAATGCGTATCATTTGAAGGAAATGGTAGCTCAGAGCGACTCATGATTAACCTTATCATGTCCAAGAAAATTTGATTTCTCTGTTCGGACACACCGTCAAACTGACGTGTTCTGGGAAGAGTCCTCATTGAAAGAATACTATACTCTTTCAAGTATTTGAGAAACTTATTGCTTAAGTATTTTCCATCATAGTCTAACCGTGATGGTTTTAATACTTTAGTCGGTCTGTCTGTCTACTTCGTGTCGAAACTCTTTGAATTCATCAAAAGTTTCTGATCCGTGTTTCACAAGAAACACATAACCATAACGCGATGTCACATCCGTAAAGGTTACGAAGTATTCATATCCACCTCTAGCCTAGCTAGATATGGGCCCACTTACGTCACTATGAACGAGGGCTAACAGATCGATGGCATTTTCACTTTTACCAAGTCAAAAGTATTTCAGGCGCTTTGCCTAATAAACTAGATTCGTAGACATTATTTGAATAGAATCAAATCTGTCCTAGTATCCACTCTTCGAAAGTGTGGATATACGAGTCTTGATTAGTTGTGTCCCAGACAACAATGCCACAAATAATTTTCAAATGATTAAATCAGTTTGAGCTATTTGTTTGTCATGTTATGCGTTTGAGATTTATTTATATTTAAAATATAAATACTGTTATTCACATCTAATGTGTTTATCTCAATATCATCTTTATAAAATAAAATACTTTAGTGTTCTAGAATATAGGGTATACCCGCAACGGGTTAAACCCTGATATAGAGATAATGTTTCTAGTCTAACTAGGTACATTTTAACAGTTTCCTAATTTAAGTACACACCCGAAGGGTAGTTCCTAAACTTAGGTTTCTACGGTTAAAACAGCGACTCTCGTCCCATTTTCATTTCGCAGATAAATCTCAACTGAAGTCAGTTTCCTGCTAATCACCAAATACTGCACACCAGTACATATATTTATGTACCACATTTAATATCTAAAATCCAATTTTAATACTAGTAGTGAACATGTTTATAACAAACATGGTTGAAGCCGGAGCCTTGCCCCTCTTCACTTCCTTCATGTCTGCCTTGTCCATACGGAAGTCACACTTCCAGTGACCTCGTTTGCCACAGTTTTAGGCAGACATTTTAGGATATGTCCTTTGTCTTCCTAGAAGACTTTTGATGATTTTGTCTTTACCCTTTTACCACACCCCAGAAGCCTTTGGCCAAGCCTTGGCCTTCCGGGATGTCGAAGTAAGATGCGCATTGCGCTTCTTGCCCTATTGCGAACTCTGGCTTTCTCTCCTTGAGTATAGACATTAACTCTCCAAGAGTTTTCTATTGCAATTTGTACTTCAAAGATCTAAGGATAGATCTATGAAGATCCTTCAATTTCAATATCATATTATAAGGATCTAATCCTTAGTTTTGACTAAGAAATTGAGGAGTCTTTGCGGAAAGCATAATGGATTAATCACTCAAGTTATCATTACATGAATATTCCAAATATCATGTTCTACTATTTGCTCAACTCCGGGCTTAGGCTCGAGACGTCACTCTATCAAATAAAGTAACTTCTCGGTCCCCAAGACTATCCTGAGATTTTATTCCCAATCTGAAAATTAAAGCCATTTAAAGACAATTTCACCCAGGATTAAGTTTTAAACACTAATCTTTCAGTTATCTTAATTGCTATAGTCCAACTATCCAATCAACGATTTTAGGTACTATTTATTATAATGATGACTATAGTCTAACTATATAATCAACTATAATTTAATTGGTATAAATTCAAATATATTGATTACTATAATCCAATTATATAATCAACTATAATTGAAGTAGTTTGAATACAGTCCAACTGTTTAATTAAAACAACGATTAAATATTAGTCCAACTAATATATTAATTATTTGACGAAAAATTTGAAATGAGCGCGTATTGGCAAGTAACTAAACGAATATTGCAAATTTAATACTTGTCTCCCACTATTTTTCGGCGAGCCTCTAACCCTCTGTGGAGTACTCGGGAAACCTTGTTTCCTAGTGGGCTAGGATCCCGTTAAATAACGCACAATCTTGACTTTAGCCAACAAATTGTATGATATTTAACTAGGTAGATCTCTAAGATCAATTGGATCTCATCCAATTCCTAGATCCAGTAGGTGGACATCCAAGTCCGAAACATATATCTTATACATGCCAATATATCAAATATATTCCCTAACCTTTTTCCTCTGAATCAATTAAGCCTTGGCTTTGGCACAACAAACTTAATGATTCCAGTTAAGCGAAACCCATTGACTTTGGAAAGCTTCGTAATCGATGTCGATGGACAAAAAATGATCTTGACTTTGGCCAACAAATCTCAACTTGGACAAGACACTGATATGGAACAAAGCCTTCATGATTCAAACACATCCGCGATGGACAAAGGTCTTGACTTTGGCCAACAAACCAGTGCCAATCTTGGATCTTGAGAATAAATCATTCAATGGAAGGAAAAACGCTTAATATATGTTGAGGGTTTTTCGCGTAATTCGCAACCAATTAATTATCTTTGTTAAGGTCTCATCATCATACACCCTTAAACATGCATTCTAAAAACATAATAAGGTGCGTATAAATAAAATAATAATGATATACTGATGGATACTTAACACATTTTGTTCCTAGAACAAATCTCTCCATTTCCTCTCTCCCACTAGCACAAATGTTACTTCTACCCAATTACATAACACTTCTAAAGAAACCTCATTTACATTGAGGGGAATATGTGAGAAGAGAAATACAAAGAATCAAGAGGTAATAGGCTGGATACGCAGGTCCAATTTAATAAATTCTAAATTTATTACAACAATTTCCAAAATTGCCATCACCCATCTAATATCCATCCGATATACATTATTCATACATCGCATCCATGTATTCACATAAAGCATGTTATCAATCAATCTAATCCAATTAATTAATCTGAAATTAATGACCATCCAATGTTCAAACAACGATTTGATTTGCGCGAGTCCGACTCGTTTTACGAATAAATACTCAAAGTATGAATTCTTGAACTATTATTAAACTAAATATTAAATCCAATTTAATTTGTATTTAATATTAATTCTATATTTAATTCTAAATTAAATAATTACACTTTTTAATGTGCCTTTACGACTTAGATTCTAAATCTAATCTTTACGTGTCTCAAAGCCCATTTAACATCAAATGTCAATTTAATTAAAGTCCAATGGGATTTCAATTAATTTTATAAGGCATGGACTTTGGTCAATATGGGTCAAACCCAAATACCAAAGCCCATTTAAGGAATCACCCTTATTTGCCAAGAAACCAATTTAGGCCCAATTAAAATTAAAGGTCCATTTAGTTATATTTGGACTTTATTGATATGGTTTTGGGCCCAATTAGATCCAACCAATTAGCCTAAACCAAACTTGGCCCAACCAAGCCCATTAAGCCCAAATACAACTTTAAAAGCCCAATTCCAAATTTGGCCCAATTAATTAAATTCCAAAATTCCAAACTTCATAATTAAATTAATCTAAAGTGTATAGCCATAATTAATTAACCAAATTAACATTTCCAAAATACCAATTTATATAATTAATCATGCTTATTATCATCAATACATGTCAAACACAATTGAATCAAAAATCAATCATTTTCCATGCAATGTCACTCACGGTAATTTGGGATTATTTGTCCAATTCTGATTTCAATCCAATTGAATCCTAAATCAACATTTCCCAAGTCATTCAAACTCATCCAATGATTCAAAAAACAAAATCACCATGACATTTAGGGCACTAGTCCATTCGGCCAAGCCAATGATTTGAGGAAAAATTGATCCAATCCAATTTTCATCAAATTGATCATGCATAACACCATGTTATCATCATTCAAGCATACATCAACAATCAATTTCATCAAAACATGCTCAAATCATTTTTACCCAAATTTTACCCTAATCAAATTTCATGCTTAAATCATAGCTCATGATACAATTATTGGGTTTCTAAGGTCAAACCAAGATCGATTTAAGCGTAAAACATGTGTGAATACAACAAGAAGTATGGCGGAATCATACTTACATTGATCGGCTTTTGCGATGCGTGGAACAACAAAAATTTCTTCAAGCTTTTCCTCCAAGGTTCGGCCATAGCTCATTTCTTTGTGCTCCAAGTTTCGGTCAAGCTCCAAGCTTGGGAATGGATTCCATGCTCAATGGTTTGTTTCCCTATCACCTTTGGATGACTCTTTATGTGCTAGCATTGGAAAAATTTGCCACATATTTTTCCTTGTTCTTCATGTATCTCTCGGCTTTTGAGAGAAAATTGGCCCCTTGGCCGAGAGTTTGAGAGAGAGGAAGATGAAGTTGTTTTGGTATTTTGATTTTCAAAAAACAAATACCAATTACACTTTCCAAAAATTGTACAAGGCATTAAAAGCCTTTCAACCACTCATATCACTATTCACATCAATCAATGATGACAAGCATCACTTCACTCAAAGTGATGTGACTTCCATCACTTGATTGACTAGTGATTTGACGCGTGATGTGACTTGTGGGCCGCACTTGATTCGAAATGCGAGTAGGCCCGCAAACACTCCCGGGCTCGGCTTCGCTAATTCCAAATTAACAAATTTTCCGTTGCGACGTAATTAAATCAAATTTAATTAAATAATTATGCCTAGCAAAATTACTATTCACGTCCCTAACGAATTAATTCTAAATTAACTCGTTCGCCCGAATTAAAATCTAATTTTAATTCCGCGTCGAAATCTAATTTCGTTTAATATATCGAATATATTAATTTATCGATTAATTCCAAATTAATCGTTCTCTCTCTTTAAATAATATTTTATCCTAGATAAAATATCTATGTAATTAATCCTAGATTAATTCTCTCTCTCTGCTAATTAATCCCAGATTAATAATGTGCTAGTCATACGTTATCGGTGAATCTTCGGGAAGCAACTCATGAGATCCCCGGATATGTTGGCAGGAAATTCGGTCGTTGGACTATCCGAACACGTACGTACCTAGTAATACGCTTTTACCGATTTACAAGACATTGTTGGCTTCTAGCAAAGCACCGTGCCTACCCAATTCTCCAGAAATATTCTTAAAGGAATATGTAATCTTTATCAGGCGTAGTATACGTAGTATTGCATATTACGATCCAACATCGGATGTCACGTGCTAGGCCTGGGGCTGGAATTGTGTCTGCCCCGTACGAAGCACATATCGAATCTCTGGTAACTAGTCTCTATAATCGAATAATCATGACATAGTCATATTATCCCGATGACTGCAGTACATAAGAGCACCAGTTCTGTATCCTACGTGATCATCATCTCCACTATGACTGGAGTGATACTTCCGTCTTGACATCACACCCAATACACTACGATTCTCAATATACCCAGAAGAGGTGTACACAGAACATGTTAAAGTCCTGGACGACCAAAACCAAAGTATATTGATTGTCGCAAGTATTAGCGGTGCAAGTCTCAAGTTAAGACCAAATACACCTACCCAGATTCGGACTTCCATAGACACATAGTCATATTACCAATGGAATTATGAGGGGTCTATCCAGAGAGAAGTTGTTTCCGTACCATCGGTAAACACAACCTCCTATTACACTTGCATGAGTATCATATACCCAAATATATGAGAACTATGTCGTTATGCTCCCACAACGCGCACAAGTGTAATACTAGTCTATTCCGCATTATCGATGTCCAATCTCGATAATACTACTACTAGGGATATTTAATGATTGAACCTTCGTGGATTGATACTGTCTCATATCATCTCAATCCGGAACTAATCATAAGAACCTTTTATCATTTATATATCTTGGTAATCTAATTACAAATGATAAAAGAGCAATTTCCTTTGTCACATAATTAATTTGTATAACAACATCATGATCTGTACAAATAGTGATGCTATGGGTCATAGTTGTCCAACATTATGAACTCGCATTACCACCTGCTATGGATTAGTTTCATCTGGTATTTCATATATCCATGCTCAGGAAGTATATTCCCGATGAGTCTCATATCTTGGAGCAACAAGTGTTGGATTTGCGATAAGATTTAACATATCCGGCACAGCCGGTGGCCATTATTGATAGAGATGTAAGGAAGCTCTGTTCAAAGAATGTACCGTCGGTAAATGTTCTATGTCAAAATCATAGTGAGCATGAACCAACGTGGGAACCTGAGGATGTTATACGTTAGCAATATCTGTATTTATTTTAGTCTAGTTAGTAAACTATCTCTCTATTTTTGTTTCGCATTACTTTTTGAATTTGAGGTCGAATTCTTTTGAGAGGGGATAATGTAATACCCGTAGAAAGAAATCTTCTTTTGGGAATATTTTTCTTTAGTTAAGGTAGCTACTTGTAGTGGATAAAAGTAGTTCAATATATATATATATATATAACATAATCTGGGCGTGAGACCTATTAAAAAAAACAAAAAGCCCATTTCATAAACTCTAGATCTTTCTTCCTTTTTCTTTTCTTTCATCTTTTCCACTCATTTTACGCCTTTCTCTTCCTCTCTCCCATCACACAAATTGCCCCCATTTCTTCTTCCCCTCTTCACGTAAAACAGTCCAGTTTCTGCCTCCTCCATATTCGAATTTTGGAGCTAGTTTCGTGCATTATTTCGCTTCTTTCAACTCATAGAATAATACCCTAGCTCGTTGGTGCAAACAAAATAAGGATCTTGGAGCCCTAAATCCCTTGGCCGAATCTTATTCACTTTGGGAAGGATTTTAATCCTTTGATCCATTAGGTAATACACCTCATTCTCATACTCCAATTAGTTAGCTAACTTAATAATCCTAATTAGTTACATGTAATTTATGTTCTTTATAGAAAAATGGTATGTTTTGCGTGTGGTGAATTTCATGGATATTTTGAAAATAATGACTAATGTGATGAATAAATGTTGTTCTTTGGTGGCTTTTATGTTCTTTTTGTACTTGAGTGAATAAATTTGTGGGGTGTTGATGAGTGTTGATTTTCGGCCAAGGGGGTTTCTTAGTTGAAGTGTTGGGTTAATGGAGTGGTAGGTTGGTTAGGGATTTCGCCAATGGAGAAATGTTTGGTGGCAGTAATGGAGTGTTGTTGTGTTAATGAAAATGAAATGAGAATGAAATTAACAGAGCATTGAAGCTCTCGGCAAACTGACTTGGGAGGGGACTGTTTATTTGTGGCTGATGGTTGTACATTTGGCTATGGTTGCAAACATGATTATTATTTAGGAGAGTGACTGTGTTAAGGGTTATTATGATAAAGTGTGGAAACTGAGTAAATGGAGGAGAAAGTATTGGCCATGACAGTTAGTGCAGAGGCTGTTTTCTTTGTATTGGAATTAAAGGTTTTAGGAAGTTATAGGGTGTTGGGAAGTAGAAGGATGAAGATTATCAATTATTTGTAATTTGTGGTTTCCTTGGATTAGTTCTTTTAAATAAAGTATATTGAACTAAGTAACTAGGGGGTAAGGCCCTGGATGTTGGGAATGTAGGAATCAACATCTAATTAATGACATTGGTATATAGGGTGATGATAAGGCAATATTGCAAAGTAGTTTATGCCCCTTTAGTATGGAGTAATTATTTACGTCAGTAGTGAATAATAGAATCATATTGTGCTCACTTTCCCTATGTGATGAACTTTCTTTTTCTTTTCTTTTGCTTCTTCTTTTCTTGTTTTTATTTAGATGATCAAGCCAAGAATCTTACCTATTTTCATCTTATTGTAGATCGACAGATTGATCAACTGTCCACCTCACAACAATCTTCGGCAACTTATCATAGTGAGTAGATGTCTTATTTCATGTTTTCTTGACTTATAATTTAAAAGAGTTTTAAGTTTTGAAGTTTGTTTGTTCTGAGCTTTAAATTGTTAACAGAATATGCATAATGATTAAATATTTCCGTCTCAGCGCTTCTTAAATGTTTTCATGATTTCAGAATTATCGATATGTTTCCGTTGAGACGCTCGACTAATGATATGTTTCCGTCCCGGCACTTGTTGCATGTTTTTTTATGTTTCTTTTTACAACTAAACATCGTGTTTCCGTCGAGCGCTTATTTAGGGTCTCTCGTCCATCGGAAATGGATTGACCTGCTACCTTGTCGACAAGGGATTCTTTGTTCCTCACTCAGTCTCTGCTCGCGACTTGGGCATTGAACGCTTGATATGTTTTTAACGATACATGCATTGGAAAACAATTTTTGAATATTTTTTAGATTTTCTTATGGATTATTTCTTTCGGTATCCACTCACTCAATTCACAAGACTCATCCCCCCAGTTTGTTCATGATCGCAGGCTTCTTCTTTTTTTGCTGCAGTCTCTTCTTTTGACGAAGATGATGCGTGGATGATGGATATTATTTTGCAAGTCAACAATGGTTATATTTTTAGGGCTGTAGGGTGTTAGAGTGTTAGTCATATGGTGAAAAGTATGTTAATAAAGATTTGTATTATTTGGTTATGTTTTATGAGATATGATGTTGTTGGCACCGAGCCCTTGAGTGATTATTTTGATTTTGATGCGTTATGTATGGGCCTAAGGTCGTGAGACTTGATGGATGTTTTGTTTGCATTTGTTTTGATGCTGGATTTTGGTACAGGTTGTCTAGTTTTAGGATACATCATGTCCCTTTTTTTAGAATTTGGAGGCTTAAGAAGAGGGGTTAATCATGTCCCCTTGTCGGTAACATCCTGCCCCTGGTGGGGTGTTACAACTACAAACAAACAAGTCAAACATATCAGCAGTTTATCATAATACTAAATTATTACAAGTTTAGATTTATCAATTTTTATTATCCTTTATACTTTACCATGTCAAATTCTCATATCTATATATTCACATATATGTCAATCTATTAGCTAAACATTCAAATACACAAGGTATCAACATGAATATCACAAAATAAGTTATTTTATATCGAAACCATTTCCATCATATGAGACGTGGAGTCAGATTTCTTATACTTTATTACGATAAAGCATCTTTGAAATATCATCAAATCGATAAATCAAACAAACTTTCTTCAGCTCTGATGGTCTTATGTTAACTTAACATTTGTGACTTATATACATTCACACATATTAATTTAGAAATAGAAGCTCACATCTCTTATATTCACACAAATCCAATTTCAGAATTCTTATTTGAAGATACGTCGAGCACCAGAAGTTTACAAACACATTAAGTCTCTTTCACAATATATGTACACACAATAACAACTTAGCATACACATTTATAACATCTTATATTGTGTACCGGTTTTCTAGTCATTTGTTCATTCCCCAATAGAACACGCAGTCTATACATATCACAAATTCTATCACACACAAATACACTCAAACATACCTACAGTCATCGTGCAACCAACAATGAAGCATACATAACAACCAATGTATCACAAAGCACGTAATCAAACAATAAATACATATGGCTGTCTTACACATACAATGCTCGTACGAGACACATTATCGATTTTAGAATAGGTATGAGATGAATTCTATCCGAACGGATTCCTAATCAGCTCGATTACTACACCACGAAATCATCCAATTACACATATACACATGCACACATACAAAATAATATAAACTCATCACATGATTTCTCATACACAAGCACATTCACGACAAATAATCTGAACATCATCCAAATACTCATATACATACATATATTTCAAACATACGAATATACAACTTACTACGAATTCAAATGTCAAATCTTTCACAGTCCTCATTTCTCTTCATTTATCGATCAAACATATTCATTTTCAGAATTTCTATCTAGAAATATTTAATACTGTATCTTTACCAAATAAACATATGCATTCAGAGAGAACTTAACTTATACTCATTCCTTATCTCACTTAACCATCCCAATCTCTATACAAATAAATATCATGTACGAATCATATTATTGCATTTACCGATCTTGTATACTTAAATTACTCATAGCTTATCATCATATATATATACAAACCATTATGAGTTCATACATTTACATACATCAATACATATATGTAGCCATCAAACTTTTCACTTCATATCATAGCGTTATCCTCAAACATTTCACTTCAAAACACATCAATACATACATATAGACATAAAGATCATTAAACATCTCACTTCATATCATAGGAATAATATAAGTCATACATGTGATGGTCGACTTGTTGGAGATTATCTAGGTCCCAAGGATCATATATCAAGCATGAAACATAAGTGAATACATTCGAGAAGTCGCGGAATACTTACATCGAGCGGTTGAGCGACGATTGAGGCAACAAAAACGAAATTTTTATGCCCCTCACTAGTTCGGCAGTGTGCAGTCCAAGCTCACTGGTTTGGCCATTTTGAATCACTTCCAAGCTCCAAGCTTCGTCGTGGTGATTCCCGGCTCATGGGTGGACTTCCCTATCACATTCGCATTGATCCCGGAGTGTGCTAGCACTCTCGATTTTGCCACAAAATCACACTTTGCTTCCCTTTTCTTCTTCCTTGGCTTCGGCAGTTCACAGAACCAGAAGACAGAAAGTTGCAGCCCCAAGGGCGTGAGAGAGGGAGAGAATTGGAGGGAGAGGAGTAAAATGTTCTCTTATTTTTGTAATTGATTTTTACAAATCAAATACATAAAATTTGGTTTCAAAAGTCAAGGCAATTATTGCCCACAAATGCCAACCACACACATCACTCAATCACATCAATCACTAGTTGTCAAGTCACATCACTCAAAGTGACAAGTGATTTGACGCTTGATGCGACTAGCGATTTGACGCTTGATTTGACTTGCGTGCAGCACTCGAATTCGAAATGCGAATGCGCTCGCAAATAATCTTGGGCTCGGTTCGCTAATTCCAAATTAACAAATTTTCCGTTGCGTCGTAATTAAATGATTACGCCTAGCGAAATCACTATTCACGTCGCTAACGAAATAATTCTAAATTAATTCGTTCGTCCGAATTAAAATCTAATTTTAATTCCGCGTCGAAATCCAATTTCTTTTAATATATCGAATATATTATTTTACCGATTAATTCTAAATTAACCGTTATCTCTCTTTTAAATGATATTTTATCCTAGATAAAATATCTCCGCAATTAATCCCAGATTAATTTTCTCTCTCTTCTAATTAATCCCATATTAATTAAAGTGCGAGTCATACGTCATCGGTGAATCTTTGGGAAGCGACCCATGAGATCCCCGGATATGTTGGCAGTAAATTCGGTTGTCGGACTATCCGAACACGTAAGTACCTTGTACTACGTTTATATTGAATTACATGACAAGGTTGGCTTCTAGCAAAGCGCTATGCCTCCCCAATTATCCGGAAATATCCTTAAAGGAATAAAGGATCTGTATCAGGCGTAGTATACATAGTATTGCGTATTTCTGTCCAGTATCGGATGATCACATGCAAGGCCTGGGGCTGGTACAGTGTCTGCCCCGTACGAAGCATATATCGGATAACAAGCAACTAGTCTGTTTAAAATCGGATAATCATGACCAAGTCATATTATCCCGACGGTTGCAACCTTATATAGAGAACTAGTTTTGTATCCTTGCGCGATCATCTACTCCATATGACTGGAGTGACACTTCCGTTTTGACATCACACCCAACACACTACGATTCTCGATATACCCAGAATTGGCGTACACATAAACCGGTTAAAGCCCTGGACGACCTCAACCAAAGTATATTGATTGTCGTATGCATTAGCGGTGCAAGTCTCAGGTTAAGACCAAATACACCTACCCTGATTTTGGATTTCCATAGACACATAGTCATACTACCAATGGAATTTCGAGGGGGTCTTATCCAGAACGAAGTTGTTTCCCGTACCATCGGCAAAACACAACCTCCTATTACACTTGCATGACTATCCTATACCCAAATATATGAGAACTATGCCGTTGTGCCCTCACTGCGCGCACAAATGTAATACTAGTCTTTTACGCATTCATCGATGTCCAATCTCGATAATGCTCTGACTAGGGATATTTAATGATTTATCCTTCGTGGATTGATACTGTCTCATATCATTCTAAATCCAGGAATAAATCACAGGGACCTCCTATCATTTATATATCTATGTGATCTAATCACAAATGAAAAGAGTGCAATCTCCTTTGTCACATAGTTAATTTGTACAACAACACCGTGATCTGTACAAATAGTGACGCTATGGGTCATAATTGTCCAACAATCTCCCACTTGGCCTATAGCCAGTCACTCGAGTGCTTGACACCCGAACTATGTACTGTTGGCTCAAATTGCTGATGAAAGACTTTCGTCAGCGGATTTTCATGATTATCATCTGATGCGATTTAGTCGATCATCACATCGCCACGATGTATGATCCGAACGAATCAGATGAATAGTCGAAGTATGTATTCGGATCGTTGATGAGACCATTAATTCTTTAGCCTGTGCTCGAGCCTAGCTCAGCTGCTAACAGAACTATATCTAATCTAATTAGATTTGTTATCGACCCAGAAGGTTTCTATTGCCGCTTCAGCTGCAGTAATAACCCGCATTTATTGTTTATTCGGTAACAGTATCTTGCTTGGAAGATTTCTAGTTCACTGTTCCGTTATTCAAACTGTATAGTACCGTTTGTGACTTATAGTCGTTTTATCGATTTAGGAAACTTGCAGTAGTGATCCCAATCACTTCAAGTTCTCATTCTCCACAGATTAAGACATCATCATTAATTCTTTAAGATACTAACGGATGTTCTTAACTTCAATCCAGTGACTATCACTCGGATTGGCCTATTTGTGAATCCATATGCTCAAAGCGTATGAGACACCAGGTCGCGCATATTTTTCAATGTACGATTCCAGGGAGAGTTTTCGAAAGTCAAGATTTCGCCGATAGTTATTTTATAGGAATATCATTTCCAAGAAATGATGTATTATCATTATTTATAGGACAATGATTGGCAGTGCGCTCCCACTAACCTTCTTATATACACAAGAATCATTTCGTTTTGAATTAAATCATAAACCATTATGATCACATCAAAACGACAATTTCAAGAACCTATGCTTGCTTCAATCCAAACATGGATCGAATAACCTGCAACCTTGTTTGCTAGTTTTGGTACGAAAAAACCGTCAGGATGTTGTAAACATCCTCCTAAGGTTTCCCTTTCAGGAAAGCGATTTTCCCGTAATGCTGTCATATTTCATATGTGAAACATGCAGCTTTAGCAAGCATTATCCAAATGGATTTACCGTGGCAACAGTTAAAAGGTTGAATCGTAATCAACACAATGTTGATAACGATACATTTCCGCTACAAGCCTAGCTTAGTACGTTGGTATGTTTCCATCCATGTACGTCTTCCTTGAAGACTTATAAGTACCAATAGGCACAATGCCTCGTGGTACATCAACTAGTTCTAAACATGTTGATATACATGGAATCCATTTCGGATCATATGGCACTTTGCCATAATAGGGAGTCGATATCTTGTATCACTTCCTCATTCGTAGTCAGTTGGTATACCTCAATAAGATAGACATCTTTATAAGGTGAGATCAGAAACCCATACCCCAGGTCGTTTTCTGATTCTCTCTGATATACGTGGTTCTTGTGTATTCGAAGATTAATGGTCTAGTTTCATCCTTGATGAACTATTTATGTTCCATTAAGGATTCGGTGCCTGAAACAGTATCACTCCGATTTTCATCGAGTTTTACTATCCTCCCACTTACCACTGCATATCGGTATTCCTCTTAGGAAAACCGCATGGTGAGCAACAATCTAATTGTTCTCTCGTGAGTTGTATAAGTACAATACTTATGATATCCCTAGGATAACCTACAATTGGCACGAAATCTGTCAAACAGATTTTTATGGAACCTTATTCAAAATAAGTTCTTGCACTGTTTAAAGCTTATCCGTTGAAGGAAATGGTAGCTCAGAGCGACTAATGATTAACCTTATCATGTCCAACAAAATTCGGTTACTCAGTTCGGACACACCGTCACTTTGACATGTTCCGGGAGGAGTCCTTATTTGAAAGAATACTTTACTCTTTCAAGTATTTAAGAAACTTATTGCTTAAATATTTTCCATTACGGTCTTACCATGACGGTTTAATACTTTAGCCGATCTGTTCGTCTATTTCGTGTCGAAACTTTAAAAGTTTCTGATTTGTGTTCTTCAAAAGAAACACATAACCATAACGCGATGCCACATCCGTAAAGGTCACGAAATATTCATATCCACCTCTAGCTTAGCTAGACATGGGCCCACTTGCTTCACTATGAACTAGGGCTAACAGGTCGGTGGCATTTACACTTTTACCAAGTAAATAGTGTTTTAGGCACATTGCCCAATAAACTAGATTCGTAGACTTTATTTGATTGGAATCAAATCAGTCCGAGTACCCACTCTTCAAAAGTGTGGATATATGATTCTTGTTTAATTGTGTCCCAGACTACAACGCCGCAATATGTTTCATATGATCAAATCAGTTTGAGCAATTTGTTTGTCATTATATACGTTTGAGATTTATTTATATTCAAAATATAAATTCTGTTATTCACATCTAATGTGTTTATCTCAATATCATCTTTATTTAATGAAACACTTTAGTGTTCTAGAATATAAAGGTTCACCCGCAGCGGGTTAAACACTGATATAAAGATAATGTTTCTAGTCAAACTAGTTACTTTATAACAGTTTCCTAATCCTACTCATAGCAGATTCTGATCATCAGTATATATTTATGTACCACACTAAGTATTTAAAATCCAATTTCAATACTAGTAGTGAACATAATCTTGACAAACATATTTGAAGTCAGACCCTTGCTCGTTCTTCAATTCCTTCATGTCTGCTTTGTCCAAACGGCAGTCACGCTTCCGCGATCCCGTTTGCCACAATGTAGGCAGACATTTTGGGATATGTCATTTATCTTCCCAGAAGATTATAATGATTTTGCCTTTGCCCTTTTTAACACTCCAGAAGCCTCTGGCCAAGCCTTGGCCTTCTAGAATATCGAAGTAAGGTGCGCCTTGCATTACTTGCCTAATTGCAAACTTTGACTTTGTCTCCTTGAGAATAGTCATTAACTCTCCAAGAGTTATTATTGCAATTTTAGTACTTCTAAAATCTAAGCATAGATTATGAAGATCCTTCAATTTCATCATCATACTTTAAGGATCTAATCCTTAGTTCTGATTCAGAATTTAAGGAGTCTACTGCGGTAAGCATAATGGATTAAGCACTAAAGTTATCATCACATAATCTTCCAAAGATTATGCTCTACTGTTTGCTTAACTCCGGGCTTAGGCCTAATATGTTATTTTATCCAATAAAGTAACTTATTAGTTTCCAGACCATCCTGAAATTATTCCCAATTTGAAAATTAAACCATTTAAATACATTTTCCCTAAGATTATGTTTTAAATGCCAATCTTTCAATTTTATATCTTGATTCTAATAATCCAACTATTTAATCAACGATTTAGGTACTATTTAATATAATGATTACTATAGTCCAACTATATAATCAACTATACTTTAATAGAATAAAAATCAATTATATTGATTACTATAATCCAATTATAAAATCAACTATAAATGATTTGTTTGAATATATAGTCCAACTATTTATTAAAACAACATCTAAATATTAGTCCAACTAAACTTTTATTATTTGACGAAATGATATTTGTTTGAGCGCGTATGGCGAGTAATTGAACGAATATTGCAAATTCAATTCTTGCCTCCCACTATTTTTCGGCGAGCCTCTAACCCTCTGTCGAGTACTCGGGAACCGCGTTTCCTAGTGGGCTAGGATCCCGTTAAATATCACAAAATCTTGACTTTGGCCAACAAATTGTATGATAATTAACTAGGTAGATCTCTAAGATCGATTGGATCCAATCCAATTCCTAGATCTGATAGGGGGACATCCAAGTTGATAAGTGGTATTTATATCACAATTTCTCACTCATTTGACCTAATGTTTTGTATTGTTTCTCGAGATTTATGAACGTTTTGATGTGTTTTGTTGTTATTTTGCAGATAAATAAAGTTTGGATAGCACTGGAGGCAATTTGGGGAAAAACCGGACAAAAATGTGTCAGCAGGGATATTTTGGTCTTTTTCGCGTCGCGACGCCAGGACCTTCAGCGCCGCGATGCCCAGTGTGCGCCGAATCTGCTAACGTGCGCCGGGTCAACGGGTCAGGATTTGATAAGTTTGACTTTGCTAAAATGCACCGTGCCACGTGTCACCATCACATCCAATCTGCTAACGTGCGCCGTGCCACGTGTCATCATCATATGCTGTCGACATTCAGACTTGACACGTGTCGCCTCATCATCAGCCATGTCTGCGGTCAAAGAGTCAACTTCGCCATGTGTCACGACATGTCATCAGCCTCACAAGGTCAACCAAGTCAACTTGCCACGTCAGCATCACCAATCACACACAGCGTGACACGTGTCGCCACGTGTCGCAATCCTATTGTGCCGACAATTGCAATGCCGCGTCATCGCCACGTCAGCATGACATCATCAATGACGTCATCACAATAATTGAGTCTTAGCCGCCTTGCCACGTGTCGCGTTAACAGTCAGCCGCCTTGCCACGTGTCGCCTCCTCAAGCGTGCCACGTCGAACTGTTCCAGCGTCGCGACGCTGGCTTGGCGTCGCGACGCTGAAACCAAATTTGCCTATAAATTCAGATTCAAATTTCAGAATTCGACACACACCATCTCTCTCTTCTAATCCGTGTAAAAGAGAATTCTCTCTCTCTCTAGAATCTTTTAGTTTTTATTTTTTTTACTTTTGTAATTAATTTTTAATTACGTTTTGTAATAATAGTAATTTACTTTCTTTACTTTTTACAGTTTTTACTATTTACCATGAGGAGGTAATTTCCCCAGCTAGGGTGAAAGGTAATTCTTTTACTGTTACTATTTAGATTAATCTCCCTTAAAAATAATATATTTACTATTTAAAATACTGATTAATAAAGGATACCGCTATATTGGTCGGTTGGCAATTCAATTTAATCTCGTTTAAACCTGACTAATCAAGGAAACCGCTATATTGGTCGGTTGGTAAGTTTATTTTCTGTTGGTTTGAACCTGATTAATCAAGGATACCGCCAGATTGGTCGGTTGGTAAATTTGTTTTGGTACCGCCTTATATCCTGGATTTCTGGATTATGACAAATATTACCACCTATATGGCTGTTGGACTTAATTTGACTTAATCAGGATACCGCCAGATTGGTCGGTTGGTAAAATATTATCACAAGTTTATATATTATTTTATGGGAGATATCTAAATTAGTAGTAGTAAAAGTAATTCCTTTTACCTTAGCATTTTATTTCTTTTGTAATTTACTTTTCATCATTTACTCACCGCAATTACTTTTCAGCATTTTCATTTTATGTCTTTTAAGTTTTTATAGCCCTAGTTATGTGTTGTAACTAAATTAGTTATCTGGGGTTGTGATTAATTTCAATATCACCGGTTTATAAGGGGTTAGATTATAGTTTGGGTAATATAAAGATTTATTTATTGAGTCTTAATCTTAATACTTTTTAATAACTGGCCATTAATTAATTTGACTAGGTAAACTTAAATGAACTAGACATAGGGATTTTAAGTTTAAGACCTCAGACTCAATAGCCCACGATCTTCCTTGAGGATAGATAACCCTTTAAAGATTTCCTTACAGGATAGGAATATACCTGTCGGGCGGGGGTAGCCATAATTGGAACTTAATCTTAATGAATCTAGGTAATTTGGTTGACATAGACATATGATTCAATTGGATTATACTGGGTATTTGTAATTGACCATCGGAAGATGCTTTTACATAATTTAGTGTTCCAGGTTAATAAATCAATATTTTACCCAACTATAAGTTTACCACTTCATCTTTAAAATGATATTAAAAGAAATCACAACCCTAGATAGTTTTTAATATTGAATTTTCTAAAATCTACTTTCAAACAATTTTATTTACTTGTCTTTAAATTTAGAATCGTCGCCATTTCAAATCAATTAAACAACCTGTTAGATACTAGTAATCATTTGACCTCATAAAATTAATAACTAAGGTATTAAGTCCTCGTGGGATCGATACTTTTTATACTACTTGAACGATACGTACGCTTGCGTTATACGTGTGTGTTTACGCCGGTCAAGTTTTTGGCGCCGTTGCCGGGGACTTATTTCTTTCACTATTAGTTTTAAGGTTAGATACCTTTACTTGTATCTAATTTCTTTTTACTTATTTCTTTGTTTTTCTTGTGTTTCAGGTTCTCAGATACTTCATGAGACGAACCAGAAGCTTTGAACTCCGACCGCTTGACCCAGAAATTGAAAGAACCATCAGACAGTTGAGAAGGGAAAGGCGAGAAGGCCAAGAAGCAATTGTTAACATGGAACCTGAACCTTTGGAGGTTGCACCACCAATTCCCATTCGAGACAGAACCATTCCTGTGGTTGACAGACTCATTTCCTGTATTGTACTTCCTCCATTACCAGCAAATGCGTGACATCAAAACTTGCATTCAGATGATTCAGCACTCAGTTCAGTTTGGGGGAAATGCAATTGAAGATCCTAATACTCACATCATCAGCAACTTCCTGGAAGTTTGCGGCACTTTCAATTACAACCGAGATGCTGAAGAAGCAATGAGACTTCGTGTTTTTCCATACTCCTTGAAGGACAGAGCTAAAGCTTGGCTACATTCACTACCAGCAGGTTCTATCACAACGTGGAACACTTTAGCCACCAAATTTCTTGCAAAATACTTTCCACCAGCCAGAACCGGAAAGCTGAGGAATGACATCACATCCTTTGTGCAACAAGATTCAGAAACTCTCTACGAAGCTTGGGAAAGGTACAAAGATTTGCTCCGGAAATGTCCTCACCATGAGATTCCAAAATGGCTTCAAGTCCAAACATTCTATAATGGACTTTCTGGGATAATGAGAACCACAATCGATGCTGCTGCTGGAGGAACTTTAATGGCAAAAGGAGAAGATCAAGCATGGGACCTAATCGAAGAAATGGCCAACAATATTCCTTATGGCCAACAGAAAGGAGCATGATCCAAAGAATTGCAGGAATTTATGAAAGTGGAGCCAATACAACAGTCAACACCAAGTTAGATCAGATACAAATTCATGGAGACTCTTACCACTGGATCTACAAGATCACCATATAGGAGCACCAGAACCAAACCAACTTGAAGAGACGGTGAATTATGTCAACAACTTCAACAGACAGGGGAACAATCCATATTCCAACACCTACAACCCAGGGTGGAGGAATCATCCTAATTTTTCATGGAGCAACAATTCAGGGCAAAAGAACAATCCACCACTGGATTTCAGCAGAACTATCCACCACCTGGATTTCAGCAACAGAACAAAGGCCAGGAACAGACAAATGAACCAGGAATAGCAGAAGTGATGTCTATGTTAAAAAAATACGATGCTATGTTTTAGAGCCAATCAGCTTCCATCAAAGCACTGGAGAATCAAATTGGACAACTGGCCAATGCTCAAAGTTACAGACCACCAGGTAATCTTCCCAGTAACACAGAACCAAATCCAAGAAACCGAGGGAAGGAGCAAATTCAAGCCATTACTTTGAAAAGCGGTACTGAAATCAATAAAGATTTGGAGCCAAAACAACTGCTGAGGAAGTTCCAAAAGATAGTTCCACAAATGGAGGAAAAAGAAGCAAAGGAAAGGAACCAGAAAGAATCATTCCACCTCCACCTTTTCCTCAGCGACTTCAGAAAAACAAACTGGACAAGCAGTTTGCTCGTTTCCTGGAGGTGTTCAAAAAGTTGCATATCAACATCCCATTCGCAGAAGCCTTGGAAGAAATGCCCAGCTATGTTAAATTCATGAAAGATATTCTTTCACGAAAACGAAGATTGGGAGACTACGAGACAGTAGCACTGACGGAAGAATGCAGTGCCATCATTCAAAGGAAACTTCCTCCGAAGTTGAAAGATCCTGGCAGTTTCACTGTCCCATGCACCATTGGAGAACATTATATCGGTAAGGCTTTATGTGATTTAGGAGCCAGTGTTAACTTGATGCCTTTTTCTATTTACAGGAAACTGCAGATTGGAGAAGCAATGCCTACCTCAGTCTCGTTACAACTTGCTGATCGAACACTCGCATTTCCAAGGGTGTTGTTGAAGATGTTCTCGTCAAAGTTGACAAATTGATTCTTCCAGCAGATTTCATCATCCTTGACATGGAAGAAGACAAAGAAATACCTATCATTCTTGGGAGACCATTCTTGGCTACAGGTAAAACTGTGATTGATGTGCAAAAAGGAGAACTGACCATGAAAGTACAGGACCAAGAAGTTACCTTTAATGTTTTCAAAGCCATGAAATTCCCAAATGATGAAAAGGAAGAAGAATGTTTCAGAGTTGATGTTGTTGATATAGTATAGTTCAAGATACTGAGCTAAATCCCACAGATACACTTGAAGCTTGCATCACCAACATGACTGACAGCGAGCTAGATGCTGAAATCCTGGAATGTATCAACTACCTTGACAAACCATTCCGATTCAAAGTAACACCACCGTTGAAAGTTTGGAACTGCCAAAGAAAGATCGAATCAAGCCTTCATTGAAGAACCACCACAGTTGGAGCTGAAGTTACTTCCGAGCATCTCAGGTATGCATTTCTTGGAAACTCTGAAACTCTTCTGAATTACCTGTTATTATTTCTTCTTCACTAACATTGGAGCAGGAAGAAAAGTTGCTGAGAGTGTTACGAGAGCACAAGAAAGCCATTGGCTGGACTATAGCAGACATTCGAGGCATTAGTCCATCATTTTGCATGCACAAAATCTTGAAACGATGAGTACAAACCCACAGTGGAGCATCAACGGAGACTCAATCCAATCATGAAGGAAGTCGTGAAGAAAGAAATCATCAAATGGTTGGATGCTGGCATCATTTACCCCATCTCAGACAGCAGTTGGGTGAGTCCTATGCAGTGTGTACCAAAGAAAGAAGGAATTACTGTGGTTACCAATGAAAAGAACGAGCTGATTCCAACAAGAACAGTGACTGGATGGAGAGTATGCATGGACTACCGAAACTGAACAAAGCCACGAGAAGGACCATTTTCCGCTACCATTCATTGACCAGATGTTAGACAGACTGGCAGGACATGAGTTCTATTGCTTTCTGGACGGATATTCAGGGTACAATCAGATTCCATCACACCAGAAGACCAGGAGAAAACTACATTTACATGTCCCTATGGTACTTTTGCTTTCCGCAGGATGCCATTTGGATTATGTAATGCCCCTGCCACATTTCAGCGTTGCATGATGGCCATCTTCTCAGACATGCTGGAGCAGAGTATGGAGGTTTTTATGGATGACTTTTCTGTGTTTGGAGATTCTTTTGACCATTGTTTGCAAATTTGGAACATGTGTTACAAAGGTGCGAAGATACAAACCTGGTACTCAACTGGGAGAAATGCCACTTTATGGTACATGAAGGCATTGTTCTTGGACACCGGATCTCACAAAAGGGATTGAGGTAGACAAAGCAAAGATAGAGACAATTGAAAAACTACCTCCACCAACATCAGTTAAGGTATTCGAAGTTTTCTTGGACATGCAGGTTTTTACAGGAGATTTATCAAAGACTTTTCCAAGATTGCAAAACCTCTTTGCAATCTTCTGGAGAAAGATGTGCCTTTCAACTTCACCACAGAATGCCAGAAGCCTTTGAAATCTTAAAACAGAAGCTGGTCTCTGCCCCATCATAGTAGCACCAGACTGGACCATTCCATTTGAGGTAATGTGTGATGCTAGTGATTTGCTGTAGGTGCAGTTTTGGGACAACGCAAAGCAAAGGTTTTCCACACCATTTACTACTCCAGCAGAACTTTGAATGAAGCTCAACTCAACTACACAACCACCGAAAAGGAGTTGCTCGCAGTTGTGTACGCTTTTGACAAATTCCGCTCTTATCTGTTGGGTCCCAAAGTGGTGGTCTACACAGATCATTCAGCAATCAAATATCTGATCACAAAGAAAGATGCCAAACCCAGATTGATCCGTTGGATACTTCTTTTGCAAGAATTCGACGTGGAGATTCGAGACAGGAAAGGGACAGAGAATCAGGTGGCAGATCATCTATCGAGGCTCGAGAATGGAGAAACAGCTGGCAAAGAATTGTCAATCAAAGAAACTTTTCCAGATGAACAGCTTTTTGCCATGAAACAACAGGAAGTCCCTTGGTATGCTGACTATGTCAACTACATTGTGTCAGGAAAATGGCCGTTGGAATGGACAACTCAGCAACGGAAAAAGTTCTTCAAAGAAGTCAAACATTATGTCTGGGATGAACCGTACCTGTTCAAACGGTGTGCTGATCAACTACTGAGACGATGTGTTCCACATGAGGAAATCAACAGTGTTTTGCAACACTGTCATTCATCACCATATGGCGGACACTTCAGCGGAAACAAAACTGCAGCCAAAGTCCTACAATCAGGTTTGTTCTGGCCCACTCTTTTTAAAGATGCTTATTTTTTGCTTTTCAATGTGACAGGTGCCAGAGAATGGGAAATATTTCCAGGAGAAACGAAGGACCGTTGCAAAACATTCTAGAAGTGGAATATTCGATGTATGGGGTATTGATTTCATGGGACCCTTTGTTCCATCATTCGGAAATTTGTACATCCTGGTTGCTGTAGACTACGTCTCCAAATGGGTCGAAGCAATTGCACTGCCATCCAATGATTCAAAAGTGGTGATCAAATTCCTGAAAAAGAATTTTTCACTCGGTTCGGAACACCTCGGGCAATTATCAGTGATGGTGGCTCTCATTTCTGCAACAGATACTTCGATGCACTCCTATCCAAATACGGAGTTACTCACAAGTTGCCACTGCTTACCATCCACAGTCAAATGGACAGGTTGAGGTTTCAAACAGGGAAATCAAAGAATCCTAGAAAGAACCGTTGGATCAACAAGGAGGACTGGTCAACAAAACTAGATGATGCATTATGGGCCTACAACAGCTTACAAGACACCCATTGGTATGTCCCCATATCGATTGGTGTTGGGGAAAGCGTGCCATCTGCCAGTTGAGCTTGACACAAGGCGTACTGGGCACTGAAGAAGTTGAATTTTGATTCACAAGCTGCAGGAGAGAAAAGACTTCACCAACTCAACGAATTGGAGGAGTTTCGTCTACAGGCTTATGAGAATGCCAATTGTACAAGGAAAAGACCAAAAAATGGCATGACCGAAAAATAGTGCACAGACAGTTGGAACCAAGGCAGCAGGTGTTGTTGTACAACTCAAGGTTAAAACTTTTCCCTGGAAAGTTGAAATCTAGGTGGTCAGGTCCATTTGTGATCACTCAGGTTTTACCATATGGAGCTGTTGAGTTACTGGATCCCAATACCAACAACACATTCAAGGTTAACAGTCAGCGTGTCAAGCACTACTGGGGAGAATCATTTGAGCGACAAAAAGAAAGTGTCACACTTTCAGATCCAGCCTAACGTTCGAGAAGTCAAGTCTAGCTGACGACTTTAAACTTAGCGCTCGCAGGGAGGCAACCCATGCAATTTGTGTATATATTGTGATTTGGTGTGATTTATTTTGTGTGTTTAGTTTTTACAGATTAAGTTTCAAGATGGAAGAAGCTCTCGCAAATCTTCACAAGCAATTTCCTTCTCTCCCTCAAAAATCTCTGATGAAAGTTTACAAAGCTCGCTTGGAACGATGAGACTACTGACAATCCATGGTGTTCCAATGCATTCGTTGGGTAATTGAAGCACGAGTCCGATTGGCAGGTGAGTCTTCTGACTCTTTTATTTCACATCTGCCTGGTTTTGGAAGAAGCACCTATGCAAAGAAACGTAGAGCTAAGCAAATGGGTTTTGTTACAAATGTGCACGATGGAATTGCAATACTCGTTGTCGTTCTTTAGGAATGGTGTCTGATAATCGCGAAGACAAAATTAAATTCATTAGGATGGCTTGAGTAAGGAGTCTTTAGATGATATATCTTCGACTCTTGAGACGCATTCCAGTGGATATGTTCACATAGACTTTCGCAAATTACATACACAATTTCAAAAAGAAAGACAACAATTAAGTCTTGGGAATCTGACTAAAAAATACCTTGTTTGCCAATTTATAAAAAAATATTGGATGGGAAGCTTGTCCCTGACGCATAGACGTCAATCAAGCTGTAAATTCTTGTACATATTATATCTCTTTGTCTTTTCCTAATAATTGTGATTTGTTTTGTTGTTTTCTTTTATTTCCTCCGACAGGATCCAGATCTTGTTGACTATCACGATCTATTTTACTATTTTGCTACTAATCGTCATTTGCAAGATACTTGTGCTATTATTTTACTCACCTTTTTCAGGTATTATAAATTCAACTCTTCATTGCACTTTTGAAGACATCCAGAGTAAAAAAAATGGAAGCCACTTCAAGAAGACGAGTTGAAAATATTTGTGTGTTTTGCGGTAGTACTGTTGGTACTAAACCACAATACATAGAAGCAGCACAGGAATTGGGTCGAGTCTTAGCCGCAAGGAATATGCACTTAATATATGGCGGAGGTAATCTCGGACTTATGGGGATCGTTTCAAAGGCCGCACAGGAAGAAGGCAGTCACGTTTTGGGAATCATCCCAAAACCCTTGGCAGAGGCAAATCTTATTGAACCATCAAACGGAGAAGAACTGATCGTACTAGGTATTTCTGAACGACTAGTGGAAATGATTAACCGTGCTGATGCTTTTATTGCTTTGCCAGGTGGCTTGGGCACATTGGAGGAAATTTTTATTGTACTATCTTGGGCGAACCTGAACATACATCAGAAACCAATTGGGCTGTACAACGTTGAGGGGTTTTATGATTTTCTTTGTGTGTTTCTTGATGATGCTCGGAGAAATGGGTTATATCAAAACCTTTAAAAGAACTCCTATTTACTACTGCCAGAACTGCTCCGATCTAATTGACCAACTCATAGCCTATGAACCAAAAGTTGACCCTATCATTTCAAAGATAAATTGGTCCGAGGACGATCGTGGTAAGAGACGTCGGATTAATCTGGATCTTAACCTTTAATTTCATGTAGATTTTCAGCTAACCAGGTATTATTTTCTAAACTCTTCTTCTACTGTTTAAGACATTGGGGACAATGTCTCATTTAGGTTTGGGGGAGGGAATTAGTTGATTAGTACCTTGTTTTTAGTTTGAGTGTTGTTTTTATTTTTAGTCCAAAATTTTTCGAAAAATACAAAAAAATTGAAAATTTTTCAAAAATTACAAAAATATTTTGTGTTTTTTGTATTTTTATTTTGACTAAAAGGTGAAATTGGTGAGAATAGCTGAGTAAGGAGTTTCCACTCCTGAGACGTATTCAAACCATTCATTTCAAAACAAGTTAATTTTTGTTTATTTTTCATTTTGAATTATTTAATTTGTGAATTCTCCATAATACTGACTAAAATGAATCTTCATATGCTCATTTGACAGGTATTATCAACATGCATAGTAACATACGGACATAAGTTGAAATTGAAAAGTTTGTAATATTCAGTGCTCTAGTTTAATTGGAGGAAGCATCTAAAAAGTGATGGAATAAAAAAAAAATCTGAGATCCGAGTTATTAAGTCTGTAAGGGTGTTTTAACACCTAGTGCCCTAAAGCCAACTGGTTTGGGAGTCATTGGCCCAAAGCTCGCTACATGGATCAAAGATGCTGCAAAATATATATATCTGAAGTGTTGAGTAATTAAGTCCGTAGGGGTATCTTAACACCTGGTGCCCTAAAGCCAACTGGTTTGGGAGTCACCGACCCAACACTCGCTACATAGACAGAAGATTGTATATAAATAAAAAATGAAAATCGAAAATCAAAGAAAAATCAGAAAAATTATTCCATTGCTACAAAAGGTGTGAAATCTGATAGAACTTTAGGACAAAAATATTACTTTCTTATCAACTGCACTTATGACTGTTGTGGGCAAAAATGAGTTGTTTAATATTATGTTGGCTGTGTATATGAAGAATGGTAAAAATAATTGGAGAATTACTTATTCAGTAATTTAGAAAGAAACAAAACAACTAGTAACTTGGAGTAGAAGTTTCAACTGATTAGTCACTAACTTCTTATTCTCTTTTCTCTTGTCTTTTTGCTTTTGTGTGCATTAGTTTCACTACCTTTTTACTTTTGTAAAATGTTTGTGGGTATCATTGCTGTAAACCCTCACGAGACTACAACTCGTCCACTAGGGACACCTAGGGGTTTAAAGGCTTGTTGCATATGCTAAATGCAACCGTGATCCCTACGAAAGTGGCTTAGTTAATTTTATTTCTTTATGTTATTTTCTGTTTTGCTCGAGGACTAGCAAAATTTAGGTTTGGGTTTGTGATAAGTGGATATTTATATCACTATTTCTCACTCATTTGACCTAATGTTTTGTATTGTTTCTCGAGATTTATGAACGTTTGGATGTGTTTTATTGTTATTTTGCAGATAAATAAAGTTTGGATAGCACTGGAGGCAATTTGGGGAAAAACCGGACAAAAATGCGTCAGTAGGGATATTTTGGTCTTTTTCGAGTCGCGACGCCAGGACCTTCAGCGCCGCGACGCCCAGTGTGCGCCGAATCTGCTAACGTGCGCCGGGTCAACGGGTCAGGATTTAAGAAGTTTGACTTTGCTAAAATGCACCGTGCCATGTGTCACCATCACATCCAATCTGCTAACGTGCGCTGTGCCACGTGTCATCATCATATGCTGCCGACATTCAGACTTGACACATGTCGCCTCGTCATCAGCCATGTCAGCGGTCAAAGAGTCAACTTCGCCATGTGTCACGCCACGTCATCAGCCACGTCAGAAGGTCAACCAAGTCAACTTGCCACGTCAGCATCAGCCAATCACAGCGTGACACGTGTCGCCACGTGTCGCAATCCTATTGTGCCGACAATTGCAATGCCGCGTCATCGCCACGTCAGCATGACATCATCAATGACGTCATCACAATAATTGAGTCTTAGCCGCCTTGCCACGTGTCGCGTTAACAGTCAGCCGCCTTGCCACGTGTCGCGTTAACAGTCAGCCGCCTTGCCACGTGTCGCCTCCTCAGCGTGCCACGTCGAACTATTCCAGCGTCGCGACGCTGGCTTGGCGTCGCGACGCTGAAACCAAATTTTGCCTATAAATTCAGATTCAAATTTCAGAATTCGACACACCATTCTCTCTCTTCTAATCCGTGTAAAAAGAGAATTTCTCTCTCTAGAATCTTTTAGTTTTTAATTTTTTTTACTTTTGTAATTAATTTTTAATTACGTTTTGTAATAATAGTAATTTACTTTCTTTACTTTTTACAGTTTTTACTATTTACCATGAGGAGGTAATTTCCCCAGCTAGGGTGAAAGGTAATTCTTTTATTGTTACTATTTAGATTAATCTCCCTTAAAAATAATATATTTACTATTTAAAATACTGATTAATAAAGGATACCGCTATATTGGTCGGTTGGCAATTCAATTTAATCTCGTTTAAACCTGACTAGTCAAGGAAACCGCTATATTGGTCGGTTGGTAAGTTTATTTTCTGTTGATTTGAACCTGATTAATCAAGGATACCGCCAGATTGGTCGGTTGGTAAATTTGTTTTGGTACCGCCTCCTTTATGGCTGGATTATTGACAAATATTACCACCTATATGGCTGGTTGGACTTAATTTGACTTAATCAGGATACCGCCAGATTGGTCGGTTGGTAAATATTATCACAAGTTTATATATATTTTATGGGAGATATCTAAATTAGTAGTAGTAAAAGTAATTCCTTTTACCTTAGCATTTTATTTCTTTTGTAATTTACTTTTCAGCATTTTACTCACCGCAATTACTTTTCAGCATTTTCATTTTATGTCTTTTAAGTTTTTATTAGCCCTAGTTATGTGTTGTAACTAAATTAGTTATCTGGGGTTGTGATTAATTTCAATATCACCGGTTTATAAGGGGTTAGATTATAGTTTGGGTAATATAAAGATTTATTTATTGAGTCTTAATCTTAATACTTTTTAATTAACTGGCCATTAATTAATTTGACTAGGTAAACTTAAAATGAACTAGACATAGGGATTTTAGTTTAAGACCTCAGACTCAATAGCCCACGATCTTCCTTGAGGATAGATAACCCTTTAATAGATTTCCTTACAGGATAGGAATATACCTGTCGGGCGGGGGTAGCCATAATTGGAACTTAATCTTAATGAATCTAGGTAATTTGGTTGACATAGACATATGATTCAATTGGATTATACTGGGTATTTGTAATTGACCAACGGAAGATGCTTTTACATAATTTAGTGTTCCAGGTTAATAAATCAATATTTTACCCAAATATAAGTTTACCACTTCATCTTTAAAATGATATTAAAAGAAATCACAACCCTAGATAGTTTTTAATATTGAATTTTCTTAAAATCTACTTTCAACAATTTTATTTACTTGTCTTTAAATTTAGAATCGTCGCCATTTCAAATCAATTAAACAACCTGTTAGATACTAGCAATCATTTGACCTCATAAAATTAATAACTTAGGTATTAAGTCCTCGTGGGATCGATACTTTTTATACTACTTGAACGATACGAACGCTTCATTATACGTGTGTGTTTACGCCGGTCACAAGTCCGAAACATATATCTTATATATGCCAATACATCCAATGTATTACCTAACCTTTTTCCTCTGAATCAACTAAGCCTTGGCTTTGGCACAACAAACTTAGTGATCCCAGTCAAGCGCGACCCATTGACCATGGAAAGCTTCGTAATCAATGTCGATGGACAAGAAGTGGTCTTGACTTTGGCCAACAAACCACAACTTGGACAAGACACTGACATGTAACAAAGCTCTCGTGATTCAAACACATCCTCGACGGACAAAGGCCTTGACTTTGGCCAACAAACCAATGTCGTCTTAGATCTCGAGTGAGAATCACTCAATGGAAGGAAAAACGCTTAATATTTTGCGAGGGTTTTTCGAGTGCAAATTGGCAACTAATTTATTATCTTTGTTAAGGTCTCATCATCATACACCCTTAAACATGCATTCCAAACACATAATAAAGCGTATATGAAAAGTAATAATGATATGCAGATGGATACTTTACACAATTGATCCTAGATCAAATCTCTCCATTTCTCTCTCCCGCTAGCACATGTATTACTTCTACCCGTTACACTACACTTCTAAAGAAACCTCATTTACATTGAGGGGAATAGGTGAGAACAGAATACAAAGAATAGAGAGGTAATAAGGCTGGACACACAGGTCCAATTAATAAATCAAATTTATTACAACTATTTCTAAAATTGCCCCACCCATCTAATATCCATCCGATATACATTATTCATGCATCGCAACCATGTATTCACAAAAGCATGTTATCAATCAATCTAATCAAATTAATTAATCTGATAATTAGTGATCATCCAATGTTCAAACAACGATTTGATTTTGTTCGAGTCAAACTCGTTTTTGCGAATAAGTACTTAAAGTACGAATTCTCGAATTAAATTAAACTACACAATTAAATCCAATTCAATTTGTATTTAATTCTAATTCTCTATTTAATTCCAAATTAAATACTACACTTTATTAATAAACCTTTACGACTTAAATTCCAAATTTAATCGCAACGGGTCTCAAAGCCCGATTAATATCCAATATTAATTTAATTAAAGTCCAATGGGCTTTTAATTAATTTCTTAAGGCGTGGACTTTTGGTCAACTCGGGTCAAAGCGAATAACCAAAATCCAATCCGGGAGTTACCCCATAAGCCTAGAAATCAATCTTGGCCCATTAGGCCCAATTAAACTTTAAAGGTCCATTAAGTTGCATTTGGGCTTTATGGATGCGGTTTTGGGCCCAATTGGATCCAATCCAATTTGCCTAAACCCAACTTTGTACAACAAAGCCCATTAAGCCCAATAACAACATTTAAGCCCAAATACAATTTCAAGCCCAATTTAATTAAACACAAAAATTCCAAATTTCCCATTTAATTAAACTAAAGTGTATTAACATAATTAATCACCCAAATCAATATTTCCAAAACACAAATTAGGCTAATTAATCATGCTCATTTACATCAATTAGTGTCCAACACAAATTAATAAAAAATCAAACCCAATCATGCTTCTAATGCTCTCGGCAATTTGGGGATTTTACGTCCGATTCGAATTCAATCCAATTAATTCCACAATCGACATTAAATCATCATCCCGAATGATTTCCAACACATCCAATTGTCAAAAATCAAAAATCCCAAGGCATTTTAGGGCATCACATTTTCGGCCAACATGAAAAATTGGGGAAATTTGTTCCAAACATAATTTCAACAAATTGATCCAATCAATCCTTAATTCAAACATATTTAAACATACTAATCCATCCAAACTCATTAATCATGCTCAAAATCAAGTTTGCATTTTAAGCCCTAAATAACTTTAATGCTTTTAACCAAGCTCTGATACCATTTGTGGAGATTATCTAGGTCCCAAGGATCATAAATCAAGCATGAAACATAAGTGAATACATTCGAGAAGTCGGAAATACTTACATCGAGCGGTTGAGCGACGATTGAGGCAACAAAAATGAAATTTGTTTGCCCCTCACTGGTTCGGCAGTGTGCAGTCCAAGCTCACTGGTTTGGCCATTTTGAATCAACTTCCAAGCTCCAAGCTTCGTCGTGGTGATTCCCGGCTCATGGGTGGACTTCCCTATCACCTTCGCATTGATCCCGGAGTGTGCTAGCACTCTCGATTTTGCCACAAAATCACACTTTGCTTCCCTTTTCTTCTTCCTTGGCTTCGGCAGTTCACAGAACCAGAAGACAGAAAGTTGCAGCCCCAAGGGCGTGAGAGAGGGAGAGAATTGGAGAGAGAGAAGAGTAAAAGTGTTCTCTTATTTTGGTAATTGATTTTTACAAATCAAATACACAAAATTTGGTTTCAAAAGTCAAGGCAATTAATGCCCACAAATGCCAACCACACACATCACTCAATCACATCAATCACTAGTTGTCAAGTCACATCACTCAAATTGACAAGTGATTTGACGCTTGATGCGACTAACGATTTGACGCTTGATTTGACTTGCGTGCCGCACTCGAATTTGAAATGCGAATGCGCTCGCAAATAATCTCGGGCTCGGTTCGCTAATTTCAAATTAACAAATTTTCCGTTGCATCGTAATTAACTGATTACGCCTAGCGAAATCACTATTTATGTCGCTAACGAATTAATTCTAAATTAATTCGTTCGCCCGAATTAAAATCTAATTTTAATTCCGCGTCGAAATCCAATTTCGTTTAATATATAGAATATATTAATTTGCTGATTAATTCTAAATTAACCGTTATCTCTCTTTTAATGATATTTTATCCCAGATAAAATATCTCCGCAATTAATCCCAGATTAATTTTCTCTCTCTTCTAATTAATCCCAGATTAATTAAAGTGCGAGTCATACGTCATCGGTGAATCTTTGGGAAGCGACCCATGAGATCCTTGGATATGTTAACAGTAAATTCGGTCGTCGGACTACCTGAACACGTAAGTACCTTGTACTACGTTTATACCGAATTACAAGACAAGGTTGGCTTCTAGCAAAGCGCCATGCCTCCCTAATTCTCCGGAAATATCCTTATAGGAATAAAGGATATGTATCAGGCGTAGTATACATAGTATTGCGTATTTCTGTCCAGTATCGGATGATCACATGGAAGGCCTGGGGCTGGTACAATGTCTGCCCCGTACGAAGCATATATCGGATAACAAGCAACTAGTCTGTTTAAAATCGGATAATCATGACCAAGTCATATTATCCCAACGGTTGCAACCTTATATAGAGAACTAGTTCTGTATCCCTGCGCGATCATCTACTCCATATAACTGAAGTGACACTTCCGTCTTGACATCACACCCAACACTCTACGATTCTCGATATACCCAGAATTGGCGTACACAGAAACCGGTTAAAGCCCTGGACGACCTCAACCAAAGTATATTGATTGTCGTATGCATTAGCGGTGCAAGTCTCAGGTTAAGACCAAATACACCTACCCTGATTTCGGATTTCCATAGACACATAGTCACACTACCAATGGAATTCGGAGGGGGTCTTATCCAGAGCGAAGCTGTTTCCCGTACCATCGGCAAAACAAAACCTCCTATTACACTTGCATGAGTATCCTATACCCAAATATATGAGATCTATGTCGTTGTGCCCTTACAGCGCGCACAAGTGTAATACTAGTCTTTTACGCATTCATCGATGTCCAATCTCGATAATGCTCTGACTAGGGATATTTAATGATTTATCCTTCGTGGATTGATATTGTATCATATCATTCTCAATCCAGGAACAAATCACAGGGACCTTATATCATTTATATATCTAGGTAATCTAATCACAAATGATAATAGTGCAATCTCCTTTGTCACATAGTTAATTTGTACAACAACACCGTGATCTGTACAAATAGTGACGTTATGGGTCATAATTGTCCAACACGACTCACTCAACTAAACATAGTCTTGAACTCCGTTCTCAAACTACCTCTTAACTAGTCTCGATTTGCCCTAAAAAAATCAATAATCTCTATATACACTTAAACAAAAATTGATTATACAAGTACTCATTGCATGAATTAATTACCAGGCTTCATTAGCATTCCAGGTCTTGGTCAAATCTATCAAAACAAATGGCGAAACACCGTCAAAATCCTCGACTTTACTATGAAAACTTTCGGATCTTTCCGGGACAATTAAATAAGTCTGATTTTAATGAATTCAGTTCTATTAATCTTAAAGCATCATTACAAACTAATCCAAGCCACTACTTAACTTAAATCCTCAGTTTACTTGTTTTTGGAAAATCTTCCGAAAACGTTTCCACAAACACTAAGGAAAGGTCCCGAACCCTCCGAACCTACACAGATTTAACTAAACATTATCATATCATCATATATATCCCATATATATCTTAACTCTTAGGAAAACATCAATACACATTAAATCCAATTTTACCGAAAACGAGCATAATTTATCGGATTGATCCAACTCGTTATGTTTTCACTCGGATTCTACCAAATGGACATTTTCAATATACTCATGGTCAAACAATTCAATTTATATCAATACGCTGCTCTACAAAGTTACTGGATACATTTGAACATTTAACGATAAAGATGAAATTAGTGAGTTTTTATCGGGCAGTCTTTCCAAGATTACGAAGGCATCTATGGACTCCGAACGATCCTATAAATGTGTTGGAATCGACAGAATTCCGATCGAAGTTACTGTTCATTCAAGGGTCAATATTCACCACTATTTTCTTCCTTATTTTAAGTGCAACTGGGCACAGAAAAAGAAAATTTGTCACCGCCAACTTGCAGAATTCTTCGAGAGCTTTAATTTGGCATGTGGCTTGGACCGTGAAATGAAACGACGAGCTGGAATCCGAAAACCCAAGATCACATGAATCTCCTCTTCCTCTCGTCGTTGCCGGCGTCCTAGTGGCTGCCGCCGGCCACTACAAGGTGGAGGGGTGACCAGCGCACCCCCCGGTTGGTCGCAGTGGCCTGCGCGACTAGGGCTACCAAGTACGAAATTTGGGGACGGGGTGCGTGTGTGAGATGTGGAGAGCATGTGTAATTTTTGTAATTTCTTGAAACTTGGAGGTATATATAGAAATTTTTTCTAAAATGACAATCTGACCCCATGGAATTGCAATCAAGTCCCTGCAATGAGGTTTTCATGGAAATTCATATTTTTGAAGATTTTCTGAAACATATTTCGAAAAGTGTTCAACACAAATATTGTCCGTATCAGAAAAAAAAAGTGTTCGATGGTTCACGAATCAGCTCAATCGGAGTTTGTTTGCTATTTTAATAGCCAAAACAATAAATTTTTACGTGTATAACAATATAAACAAAAATCACGTAACCTGTTTCTCGAAGTCATGCATTTTCCAACGAGATGAATCTTCACTTTAAAACATTCCGACCTATTTTCCAACACATAAACTCTTATTTTTGAATATTATCCAGTTCGAAATTCTAAATTTTAATTCGGAAATCTTCCAGAACCGTTCTGAAAAATTTGGGATAGTACACCATATTGAAATTCCCTATAAGCAATACAACAACCAAACTTTATATTCCCAAGAGGAGGTGAATTAGGTTATTTCCTAATAATACAGAAATAAAAATCTGTGCCGATTTTAACTACTTTTACCGATTAAGCCTTATGGTATATTTTCTCATAAAATAAATATTACCTATATGCAAGTTTCTAATATATAAGAAAATACAAAAATAAACTTGCTGTAATTAAAGAGTTAAGGGATGGAGAAAATAACACCGTGAGTTATAGCGGTTTGGCCAACAGTGCCTATGTCCACTCCCTCAAGCCGCACTTGAAGCTTTTCACTATCAATGAAGTTGTTTTCGTGGCTAACCCACAACCAAGAGTTTTACATAAGGTTCACTCCAAATCCTTACACTTTGAGTTTTCTACATAGGCTCACTCACAAACCTTACAATTACCCAAACAATGGGATTTCACAAACAACAAGTGTTTTGATTAAGAAGTTTGTAAACACTCTTGGTCACTCACAAAGGTAAAGAAGATCGTGTGAGTTGCCTACCCAAGTGATCTAAGCTCACTACTAAAGATTAAGAAGGTGTAGTATGTGAGCTTGATGTATGAGAGTGTATGATTATGAAGGTTAAAGAAAACTCTTTGTTTTTCCCTTAGTGTAATGTATATGAAGGTTGTGTAACCTTGCAAAAAAATTTTCGGGCTCAATTTGTAATAAAATGCAAAGCAGCCTTAACTAGCCTGTCTGAGACCAGTATGCCGGTCTCCAGACACTGGTATGCCGGTCTGGCATAGTAATGGCTCTCAACTACTATATTACCATTTGAATATATCCATTAGGCCGATATGGTCATCGGTATGAGGACCGATTTGGTCCTTATCGGTTCTAGTAAGCATGTTTTACTAACAGGTTCACTGGTATGGACACCACTATATGGATCGGTATGGTCCTTACCGATTTGGCTTATTGGTATGGCAGCTGGTTTGATACACACCGATTCCAGTGTGTATGAAAACCCTAGTATGACTGGTATAGTCATCGGTATGACACCAGTATGAAATGTGTCAATTCTAGAGAGCTTACAAAATAGATCATCTCAGCGGTATGAGGACCGGTATGCTGGTCTCTGTACCAAAAATAAATATATGAAGTTTTAAGGCATTTTGTACATGAGCCTAATGCATCTAAGTGAATGTGCATGTTTCCTATGAGCTTAGGTACTTGAATAATCAATTCACAATATATTTAGAGCCATAAGCTAAGACTTTACATAATTTCTTCAATATGCGCCAGTCTTCACATTCTTCACTCTTCACCACCGCTATGCTTCGACATCTTTTAGTAATGTCTCGTTGTTGTGCGTCGAAGTCTTCACTCCTGTTGGATCATCAAAATCCATTACGCGATTGTGTCGCTAAAAATATCCCTCTTTTTTATGATGGCAACCCTTTAAAACTTGTGAGCTTCTGAGAGTCCAAATTTTGCTCCTCCTCAATATGTAATTGTCTTCAATATCGCTCTATAGGACTTAGACAAATACATTAGTACATTTACTCCCCCTCAATACAAGGGTGAGGATAACACAAGTTTTAATCTCATTTCTACTGATTTCTCCCCCTTTGACATTATCAAAAGTGGAGAAGCAAAAATTAGGTTCTAATGAGATACCAATTAAATATGTGCATTATCAAATGAAGATACCAAAATTTAAAAATATGCACATTTAGCATTTCCCTCTTATGCCATAAAATGTAGCAATCATGCATAAAGTATGTCTCAAATTTTATACCAATGAATACTAATTGAACAATGCATTTGTAATGATTTCTCTTTATTTATGATACCAATTAATCAAAAATCAACTATTCATGCATTTCATGAGATCACTTATATCAATATACATGCATTTCATTTTTAATTAAATATGTTCAATGGCAAAGGCACGTTCAATGCAAATCAATCAAGTAATCACACATATATCATTTAACTCAATAAAATCAATGTGATACTAGTTGACACTAAATGAGGTTAAATATATGATTAAGGCATATAGTGATATCAAATGAAAATCGATACCAATAGAAGGTTGATTACTTGCCTAATCACTAGTATGCTTCTAATTAATTTTATCAATTTGAAATAGGCATACATATATAGTTTGGAGGAAATGGTACCAAAGTTTCTGTGAATACGGATTTTACCTATAACTGTCGTCATTCCTCATTTTTTTGAGCCTTTGGGATCACTTCACATTTCTCTTTAAGATCCTTCCCAAAGCTTCCCTTATAAAGTTATCAAGTGCACTTTGGCACCCAACCTTTCTTGGGTCCATAGGGATTAATCTTGATTCATTGAGGAATCCATGTATTTTTAATCACATTTTTGTTTATACACTCAAAAATTTTGTGTCTCTTTTTATTACATGCATGATATGTGACATTTTCATTGATAGCAATAGTAGCATGGAATCAGATGCCTTAACAAAATATTTCTTCAAAAATTTTCTCTTGATGTTGGGCTTATATCCTAATCATTCTCTATTATAAGCATATTTTTGGGATCCAAATAGCATATCAAAACTTTTCTTTCCTAATGTAAATTTTGCTACAATATTTTACAAATCTATTACCTTTTTGTTTAATGAAATATTTTCATTCAAAATACATTCACAATCATATATTTTTGAGCTAGAAGACGTGTTATATATTCTATTTTCAAGTTCTAGCTTTTTATCTTTTAAACATGTATTTTCATCATTTAAACATGCTATTTCTTTTTCATGTTTGGCCTTTAAGCAAATTATATCATTATCTAAAACATGAATTTTATCCATGCAAGATGCATGTTCACTTTTAAGTGATAAATGCTCATTTTTAATCAATTTATATTTCTTTTTAAGCAATTCACACAAATCATTTAATCCATTAAAAGCATCAAGTAAATCATAATATTCTTGAGAGTTGTGTACCTTTTCTTCTTCGCTTTTAAAGAAGAAATCCTCATCCTCGATGGCCATGAATGCTAGATTTGTTCTTTCTTTGATTTCTTCCTCCTCATATGAACTAGAGTAATCACTGTCGCTCCAAGTGGAAGTAGCTTTCAATGCATTTTTCTTGGATTTTCCTTTGAATCTTCTCAATGGGAAATCGGTAGCTATATGACCCGATTTATCACACTCATAGCAAAATATTTTCTTGTGCTTCTGTGGCCATTTTTCTTCTTTCTTCTCATCCATTCTAGATTAAGCTTTACGGATTTGATGAGCTTCTTGAATTTATTGGTTATTTGTGCTAAGTCATCATCACTATCTTCTTCCCTTGAGCTAGCATCATCTATTTTTCTTGCTTTCAAGGCTAGATTCCTCCTTATTCTTTTCTCATCTTCCTCTTTTTAATCCATTTTGATCTCCAATTCATACTCAAACATTGTTTTTGACCAAATCATCTAGTTTCAAAGTGTTCATGTCGTTTGCTTCTTTGATGGAGGAGGTGTAGCTCCTATATTCTTTCGGGAGTGACCTATGGATTTTCTTCACTTGATCGGTTGGCCTATTGATTTTCCCCAAAGCACTGAGATGGTATATAATGATTGTAAATCTCGAAATCATGTGATCAATCCCTTCCTCGAATTCCATTTTGAAACTATTCAATTCGCACATGAACCGGTTAATCTTTGATTTATTCACTTGGCTTGTGCCCTTGTTGATCATTTTTAGAGACTTCCATAGCTTATGTGCATTTCCAAATTCCGAAAGCTTGTTAATTTGGCTATGATCAATGGAACATAGGATATGGTTGAGTGTCTTAGCATTTGTAGAGCTTTGTGTAATTTCCTCATCGGTCCACTCAATATGGGGCTTAGGAATCTCCACACTATTATTATCCCTATTCATCAGCGTTTTTACACCTATGTGACCACCTTGAAGGATTGTGTATGTACGGCTAAAATATAGTTAAGAAACCTCATCTTCCAATAGTTATAATCTTTTCCGTTGAAGAATAGAGGTCTTGTAATAGAAATCCGTCTGTAAGATTTGACGAATTGCTTGTAGAAGCCAAGATCATTTTCTCGGACGGTTAAGTCTTTGTTGAGAAAACCTCTCTCTGATACCAATTGAAATTCCCTACAATCAATACAACAACCAAACTTTATATTCCCAAGAGGGGGTTGAATTGGGTTATTGCCTAATAATGCAAAAATAAAAATCTTTGCCGATTTTTACTACTCTTACCGATTAAGCCTTAAGGTATATTTTCTCATACAATAATTATTACCTATATGCAAGTTTCTAATATATAAGTAAATAAAAAAATAAACTTACGGTAATTAAAGAGTTAAGGGATAGAGAAAATAACACTGTAAGTTATAGTGATTTTGCCAACAATGCCTACGTCCACTCTATGAAGCCGCGCTTGAAGCTTTTCACTATAAATTGGGTTTTTGCCGTGGCTCACCTGCAACCAAGATTTTTACACAAGGTTCACTCCAAACCCTTACACTTTGGGTTTTCTACGTAGGCTCACTCACAAACCTTTACAATTACCCAAACGATGGGATTTCACAAACCATAAGTGTTTTGATTAAGAAGCTTATAAACACAATTGGACACTCAGAAAGATAAAGAAGATTGTGTGAGTTGCCTACCCAAGTGATCTAAGCTCATTACTAAGGATTAAGAAGGTGTAGTTTGTGAGCTTGATGTATGAGAGTGTATGATTATGAAGGTTAAAGAAAACTCTCTGTTTTTACCTTAGTGTAATGTATATGAAGGTTATGTAACCTTGCAAAAATGATTTGGGGCTCAATTTATAATAAAATTTAAAGCAGTCCCAACTTACTTGTCTGAGACCGATATGTCGGTCTCCAGACACCGGTATGCCGGTGTAGGCATTGCATTTTTGCATGTGAAACCCGATGATGAGTCTCATTTGGAGGCACTACCTTTTGAGTCACGAAAGCCGCGGGAAACGGATATCGGAAGGGGAAATTCAGAATAAACAAGGTTCACTGTTTTCGTTCGTGCTGCGTTCGAACGGCAAACAGATTGCGGGCGTTCGTGTCGCGTTCGAGGAAGCGTTCGAACGGTGTCGGTAATTCTGGTTTTGCTGCTAGCCTCACACCCCAGCCCATTTAGCTCCCCAAAGCCCATAAAACACATCCCAAATTAAATAAATAAATATTAATTTAAACATTAAACATTAAATAAAATATTTAAACCATTTACAATTAAATAAAACAATTACCAAACTTAAACTAAAATCATGCCTAATTTAAATAATATGAATATATCATATATTAAAATTAAAAAGAAGATATGCATAATTAAAATCAATCCTAACCAATTAAAACCAATCAAATATTTGACTTCCTAATCTAATAAGACATCTACCAATTTAAAATAGTTGACTTCCTAATTTAAAATATTTTGTCCCCCCTCAATCTTGTGTATACCATCCTTAGGACTCCTAATTTGGGAACTAGATCTCTTCCTTGTGAGACAAGGGCCAACCCTAGCTCACTTCTATATAAACATGCATTAGCCTAGCCACACCATCTCTCCACTCTCTCTAATACACGCCCAAGACAAAAAAAAACACTTGACATATACACAAAAAAGAGAACAAAGAGCCCTAACCAACAACCACCATAGCCAAATCCAAAACAAACCAAACTCACCCTTAGCCGAATCCAGAACACCAAAATCCTTCAAAGTCGAGACCACCACAAGCAATAACCCTCCTTAGCCGAATCAAAACACTCCCCTCCTTCACCGAGAACACATCCCCCCATACAGCCCTTACAACCACTGAAACACCCCCTAATAAACACTCAAAACCAGCCCCCTAAAACACGCCTAAACACCCCCTGAATCACCTCAAAACAGCAGCCCAAATCCTCTCAAAACAGTCCCTAAAAACCTTAAAAATAGTAACATAAAAACTGCATTCATATTCTTTAAAATAACCACACACAACTGCACTAAGAACCTGTTGGTTTATTCTAAGGTCCCAAGATCAAATCAAGACATGAAAACATGCGTGAATACATCAACGGAGGTAGCGGAATACTCACATTGATCGGTTATGTCGAATTGAAGATGATTCGAAGCCAAAAACGCATTGCCTTGATCTCGCCACTGCAACCAGTCCACGCTCACTGTCTTCGCAGTTTCGGGTCTCAAAACGAAGCTCCAAACTCCGTCGGATGAGTCCCGCCTCATGGGTGAACCTCCCTACCACCTTCGCAAGACTTGTAAGTGTGCTAGCACTTGAATTTTCACCATGAAAACCCACTCTTGGCTTCCCTTATTCACGCCCAAACTGGTTCAAAACCAGTGAAGAATAGCCACACTTTGGCGTGAGAGAGATGAGAGAGTTTGAGAGAAAAAATGTGTTGTGTAATTAATTTTTGTTACCAAAAATTAATTTATATTTATGCCATAATATTTATTAAATTAATAATAAACTTATGACACAAATCATGCAATGGCTTAGAGTGTCAAACACTCAATTTCCATGCAAAACCATTGAGTGCAATGTACACAATCTCCATGCAATGCATTAGAATTAAATAATGCATAATATGACATGTGTCATGTGGGCCCCACACGTTTCCAAATGAAAGTGGGCCCACGTGCACTCACGCGTTCGGGTTCGATATTTCCGAAATACCGAACTTACGTCGCGACGTTAATTAAATCGAATAATTGCGGCTAGCGAAATTATTATTTACGTCGCTAACGAATTAATTCTAAATTAACTCGTTTGCCCGAATTAAAATCTAATTTTAATTCCGCGTCGAAATCTAATTTCGTTTAATACATCGAATATATTAATTTACCGATTAATTCCAAATTAATCGTTATCTCTCTCTAGACGATATTTTATCCTGGATAAAATATCTCCGTAATCAATCCTAGATTAATTTTCTCTTCTCATCTATATAATCCCAGATTATTCAAGAGTGCAAGTTGTGCGTCATCGGTGGATTATCGGGAAGCGACCCATGAGATCCCCGGATATATTGGCAGTAAATACGGTCGTCGGAGTATCCGAATCACGTACGTACCAAGTACTACGTTCTACCGATTTACGAGACAAGGTCGACTCCTAGCAAAGCACCAAGTCTACCCAATTCTCCGGACATATCCATCTAAGAATATCATGATCTGTATCAAGCGTAGTATACTAATTTATTGTGCATATCGGCCCAGTATCGGATAGTCACGTGCTAGGGCTGGGGCTGGATAAGTGTCTGCCCCGTCCGAAACACATATCGGATGTCTGGTAACTAGTCTCTGTAATCGGATATTCATGACCTGGTCATAATATCACGATTGGATGCGCATCACTTAAGAGCACTAATACCGTATCATGCGTGACATCATCTCCACTATGACTGGAGTGATACTTCCGTCTCGACATCACATCCAATACACTACGACTCTCTGATAAACCCAGAAGAGGTGAACACAGAACCAGTTAAGATCCCCCAACCACCAAACCAAAGTTTACCGATTGTCGTAAGTATTAGCGATGTAAGTCTCAGGTTAAGACTATACACACCTACCTTGATTTCGGCCTCCCATAGACACCTAGTCATAATACCAATGGGATTCCGAAGGGTCTATCCAGAGTGAAGCTTTTCCCGTACCATCGGTGAAACACGACCTCCTATCGCACTTGCACAAGTATCCAATACTTATATATATGAGAAAACTATGCCGTTGTGCCCTCACAACGCGCACAAGTGCAATACTAGCCTATTCCGCATTATCGATGTCCAGTCTCGATAATACTACGGCTAGGGATATTTAATGATTAATCCTTCGTGGACTGATACTGTCTCATATCATCTCAATCCAGGAACTAATCATAGGGACTTCTCTTCATTTATATATCTATGGTGATCTAATCACAAATGACGAGAGTGCAATTTCCTTGTTACATAGTTAATTTGCTACAGCAACACAATGATCTGTGCAAATAGTGACGCTATGGGTCATATTATCCAACAATCTCCCACTTGGCACATAGCCAGTCACTCGAGTGTCCTACACCCGAACTATGTAAGTTCGCTCAAATTGCTGAGAAAAGGTTTTCGTCAGCGGATTTGTTTGATTATCGTTTGACGCGATTTATACGATCATCACATCGCCACGATGTATGATCCGAACGAATCAGATGATATAGAAGTATATATCTGGATCGTCGATGAGACCTTTAATTCCTTAGCCTGTGCTGACGCCTAGCTCAGCTGCTAACAGAACTATATCTAATCTAATTAGATTTATTTTTGATCCAAATGTCTTCTATTGCTGCTTCAGCTGCAGCAATAATCCGCATTTGTTGTTTATTCGGCAACAGTTATCTTGCTTGGAAGATTTCCAGCTCACTGTCCCGTTTTTCAAACTTTATAGTACCGCAGTATTTAATCGTTTGGAAACTTGCTGCAGTGATCCCAGTCACTTCAAGTTCTCCTTCTCCATAGTAAAAGATAGCATCTTTAGTTCTCAGAGATACTAACAGATGTTCTTAACTTCAATCCAGTGACTATCACTTGGATTGACCCGATTGTGACTCCATATGCTCGAAGCGTATGAGACACCAATACAAGTACATTTTAAATGTACAAATTCCCAGAGAGTGTTAACAACTCCAAATCTATCCCAGTAGTCTTTATTCCTTGAATAAAGGTTGTTACTCCCCAGAATTCTACGGAGAATTTCTATTGAAAGCCAAGCTTTCAACAATAGCTTTATGGGAATTTCACTGTCAGTGCGCTCTCCCACTAACCTCCTTATATACACAAGAATTATTTCGTTTTGAGTCAAATCATAAACCATTATGATTATTTCAAAACGACAGTTCCAAGAACCTTATGCTTGCATTGATCCAAACATGGATCGAATAACCCGCAAACCTTGTTTGTCGGTTATACAAAATCCTCAGGATGTTGTAAATATCCTCCAAAAGGTTTCCTTTTCAGGAAAGCGATTTTGATTTATAACTGACACATTTCATAAATGAAATATACAGTTATTTTCAAGCATCTTCAAAATGGATTTATTATGGCAACAGGTAAAAGGTTGAACCGTTATTAACATAATGTTGATAACGATACCTTTCGGTCAAAAGCTTAGCTTTGTACGTTGGTATGTTGCCTTCCATGTATGTCTTCCTTGAAGATATTTAATGTACCATAGGCATACTGCCTTGTGGTACAACAACTAGTATCCAAACATAGTTGTTATACATGGAATCCATTTCGGACTCATGGCACTTTGCCATAACAGGGAGTCGATACCTCGTATCACTTCCTCACAACGTAGTCGGATGGTACACCTCCATAAGATTGACATCTTTATGGGGTGAGATCAGAAACACATATCCTAGGTTGTTTTCTGACTCTATCCGATCTACTAGTTTCTTGTGTATTTGAAGGTTAATGGTATAGTTTCATCATAGATGAACTATTTGTGTTCCATTAAGGACTTCGTGCCTTGAACAGTATTACTCCGATTTTTATCGAGTATCACTATCCTCCCACTGACCACTGCATATCGGTATTTCTCTCAGGAAAACCGCATGGTGAGCAACAATCACATTGTTCTCATGTGGGATTTATAAGTACTATACTTAAGGTTTCCCTTAGGATAACCTATATTGGCACTTATCCAATTTGGGTCCTTAGTTTGGTATCATCCAAACGCTATGCCTGGCATACCCAAATTATCAGGAATGAGAAACCTCGTTTCTTTCCTGTTCATATCCTATATGATATCTGTCAAACAGATTTATATGGAACCTTATTCTAAATAAGTTTTGCACTGTTAATGCATATCCTGTAGAAGGAAATAGTAGCTCAGAGCGACTCGTGATAAACCTTATCATGTCCTCATCTGAAAGAATACCGTACTCTTTCATGTACGTATGAAACTTACTGCTTAAGTATTTTCCATTACGGTTTTACCGTGGCGGCATAATACTATAGCCGATCTGTTTTTCTACTTCGTGTCGAAACTATAAAAGTTTCCGATCTGTGTTCTTCAAAAGAAACACATAACCATAACGTGATGTCACATCCGTTAAGGTCACGAAATATTCATGTTAACATCTAGCCTAGCTAGATATGGGCCCACTTAATTCACCATGAATAGGGCTAACAGATCGGTGGCCTTTTTACTATTACCAAGTAAATAGTATTTTAGGTATTTAACCTAATAAACTAGATTCGTAGACCTTATTTGAATAGTCAAATCAGTCCTAGTACCCACTCTTCAAGAGTGTGGATATACGAGTCTTGTTAATTGTGTCCCAGACAACAATGCCACAAATAAGTCTCCATTGATCAAATCAATTTGAGCTATTTATTTGTCATTTTATATGTTTGAGATTTTATTATATTCAAAATATAAATTCTGTTATTTACATCTAATGTATTTATCTCAGTATCATCTTTATATAATGAACACTTTAGTGTTCTAGAATATAAAGGTTTATCTGCAATGGATTAAACACTGATATAGAGATAATGTCTCTAGTTAAACTAGTTACATTATAACATTTCCTAATTTAAGTACATACCCAAAGGGTAGTTCCTAAACTTAGGTATCTACGGTCGAAACAGCGACTTTCGTCCCGTTTCCAATTCGCAGAGAAATCTCGGCTTGAAGCCAGTATCCAGCTCACAGCGGATTCTGAACGTCAATACATATATGTATTATGTACCACACTAAGTATTTAAAATCCAATTTCAATACTAGTAGTAAACATAACTTTGACAAATATTTTTAAAGTTAGAGCCTCGCCCTTCTTTAATTCCTTCGTGTCTTCCATATCCAAATGGTAGTTCACTACGGGATATGTCAATTATCCTTTTCAATATTTCACAAACCTTTGGCCAAGCCTTGGGTTTCAGAATATCGAAACGATGTGCACCTGGTGCTACATGCCCAATTGCAAACTTTGACTTTTCTCCACTAGAATAGTCAATTAATTCTCCAAGAAATATTAATTGCAATTTTAATACTTTTAAATCTAAAGATAGATTTATTATAAGTATATTAATTAAGCACTAAAGTCATCATCACATAAATCTTTCAAAGACTTTATGCTCTACTATTTGCTTAATAATGGGCTTAGTCATAATAAGTTATTTTATCAAATAAATTAACCTATTATTAATTCCCAATGAAAATTAAATCATTTAAAACATTTAATCCAAGGAATATATTTTAAATATTCATCTTTTCAATTCTTTCTTGATTTCAATAGTCCAACTATTTAATCAATTTTAATAAGGTACTATTATTATAATGATTACAATAATCCACTAATTATTTAATCAACTATAATTTTAATATTGATTACTATAATCCCATTATAAAATCAACTATCATTAATTCAATTATATTGATTACTATAATCCAATTACAAAATCAACTATATATTGAATGAGTTTGTATATAGTCCAACTATATAAATTTTTAAAACAACATAAAATATTAGTCCGACTAATACTTTTGATTAATATGACGAGTAAAATAAAATGAGCGTGTTTAGCGAGTATTCGAACGAATGTTGCAAATTCAATACTTGCCTCCCACTATTTTTCGTCGAGCCTCTAACCCTCTGTGGAGTACTCGGGAAACCGTGTTTCCTAGTGGGCTAGGATCCCGTTAAAGTATCATACAATCCTGACTTTGGTCAAAAAAAAAAATTGTATGATAATCAACTTAGGTAGATCTCTATGATCAATTGGATCTCATCCAATTCCTAGATCCGGTTAGGTGGACATCCAAGTCTGAAACATATGTATAATGTCAATGTATCCATTACATTTTCCTAACCCTATCCTCCGAATCATCTAGGCCTTGGCTTTGGCCAAAAACAAACCTAATGATTCCAGTTAAGCGGGACCCATTGACGAGGAAAGTTTCGTAATCAATGTCATTGGACAAAAAGTGACCTTGACTTTGGCCAATAAAAATCACGATTTGGACAAGACACTGATATGCAACAAAACTCTCATGATTCAAGTACATCCTTGATTGACAAAGGTCTTGACTTTGGTCAAAAACAAACCAATGCCAACTTCGGATCTTGAACAAGAATCATTCAATGGAAGGATATTTGCTTAATATAAAACGAGGGTTTTTCGCGTGCAAATTGGCTACCAATTTAATTATCTTTGTTAGGTCTCATCATCATACACCCTTAAACATGCATTCTAAATACATAATAAAGCGAGTATGAAATAAAATAATAATGATATGCGGATGGATACTTTACACATTGATCCTAGATCAAATCTCTCCCTTTCTCACTCAAGCTAGCACTTGTACTACTTCTACCCGTTACACTACACTTCTAAAGAAACCTCATATATATAGAGGGGAATAGGTGAGAAGAGAATACAAAGAGAAAGAAGGTGATAAGGCTGGACACGCAGGTCCAATTTAATAAATCGAATTTATTACAACAATTTCTAAAATTGCCCACCCGCTAATATCCATCTGATATACATTATTCATTCAACACAACCACGTATTCACACACATAAGCATGCTATCAATCAATCTAATCAATTAATTAATCTGATAATTAAGTGATCATCCAATGTTCAAACAACGATTTGATTTTGTTCGAGTCAAACTCGTTTTTGCGAATAAGTACTCAAAGTACGAATTCATGAATTAAATTAAACTACATCATTAAATCTAATTTAACATGTATTTAATACTAATTCACTATTCAATTCCAAATTAAATATTGCACTTTATATTAATAAACCTTTTACGATTTAAATTCCAAATCAATCGCGTCGGGACTCAAAGTCCGATTAACGTCCAACGTCAATTTAATTTAAGTCTAATGGGCTTCAATTAATTTCTTTAGGCATGGGCTTCGGCAACCAAAGCCCAATAGTGGAATAACCCAAAATGCCTTAGAAATCAATTTCGGCCAATTAGGCCCAATTAAACATTAAAGGTTCATTAGTCACAATTGGGCTTTATGGTTAAGGTTTTGGGCCCAATTGGATCCAATCCACTTGGCCTAAACCAACTTGATAAATCAAGCCCAATAGGCCCAATTACAACAATTCAAGCCCAAATCCAATTTAAGCCTAAATAATTAAATTACACTAATCCAATTACGCAATTTAATTACCTAAAGTGCATTACATGATTAATCGACTAAATCAATATTTTCAAAACACTAAATTAGTCCAATTAATCATACTTAATTCATTATTCCATGTCAAACACACATAATGAAAAATCAAACCCATCTACATGCTTTCATGCTCTGCCAAAGAGGGATTTGTGTCCGATTTGGTTTCGATCCAATCGAACCTAATCGACATCAAATCACCATCCGATTTGATTTCATACACATCCAATGTCACAAAACCAAAATTACCAAGACATTAGGGCAATGATACATTCGGCCAAGGTAAGGAATTTGGGGTTTTTGTCCAATTCGAAATCCAATCCAATTCGATTCAAATTAACGTCAACCTAATCGATTCTAACTCATCAAAAATCAAAAATCAAAAAATCCAAGATCAAAAAAATCATCAAACCATTCGGCCAACACATCCATTTTGGGGAAAATAATTCCAAATCATTTTTCAACAAATTGGTCCAACCAAAATGCAATTAAACATGTTATAAGCATACTTAAACAATCAATTTATTCAAATCATGCTCAACAAACATTTACCCAAATTTTAAGCCCTACATTTTTCATGCTTGCAACATTAGCTCTTGATGCCATTGTTGGTTTATTCTAAGGTCCCAAGATCAAATCAAGACATGAAAACATGCGTGAATACATCAACGGAGGTAGCGGAATACTCACATTGATCGGTTATGTCGAATTGAAGACGATTCGAAGCCAAAAACGCACTGCCTTGATCTCGCCACTGCAACCAGTCCACGCTCACTGTCTTCGCAGTTTCGGGTCTCAAAACGAAGCTCCAAACTCCGTCGGATGAGTCCCGCCTCATGGGTGAACCTCCCTACCACCTTCGCAAGACTTGTAAGTGTGCTAGCACTTGAATTTCCACCATGAAAACCCACTCTTGGCTTCCCTTATTCATGCCCAAACTGGTTCAAAACCAGTGAAGAATAGCCACATTTGGGCGTGAGAGAGATGAGAGAGTTTGAGAGAAAAAAATGTGTTGTGTAATTAATTTTTGTTACCAAAAATTAATTTATATTTATGCCATAATATTTATTAAATTAATAATAAACTTATGACACAATCATGCAATGGCCTTAGAGTGTCAAACACTCAATTTCCATGCAAAACCATTGAGTGCAATGTACACAATCTCCATGCAATGCATTAGAATTAAATAATGCATAATATGACATGTGTCATGTGGGCCCCACACGTTTCCAAATGAAAGTGGGCCCACGTGCACTCACGCGTTCGGGTTCGATATTTCCGAAATACCGAGCTTACGTCGCGACGTTAATTAAATCGAATAATTGCGGCTAGCGAAATTATTATTTACGTCGCTAACGAATTAATTCTAAATTAACTCGTTTGCCCGAATTAAAATCTAATTTTAATTCCGCGTCGAAATCTAATTTCGTTTAATACATCGAATATATTAATTTACCGATTAATTCCAAATTAATCGTTATCTCTCTCAAGACGATATTTTATCCTAGATAAAATATCTCCGTAATTAATCCTAGATTAATTTTCTCTTATCATCTATATAATCCCAGATTATTCAAGAGTGCAAGTTGTGCGTCATCGGTGGATTATCGGGAAGCGACCCATGAGATCCCCGGATATATTGGCAGTAAATACGGTCGTCGGAGTATCCGAATCACGTACGTACCAAGTACTACGTTCTACCGATTTACGAGACAAGGTCGACTCCTAGCAAAGCACCAAGTCTACCCAATTCTCCGGACATATCCATCTAAGAATATCATGATCTGTATCAAGCGTAGTATACTAATGTATTGTGCATATCAGCCCAGTATCGGATAGTCACGTGCTAGGGCTGGGGCTGGATAAGTGTCTGCCCCGTCCGAAACACATATCGGATGTCTGGTAACTATTCTCTATAATCGGATATTCATGACCTGGTCATAATATCACGATTGGATGTGCATCACTTAAGAGCACTAATACCGTATCATGCGTGACATCATCTCCACTATGACTGGAGTGATACTTCCGTCTCGACATCACATCCAATACACTACGACTCTCTGATAAACCCAGAAGAGGTGAACACAGAACCAGTTAAGATCCCCCAACCACCAAAACCAAAGTTTACCGATTGTCGTAAGTATTAGCGATGTAAGTCTCAGGTTAAGACTCTATACACCCTACCTTGATTTCGGCCTCCCATAGACACCTAGTCATAATACCAATGGGATTCCGAAGGGTCTATCCAGAGCGAAGCTGTTTCCCGTACCATCGGTGAAACACGACCTCCTATCGCACTTGCACAAGTATCCAATACTTATATATATGAGAACTATGCCGTTGTGCCCTCACAACGCGCACAAGTGCAATACTAGCCTATTCCGCATTATCGATGTCCAGTCTCGATAATACTATGGCTAGGGATATTTAATGATTAATCCTTCGTGGACTGATACTGTCTCATATCATCTCAATCCAGGAACTAATCATAGGGACCTCTCTTCATTATATATCTATGGTGATCTAATCACAAATGACGAGAGTGCAATTTCCTTGTTACATAGTTAATTTGCTACAGCAACACAATGATCTGTGCAAATAGTGATGCTATGGGTCATATTATCCAACAGAACCCACACAAACACTCGGTACAGTCCGTGGAAACGCCAGAACAGGTGACCTGAACAATGAGCAGCAAAACAGAGGCCGAACAGTAGCAGAACGGAGTTCAAACCGCAAGCAAAAATAGCAAAGCAGTGAGCTAGGACGCTAAACCAGTGAACCGGAGAAGTTGAGGAGATGTACCCTTCCGACGTCCGTGAAACGCAAAACACTCGTGACAACAAGCGATAAGAGCCTAAGAGGCTTGGGTATTTAAGTGAGCCTCGCTCCACCTTCCCTCTGGGGAATCTACAATGGGAAATCCAATTGACAGTCCGTCACCACCATAGCTCATTGGCACATACCTTAGTGTATAAAAAAGGGTGCGCGCTCACTTGGTTGCTCGAACCCTTGTGTGGGGAGACCTAGTTGTCGGCCATCCTTCGCGGTGTGAGAGCCTTTATCTATACTCTTGCTAACCCACCCATAGACCGGGTTGGCTAAAGTAACAATTATTTCCTTGAATATGTGCTTGTAGACCATCCTCATTTGGATGCAGTTGGACTATTGTCAGAAATGCGGGCTTGCTGGGCCTTTTAAACTGGGGCTAGTTCACACCTTATGACTATTAGGCCAAACGCTTCTGAAATGTTGATAGGCCATTATTGTAGAAAATTATTATGTCATGTTTGCATTCTTTCTTCTATGCTTGTGTTTGGGAACATCGTCGTTTGGATCCATTTGGACCATTTATCATTGGATATGGGCTTGTTGGGCCATTTAAACTGGGACAAGAACGTATTTCATGACTATTGGGCCAAAGGCTTCTAAGTGATTGATGGGCCACTTTGTGATTGTGTTCGGAACGTTACCATTTGGGTTTAGTCGGGCACCTTGTCATGAGATGTGAACTCATTGGGCCATTTAAACTGGGATGGGTTCATTCTATGACAATTAGCCCGAAAGATTCTAAAATGATAACGGGCCGATTTGCTTGAGAGTTATAATTGATTTAGTATGTTATATATGTTACATGCATCGCATGCACCTCATACATACATATATCATGTTAACACTATCTATGTCTCAAAAAGACATCATAGATACCGTTTGGGTTAGAGAATGGACAAGACTCACTAAAAGAACAAGTATGAGTGAATCCGATAATGAGGTGTCCCGTATGGATCAGTTAGAGAATGGTCTTGCCAAGATCACTGTATAGTTGCAGGCTTTGACTACTGCTATGGCTGGTATAGCTGGGTCTCGTACCGAGGTTAATTCTGGGGATGTGAGGCAAGAGGAATCTCCGAATAGATTGGGGGATGATGCCCCCGCTTTTTATGATGATATGGCAGAGTATGCAGCAGACATAGTATCTGGGTCTCAGGCAGAGTTATAGAAACTCCGGGATCAGGTTGAGTCGGTTACCCGCAAGATGAGGGGTAAGAATGAGGATCTGATGGATTATGACACACTGACTTTCGAGGAACAGTTGTCGGCACAGTTCAAGATGCCTGATATGGCTAAGTTTAACGGGAATGGGGATCCAAGGGTGCATCTCTGACAGTTTGTATCAGTCATGAGTTCAGTTGGCCTGTCTCAGCGCCAAGTGCAGAAAATGTTTGGAATGTCGCTTGAAGGAGCTCCCGTGGTGTGGTACCACAGCTTGGAGAGAAAGTAAAGGAAGATTGGAGGGAGTTAGCTGATGCTTCCTTTCCTAAACAGTATGTCACGGACCTGAAGATTGACTTGTCGCTCCGCGACCTGGAAAATACCAAGCAGAAGCCGGAGGAAAGCTTCAAAGACTATGTGGATCGCTGGAGGAGCCAGCTTCTGAAAATGCAGACTCGGCCCTCAGAAAAGGACCAGATCAAAATGATCATCAAGGGCACCAAACCCTCTATCTATGGTAAACTGAGGAGGATGACCTCAATGATCAATGACTTTCGACAGTTGAGGGAAACTGTTATGGATATTGAAGAAGAGGAGGAAGTAGAAAATCGGAAGTTCTATGGACAGAATAGAAGGAATTTTGGAGGACCTCCTGAGACCAAGCCCACTACTGCCGAGGTCACCGCCATCAAGAATAGGCACTTTTCTAACTTGGGTAGACCCTTGTCCAAAGTACTCGAGAAATTAACCAGGGAAGGACTCTAAAACCCTTGGAACCTAGACCACTCCCAAATCCTCCTCCACCAAGCCTCAATATGAACCGTTACTGCCATTTCCACCAACAACCCGGTCATGACACCGACAGCTGTACCCATCTCCGCCATGAGATCCAAGACTTAATTGACTCCCACAAGATACCTGACCCAGAAAGAGAAAACCCAGCACACACAGGAATCCTCTACCAAATTACCACTTTGTCCCACCACCATGATCAACTATTGGTTTGCCTGAAACCTTTGTCCTCCAAACCCTCAACCACAAAGCTTCTCACATGGGATGAGGGATAACGATGATGAAGAACCATGGGCTGAGGAATAAGGCACTGCTGTTTCTCCTATTTTATCTTGCATTTTAAAAGACATTGATTTTGTTTACCTGTTCGAAATTTTTATCAACAATAATAAAGGCGATCATTTCATTTATCTGCCTAAGTCTATTCATTTCAAACTTGTAACATGAGTGTATTCAATCTTGGTACTATAACGCTCAGAACAGAAGAAGCAAGCAGAAACGATAAGTGGCTATTCAGAATTTGGGAATGAAGACAGTAGACTGTTAGGCTTGGAAAAGGAGATGAGTTCACAAAACCAATCAGTGCAGACAGATTGAAGTGGTACTTTGCCTAAGGAAGAAAAGACCGAGCAGTCATCAAGAGGATTGACAGAAGACCTAACCCAACGGGATAGGAAACTCATACATGCATACACGTAACCTATATTGCATCTTTTTATTTTTGTTATGTTTTGTGTAAACAGGTGTTGAAGACGGAAAAGAGCGAGCAGTAAGCCAATCAGAGATAGTAAAAGCACAATATTTGATCTGGGTAGTAATCTGAAGATTGAGGTCCCAATGAAGATAAGTTCCGGGTATGGGTCTCGGTGAGCGAGGCTCCACATCACATCATATCAGCTTGGGGGCGAGGCCCATATCGGCTGAGGAGCAAGGCTCCACATTGTACCAGCTTGGGGGCGAGGCCCATATCAGCTGGGGAGTGAGGCTCCACATCACATCATATCAGCTTGGGGGCGAGGCCCATATCGGCTGAGGAGCAAGGCTCCACATTGTACCAGCTAGGGGGCGAGGCCCATATCGGCTGGGGAGCGAGGCTCCACATCACATCATGTCAGCTTGGGGACGAGGCCCATATCGGCTGAGGAGCGAGGCTCCACATCATCATCAGTTTGAGGGCGAGGCCCATATCAGCTTGGGGGCGAGGCCCCACTACAGTATCAGTTTGAGGGCGAGGCCCATATCAGCTTGGGGGCGAGGCCCCATTTCAGTAGCAGTTTGAGGGCGAGGCCCATATCAGCTTGGGGGCGAGGCCCCACTTCAGTATCAGTTTGAGGGCGAGGCCCATATTAGTTCAGTAACAGTTCGATAAGTATGGCATTCAGACTACAGCGACGCCCTATGTACGGGGTCAGCACGCCAGGTACGGCATGTAGACTATGTGGATTATGAAGATTGTGTGGATTACCGTGGATTTTGTGGACTACCATAGACTATTAGGGATTATGTGGACTACCGTGGACTACCGAGGATTATTGTGGATCATGTGGACTATCATGGACTATTGTGGATTATGTGGACTACCGAGGACTATCGTGAAGAGTTGTGGAATACCGTGGACTATTGTGGATGACGTGGACTACCGTGGATTATTGTGAAGAGTGGTGGATTACCGTGGACTATTGTGAAGAGTTGTGGACTATTGTGGACTACCGTGGACTACCGTGGACTATTGTGAAGAGTTGCGGACAATCATGGACTACTATAAAGAGTTGTGGACTTCTGTGGATTACCGTCGAGAATGTGGACTACTGCGATGCCCTAGGTATGAGGTTTAGAACGCCAGAAACGGCACATCATCAAATTCAGTTTGGAGCAGCATCAGCTCAGCTCGAGGCAGCTAGCTAGCCAAGTAAGTAAAAATGCATTGCATAGACTTTGATAAGACTGTCACTGTCACACACTGCACAAGCCCCATCAAAGTGGGGGCGACTGTAGGCATTGCATTTTTACATGTGAAACCCGATGATGAGTCTCATTTGGAGGCACTACCTTTTGAGTCACGAAAGCTGCGGGAAACGGATATCGGAAAGGGAAATTCAGAATAAACAAGGTTCACTGTTTTCGTTCGTGCTGCGTTCGTGTATGCGTTCGAACGGCAAACAGATTGCGGGCGTTCGTGTCGCGTTCGGGAAGCGTTCGAACGGTGTCGGTAATTCTGGTTTTACTGCTAGCCTCACACCCCAGCCCATTTAGCTCCCCAAAGCCCATAAAACACATCCCAAATAAATAAATAAATATTAATTTAAACATTAAACATTAAATAAAATATTTAAACCATTTACCAATTAAATAAAACATTTACCAAACTTAAACTAAAATCATGCCTAATTTAAATAATATGAATATATCATATACTAAAATAAAAAGAAGATATGCCTAATTAAAATCAATCCTAACCAATTAAAACCAATCAAATATTTGACTTCCTAATCTAATAAGACATCTACCAATTTAAAATAGTTGACTTCCTAATTTAAAATATTTTGTCCCCCCTCAATCTTGTGTATACCATCCTTAGGACTCCTAATTTGGGAACTAGATCTCTTCCTTGTGAGACAAGGGCCAACCCTAGCTCTCTTCTATATAAACATGCATTAGCCTAGCCACACCATCTCTCCACTCTCTCTAATACACGCCCAAGACAAAAAAAAAGACTTGACATGTACACAAAAAAGAGAACAAAGAGCCTTAACCAACAACCACCATAGCCAAATCCAAAACAAACCAAACTCACCCTTAGCCGAATCCAGAACACCAAAATCCTTCAAAGTCGAGACCACCACAAGCAATAACCCTCCTTAGCCGAATCAAAACACTCCCCTCCTTCACCAAGAACACATCCCCTCATACAGCCATTACAACCACTGAAACACCCCATAATAAACACTCAAAACCAGCCCCCTAAAACACGCCTAAACCCCCATAAATCACCTCAAAACAGCAGCCCAAATCCTCTCAAAACAGTTCCTAAAAACCTTAAAAACAGTAACATAAACACTGCATTCATAATCTTTAAAATAACCACACACAACTGCACTAAGAACCACACAACACTCGGAACAGTCCGTGGAAAATCAGCTTGGGGGCGAGGCCCCATTTCAGTATCAGTTTGAGGGCGAGGCTCATATCAGCTTAGGGGCGAGGCCCCACTTCAGTATCAGTTTGAGGGCGAGACCCATATTAGTTCAGTATCAGTTCGCTAAGTATGGCATTCAAACTACAGCGACGCCCTATGTACAGGGTCAGCACGCCAGGTACGGCATGTAGACTCTGTGGATTATGAAGATTGTGTGGATTACCGTGGATTTTGTGGACTACCATAGACTATTAGGGATTATGTGGACTACGTGGACTACCGAGGATTATTGTGGATCATGTGGACTATCATGGACTATTGTGGATTATGTGGACTACCGAGGACTATCGTGAAGATTTGTGGAATACCGTGGACTATTGTGGATGACGTGGACTACCGTGGATTATTGTGAAGAGTGGTGGATTACCGTGGACTATTGTGAAGAGTTGTGGACTATTGTGGACTACCGTGGACTACCGTGGACTATTGTGAAGAGTTACGGACAATCATGGACTACTATAAAGAGTTGTGGACTTCTGTGGATTACCGTCGAGAATGTGGACTACTGCGACGCCCTAGGTATGGGGTTTAGCACGCCAGAAACGGCACATCATCAAATTCAGTTTGGAGCAGCACCAGCTCAGCTCGAGGTAGCTAGCTAGCCAGGTAAGTAAAAATGCATTGCATAGACTTTGATAAGACTGTCACTGTCACACACTGCACAAGCCCCATCAAAGTGGGGGCGACTGTAGGCATTGCATTTTTGCATGTGAAACCCGATGATGAGTCTCATTTGGAGGCACTACCTTTTGAGTCACGAAAGCTGCGGGAAACGGATATCGGAAGGGGAAATTCAGAATAAACAAGGTTCACTGTTTGCGTTCATGGTGCGTTCGTGTATGCGTTCGAACGGCAAACAGATTGCGGGCGTTCGTGTCGCGTTCGAGGAAGCGTTCGAACAGTGTCGGTAATTCTGGTTTTGCTGCTAGCCTCACACCCCAGCCCATTTAGCTCCCCAAAGCCCATAAAACACATCCCAAATTAAATAAATAAATATTAATTTAAACATTAAACATTAAATAAAATAATTAAACCATTTACCAATTAAATAAAACATTTACCAAACTTAATCTAAAATCATGCATAATTTAAATAAAATGAATATATCATATACTAAAATTAAAAAGAAGATATGCCTAATTAAAATCAATCCTAACCAATTAAAACCAATCAAATATTTGACTTCCTAATCTAATAAGACATCTACCAATTTAAAATAGTTGACTTCCTAATTTAAAATATTTTGTCCCCCCTCAATCTTGTGTATACCATCTTTAGGACTCCTAATTTGGGAACTAGATCTCTTCCTTGTGAGACAAGGGCCAACCCTAGCTCTCTTCTATATAAACATGCATTAGCCTAGCCACACCATCTCTCCACTCTCTCTAATACACGCCCAAGACAAAAAAAACACTTGACATATACACAAAAAAGAGAACAAAGAGCCTTAACCAACAACCACCATAGCCAAATCCAAAACAAACCAAACTCACCCTTAGCCGAATCCAGAACACCAAAATCCTTCAAAGTGGAGACCACCGCAAGCAATAACCCTCCTTAGCCGAATCAAAACACTCCCCTCCTTCACCAAGAACACATCCCCCCATACAGCCCTTACAAACACTGAAACACCCCCTAATAAACACTCAAAACCATCCCCCTAAAACACGCCTAAACACCCCCTAAATCACCTCAAAACAGCAGCCCAAATCCTCTCAAAACAGTCCCTAAAAACCTTAAAAACAGTAACATAAAAAACTGCATTCATAATCTTTAAAATACCACACACAACTGCACTAAGATCCTACACAAACACTCGGAACAGTCCGTGGAAACGCCAGAACAGGTGACCTGAACAGTGAGCAGCAAAACAGAGGCCGAACAGTAGTAGAATGGAGTTTTAACCGCAAGCAAAAACAGCAAAGCAGTGAGCTAGGACGTTAAACCAGTGAACCGGAGGAAGTTGAGGAGCTGTACCCTTCCGACGTCCGTGAAACGCAAGCCCGAAAGTTGGCTAAAAGGTTAGACCTGAGGGTATTTTTCACTTTCGCTTTTATTACTATTTCTTAAATATTGCTTGTGTGATTGTCATGTTGCATGTTGTGGCCTTTGAGTAAATAAATATGCATGAATTATGAGATGTAGTATATTGTGGTTTTGGAATAAAATGAGAGACGTGTCAACTCTCGCGGTATATCGGATGGAAACCCGGACATAAATTTCATAGCCGATTCCGAATGGAGGGTAATGTGATCTGTACTCGGGACACAACTCCACGTACCACTTGAGTAAACGGCACCCTCTTTTGTTTTGTGTTGCTTTTGTTTATTTATTTTTCGTCACATGAATTATGTATGTTGTTTATTTATGCATGATTCAATCGAGCGCATGGGCTTAGTAAGTGGAATGAAAGATCCCCTATGGGGAGGGGCTAAAGCCCTTTACCATGATGCTTTGCCGTGCCGGTTGATGTGTGTTCGGTTGGATGCAAGATACGTTCAATCGGGCATACTTAGTTTGATATGATTGTCTTTATCTTTTTTATGCATGGTTCAATCAAGCGCATGGGCTTAGTAGTGGAGGGGTTAAAACCCTTTACCACGAGGCTTTGCCGCGCCGGTTGATGTGTGTTCGGATTGGATGAAAGATATGTTCCATCGGGCATACTTGGTTTTGATATGATTGGCTTTATTTTGTATGTATGATGCGATCAAGCGCATGGGCTTAGTATGTTGGTCTAAAGGTCCTCTCTTTGAGAGACCAAGAGCCCCAAAAGGCCACCTTTACGGCAGTACTTCGCCGCGCCCCTTTATTTTGTTGTTTATGTATTGCGTCCCATTTCATGCATCAGGTCTGTTCCCGTTCGAACGCGTTTACGAACGCAACTCGAACGCGTATGCATTTTGCCTTATCATGCATCAGGTCTCATTTCCGTTCGAACACGTTCACGAACGCCATACGAACGTGAGCATTCTGTTTCATTTCCGTTCGAACGCATTAACAAATGCCATACGAACGTGAGCATTCTGTTTCATTTCCGTTCGAACGCGTTAACAAACGCCATATGAACGTGAGCATTCTGTTTCATTTCTGTTCGAACGCGTTTACGAACGCTACACGAACGCGAACAACACTGAACTAAGACATATTCATCACATGCCATGTATAATTGTTTCTTAGGTGATTTTTTACGGAACCACACATAGTCATTCTTATCTTTATGCACATAATTATGAAAAACATGTTTATTCCATTAGTTGCGTCATTTGCCTTAGTCTTGATTTAACGCATTACGATTCATATACCTATGCCATGATGACTTTGGAGTATTATTTCTTGTGGTATATCGGATGGAAACCCAGAAATAAATTCCGTAGTCGATTCCGAATGGACGGTAATGCGGTCTGCACTTGGGATATAATTCCATGTATCACTTGGAAAAGTGCTCACATGAATGCTTGTGTGGTTATTATGTATGCTTGTGTGGTTATTATGTATGCTTGTGTTTTTCATGAATATGATATGCTGAATGAAGTTGTATGTTCGTTGTTACTTTGAGGTATTTTCAGGCAAGTGTTCTTAGATGTGAGATAAATGTGAAATGTATGTATAAGTTTTATTTTGTACCTGTGAATGTAGAAGCATGATATTCTTAGAAATAAGTGTTACTTAAGCCTGATTAAATTATTGTGTAAATCCTTTCATTACAAGTGGCATAAGTAAGGGACCATTCAGAACCCAATGGTTTGAGGTCTTCCCTTGCGAGGGGTGAGTGCGGCCTTAAATCTCATTTTCCCGGTTCACACCGGGTGGCGACTCCATTATTCTCCGGTTTAGTCCCCCGTGGCTATTCCGTACTCCCGACCGGGCTGCGAGCCTGGGACAGCATGCGTCGCCCAGATTCCTATGTTCCCACAGCCGGTATGGTATAGTAAAATCTATCAACGGCTATATTACCATTTGAATATATATGTTAGGCTGATATGGTCACCAGTATGAGGACTGGTTTGGACCTTGTCGGTTCCAGTAAGCATGTTTTAATAATAGGCTCACCAGTATGGACACTGGTATATGGACCGGTATGGTTTGTGCCGGTTTGGCTCACTGGTAAGGTAGATTGTTTGATGCGTGCCGGTTCAAGTGTGTATGAAAACCCCAGTATGATCGGTATTGTCACCGGTATGGCACCTGTATGAATGTGTCGATTCTAGAGAGCTTGCAAAATAGAACAACTCATCGGTATGAGGGCTGGTATACCGGTCTCTGTATAAAAAATGAATATATGAAGTTTTAAGGCATTTTGTACATGATCCTAATGCATCTAAGTGAATGTGCATGTTTCATATGAGCTTAGGTACTTGAATAATCAATTCACAATAAATTTAGAGCCCTAAGATAAGGCTTTACATAATTTCTTCAATATGCGCTAGTCTTCACATTCTTCTCTCTTCACCACCGTTGTGCTTCGACATCTTTTTGTAATGTCTCGTTGTTGTGTGTCGAAGTCTTCACTCGTGTTGCATCATCAAAATCCATTACGCGATTGTGTGGCTAACAATGTTATGCTTTATCTTATTTAGGCTCTAGATTATTTATTTCTGTAATGACCAAAAAAAAATTCATTTGATAAGTTAACTAGAATAACGGTGAATCAAATGTGAGTTTTTTTTCCCTTTTTTCGGAAGCATAATGATGATAAGGGAAAATTTATGGGTCGGCTAGATTTTCATGGATTTAAGGGCTTTGTATGAAGTTAAAATAATAGTTGGGGTGAATTTAGGAAATAGTTTGAGCATATTAAGTAAATGGACCTATTAAGCACACTTATACTAGCTACACCAAACTCAAGTTAAGCTTAATCTAAGCCCAATTCCTTTCCACATTTTCAACCCACCCTGGATAATGTTCTCCAGGCCCCTAGACTTTTCTAGATGACATAAAACAAGCCTAAAAGCAAATAATAGGCCACCACGCCCCATTGTTTCTTTTATGGCCGAGTGTGAAGGTGAAGAAGGTAGGAGAAATTTTGCAATATTAGTTAAACATCTTGGAAGAAAAGGGATAGAGATAAAGCTTAAGCAAGTTTAGGGTGATGGATTCAAGCTCTAGAGATTATAAGGAGTTAGAATCAAGAATGTTGAGATAAGGATAAAAGAAATTTTGATTGTTAAAATAAATGAAATGTTGTTTTGGTTGTGATTGTCATTTATAAAGTCCAGCAGCATTCTAGCTTTCATGCAACAATCATGCATCCAGCAGAAACAACAAACAACATTTCGGTGCTCCAGCCATGCAACCTCAAGCATGTTGTCCAGGTTGGCCAAAGTTGGTGTGAAGCTGGTAAAAACATGTGCACTGTAGCACACGTTTTTGCCCTGTAAATTGGAGCTTGAATTCATTTGTATAGCATCCCAAAGTGTGTAAAGAGAGAGTGTAGTGAGGTTTTTTGATTTTGTAAAGTTTAATACTTTGTATTTCTATCCTTAAGAGTAATAGAAATCATTTCAGTTTTTCCTCAAACACATTCTAAAATGATCAGTGAATCACAACAAGTAGTATCAGGAGCTTTGGTTCTTCTTTGGGGTCATTGATGAGTGGTAAATCTATCACTAATACCCACTCATTTAACCTTATATTTTGTATAGTTTCTTGAGTATTATGAATATTTTGATGTGTTTTGTGTTATTTTGTAGATAAATAAAATTTCAGAACATTCTGGAGGTGATTTGGGCCAAAACAGTGAAAATTGGACGAAAAGGGCATTTTGGTAATTTCTCGCGTCGCGACGCCAAGACCTTCAGCGTCGCGACGCCTAACATGCGCCGAATAGTGCTAACATGCACCGGGTCCACAAATCAGAATCTGAGAAAGTTTGACTTTGCTAACGTGCGTCGTGCCACGTGTCACCATCACAGCCGATCTGCTAAAATGCGTCGTGCCACGTGTCATCATCCTACGGTGCCGACACATCATCATCGCCATGTGTGCCACGTGTCACTCCATGTCATTGCCACGTCATCAGCCACATCACCAGGTTGACCAAGTCAAATTGCCACATCACTGCCATGTCATCATCAGCCAATCAGGAATTGCCACATGTCGACACCTATGGTGCCGATAGTCTCTTTCCCACGTGTCGCCACGTCACCATAAATTATTGGCTATCTAATTCTTATCTGAAATGTGGCGGATAATAATCTAGCCGACCAATCAGAAATCGCCACGTGTCACAATAATTGAGTCTTCAACCACCACGCCACGTGTCACGTATCATCTTATCCAGAATTTGCAACCGACGAACCAGAGCGTGCCACGTCGACAGAAGCTGCGTAGTAGCGATGCCAAAGGCCTCAGCGTCGCGACGCCAGATGCCTATCCGCACCTATAAATTGAGCTCGAGATTTCAATTTTAGATGCACCACTCTCTCTCATCTCTTTGATGTAAAGAGAGTTTCTCTCTCTAGTTTCTTATAGTTTTTAGTTTTTTTTTTTTTTTTTAGTTTTTTGTTTTGTAATAATTTTAATTACGTTTTGTTAATATAGTAATTTACTTTTTTTACTTTTTACAGTTTTTACTGTTCACCATGAGGAGGTAACTTCCTCAGCTAGGGTGAAAGGTAATTCTTTTACTGTTACTATTTAGATTAATCTCCCTTAAAAATAATAATTTCACTATTTAAAATATTGACTTAAAAAGGATACCGCCAGATTGGTCGGTTGGTAATCATTTTAATCTGTTTAAACCTGACTAATAAAGGATACCGCCAGATTGGTCGGTTGGTAATATTATCACAAGTTTATATATTATTTTATGGGAGATATCTAAAATAGTAAATAGTAAAAGTAATTCCTTTTACCTTAGCATTTTATTTTATTTTACTTTTCAGCTTTTACTTTATGTCTTTTACTTTTCAGCATTTTTTACTTTATGTCTTTTACTTTTAATTTTTTATTAGCCCTAGTTATGTGTTAGTTATCTGGGGTTGTGATGAATTCTAATATCACCGGTTTATAAGGGGTATTTTATAGTTTGGGTAATTTAAAGGTTTACTTATTAAGTCTTAAGCTTAATGCTTCTTGTTGTCTGATCACCAATAAGATTGATGTGGTAAATCTAAAATGAACTAGACATAGGGATTTTAGGTTTCAGCCTTAGACTTAATAGCCCATGATCTTCTTTAAGGATAGATAACCCTTTAATAGATTTCCTTACATGATAGACATATATCTGTCGGGCGGGGTAGCCATAATTGGAACTTAAACTTAATAAATCCAAATAATTTGGTTGACATAGACATATGGTTCACTTGGGTTAAACTGGGTATTTACGTCTGACCATCGACATAGGCTTTTGCATAATTTAGTGTTCCAGGTTAGTAAACTGATTTATTACACAAACATGAAATAACCACTTCATCTTTTAAATGATATTAGAATGATTCACAACCCTAGATCTTTGTGTCTTTTGTTATTTTCTTTAGTATTTTCTTGTCTTTTTCTTTATTTATTTATTTAGCAATTCTATAATCAATCAAATCAATCAAGTAATCATTCTCTTCTCTCTCAATTAGATATCTGTAAATAAATAGATTCAATAATTAATAACAACAGTAGGAATTAAGTCCTCGTGGGATCAATATTTTATACTACTTGAACGATACGTGCGCTTGCGTTATACGTGTGTGTTTACGCCAGTCAAGTTTTGCGCCGTTGCCGGGGACTTATTTTTCTTGAGTTATTAATTTTGAAGCTATCTAATTTACTTGTATCTAATTTTTCTTTATTTTTATCTGTAATTTTTATTCTTTTGTTTCAGGGATTGAAAAAAAAATGGAACATTATTGGGAGATTGAGAGATCAAGAGCTTTACTAGAAGATACACCCCAAATCTGGGAGCAACAATCCGGTTTTCTGAGGCCTGTTGTCCAGCCCAACAATTATCACTGGATGCCAGAACCAAGCAATACCACATTTTCTCAACAAGACGTAATGGGGAGATGTGACATATGTAATGGTAACCACCCTAGTGATTATTGCGAATACAACTACCATCCAGGGTGGCAGAGCTATCAAGATCCTTCATAGTATGACAAGCCATCACATTTCACATAACCACATTTTCCATCTTATCCACCACCCACCTACAATGATCTTCATCAACAATCAGAACCATCAGAGGAAGATCAGTTGCTAAACATGCTCGAAGATATGTTCAAGAAACGAAAAGAAAAGTTGGATACAATGCTTGAAACAAACCAGAATCAATTTGAAAGTATTCAGAGACAATCAGAATTCATTTAGAAGATGACAGATCAAATGAGACAATTCACAAGAAAACCAGAACTAATAACTCAAGAACCAGTTTCAGATGACACTGATGAAGCCTTCGAGTACCAATCATTTCACAATGACACTTCAACAGAGGAGGAGGCTGAGCGTATCAACAACCAGAGGTATCAGTTCAGGAGCCCCGAACCGGTAAAGTCTCAATTTGACTTTTTTATTCAGATTCTGACGAGGGTGAAGTTGATCTATTTTTGTTCCAACTGCACCAACAACGAAGGATCAAACTTTCAATCCTCAAAATGAAGATCTTGGAGCATGCTTTACTATGATGTTTGAAGAAGATCTATCTGAACCATCCATTCTAGTCATATCAGAGGATGAAAACCTAATGTCAGAAACATCTTTGCATGCTCAGGTTGACAATTTGAAGCTTGTATTTCACAGATGACAGATGAAGAGCTGAATACAAGAATTTTACAATACATCTGTGAAGAAAAGGTGGAACAAGAAGCAGAGCAAATGGAGGAGCAAATGTCTGGCCTTAATAAAGATCCAGAGCATTCAGGAGAAACATCGATGTTTTGGGGAGTACAAATCAAAGATATCGCACAGATCTTGACAGAATGGAACTCCCATTCCAAGTCAAGCACCATACGAGACCTCCTGATTTTCTTTCTTTCTTTGTAGGAACCACTGGAGTAAGAAGGAGCAAAAAGTTGGCATAGGCACTAAATGGGACAAAAAAATTTATGCTACCTTACCGTTGGAAGAGACCATTCAAAAGCAACGCTCACGGGATTGTCTTTAATAAGACATCCAAAATGACATTAAAACCACCTTAACAGATGGATTTCAGTCACGTCTGGCTGAAGACGAAAAATTTAGCGCTAGCAGGGAGGCAACCCATGCAATTTGTTGTCATTTTTGTTTTCATATTTTGTGTATACATGTTGTAGAGTTTTTAATTTTTTGTGTTATTTTGTAGGGAAAGCACAAACGGAGCATTTTAGACAGAAGGAATGGTGTTTGGCATCCACAAAGATGAGAAAAAACAATTCATTAGCGATGGCTGAGTAAAGAATTAATTCTTGAGACGCATCCTAATGGATTTATATACCAAACAAGTGGCGTATTGCGTACATAATTCTGTTGCCTTAATTATTGCTTTGATTCACTTTTCTGTTGTAATTATCTTTATTTTCGTAGACAGGATCCAGACTTTTTGACCTTTCACGATTTCATTTTGTTGTTTAGCTAAACAAGCTTCCTATGGAAGATACTAGTGCTATTATTACTCACCCGTTTCAGGTACTATAAATTCAGCTCGTCATTGCACTTTGGAAGGCATCATGATTTGAGAAAGAAATACATAAAAAATGGAAGCCACTTCAAGAAGACGAGTTGAAAACATCTGTGTGTTTTACGGTAGTAGTGTTGGTACTAAGCCACAATACGTAGAGGCAGCACAAGAATTGGGTCGAGTCTTAGCTGCAAGGAATATGCACTTAATATATGGTGGAGGCAATCTTGGACTTATGAGGATCGTTTCAAAGGCTGTACAGGAAGGAGGCAGTCACGTTTTGGGAATCATCCCAAAACCCTTGGCAGAGGCAAATCTTATTGGATCATCAAACGGAGAGAGGAACTTATTGTGCCAGGTATGTTTGAACGACTGGTAGAAATGATTAACCGTGCTGATGATGCTTTTATCGCTTTGCCAGGTCACTTGGGCACATTGGAGGAAATTTTTATAGTTCTATCTTGGGCGAACCTGAACATACACCAGAAACCGCTTGGACTAATTAACGTTGATGGATTTTATGATTTTTTGTGTGTTTCTTGATGATGCCCGGGAGAAATGGGTTGTGTCAAACCTATGAAAGAACTCCTCTTTACTGCCAAAACTGCTCCGGATCTAATAGACCAACTCTTAGCCTATGAACCACAAGTTGACCATATCCTTTCAAAGATAAATTGGTCCGAGGACGATCGTGGTAAGAGACGTCGGATTAATCTGGATCTTAACCTTTAATTTCTGTAGATTTTCAGCTAACCAGGTACGACCTTCTTAACTCTTCTTTTACTGTTTAAGACATTGGGGACAATGTCTCATTTAGGTTTGGGGGAGGATCAGTACCTTGTTTTAGTTTGGTTTTGTTTGTGTGTTGTTTTATTTTTAGTCCAAAATTTTTCGAAAAAAATACAAAAAAAATTGAAAAATTTCAAAAATTACAAAATATTTTGCGTTTTTGTGTTTTTATTTTGACTAAAAGGGTGAAATTGGTAAAAGATAGCCGAGTAAGGAGTTTCCACTCCTGAGACGTATCTCAAGCCTATTTTCGAAATAAGTTAATTTTTGTTTATTTCATTTTGAATTATTTAATTTGTAAATTCTCCATAAAACATACTAAAATGGATCTTCATATGTTCAGTTAGCAGATATTATCAACATATATCGTAACATACGGACATGAGCTAAAATTGAAAAGTTTGTAATATTCAGTGCTCTAGTTTAATTGGAGGAAGCATCTCAAAAAGCAGTGGAGTAAAAAAAACGTCTGAGATCCGAGTTATTAAGTCTGTAAGGGTGTTTTAACACCTAGTGCCCTAAAACCAACTGGTTTGGGAGTCACTGGCCCTAAGCTCGTTACATGGATCAAAGATGCTGCAAAAAATATATATATCTGAATTCTGAGTAATTAAGTCCGTAGGGGTGTCTTAACACCTGGTGCCCTAAAGCCAAACTGGTTTGGGAGCCACCGACCCAACACTCGCTACATAGATGGAAGATATTGTATATAAATAAAAAAAAATCAAATAAAAAAAATCAGAAAAATTATTCCATTGCTGCAAAAAAGGTGTGAAATCTGATAGAACTTTAGGACAAAAATATTACTCTCTTATCAACTGCACTTATGACTGTTGTGGGCAAAAATGAGTTGATTAATATCTTGTTGGCTGGTATATGAAGATGGTAAAATTAAAAATAATCGGAGGAATTTACTTATTCTGTAATTTAGAAAGAAAGAAACAAAACAACTAGTAACTTGGAGTAGAAGTTTCACCTGATTAGTTACTAACTTCTTTATTCTATTTTCTCTTGTCTTTTTGCTTTTGTGTGCATTAGTTTCACTACCTTTTTACTTTTATAAAATATTTGTGGGTAGCATGGCTGTTGTAAACCCTCATGAGACTACAACTCGTCCACTAGGGACACTTAGGGGTTAAAGGCTTGTTGCATACGCTAAATGAAACCGTGATCCCTACGAAAATGGCTTAGTTAAATTTTATTTTAAAGATGTTTATGTTATTTTATTTTATGTTTTGCTCGAGGACTAGCAAAATGTTAGGTTTGGGGGTGTGATGAGTGGTAAATCTATCACTAATACCCACTCATTTAACCTTATATTTGTATAGTTTCTTGAGTATTATGAATATTTTGATGTGTTTTGTGTTATTTTGTAGATAAATAAAGTTTCAGGACATTCTGGAGGTGATTTGGGCCAAAACAGTGAAAATTGGACGAAAATGGCATTTTGGTAATTTCTCGCGTCGCGACGCCAACATGCGTCGAGCAGTGCTAACGTGCGCCGGGTCCACAAATCAGAATCTGAGAAAAGTTTGACTTTGCTAACGTGCGCCGTGCCACGTGTCACCATCACAGCCGATCTGCTAAAATACGCCGTGCCACGTGTCATCATCCTACGGTGCCGACAGTCATCATCGCCACGTGTGCCACGTGTCACTCCATGTCAATGCCACGTCATCAGCCACATAACCAGGTTGACCAAGTCAAACTGCCACATCACTGCCATGTCATCATCTTCCAATCAGGAATTGCCACGTGTCGCAATCCTACGGTGCCGACAGTCTCTTTCCCACGTGTCGCCACGTCACCGCCAGGTCAGCATAAATTATTGGCTATCTAATCCTTATCTGACATGTGGCGGATAAGAATCTAGCCGACCAATCAGAAGCCGCCACGTGTCACAATAATTGAGTCTTCAACCACCACGCCACGTGTCACCTTATCATCTTATCCAGAATCTGCAACCGATGAACCAGAGCATGCCACGTCGACAGAAGCTGACGTAGCGACGCCGAAGGCCTCAGCATTGCGATGCCAGATGCCTATCCGCGCCTATAATTGAGCTCGAGATTTCAGTTTTAGATGCACCACTCTCTCTCATCTCTTTGATGTAAAAGAGAGTTTCTCTCTCTAGTTTCTTTTAGTTTTTAGTTTTTTTTTTGTTTTTAGTTTTGAAATAATTTTAATTACTTTTTGTTAAAATTAATTTACTTTTTTTACTTTTTACATTTTTACTATTCACCATAAGGAGGTAACTTCCCCAGCTTGGGTGAAAGGTAATTCTTTTACTGTTACTATTTAGATTAATCTCCCTTAAAAATAATATATTCACTATTTAAAATATTGACTTAAAAAGGATACCGCCAGATTGGTCGGTTGGTAATTCATTTAATCTGGTTTAAACCTGACTAATAAATGATACCGCCAAATTGGTCGGTTGGTAATATTATCACAAGTTTATATATTATTTTATGGGAGATATCTAAAATAGTAAATAGTAAAAGTAATTCCTTTTACCTTAGCATTTTATTTTATTTTACTTTTCAGCTTTTACTTTATGTCTTTTACTTTTCAGCATTTTTACTTTATGTCTTTTACTTTTAATTTTTTATTAGCCCTAGTTATGTGTTAGTTATCTGGGGTTGTGATGAATTCTAATATCACCGGTTTATAAGGGGTTATTTTATAGTTTGGGTATTTAAAGGTTTACTTATTAAGTCTTAAGCTTATGCTTCTTGTTGTCTGATCACCAATAAGATTGATGTGGTAAATCTAAAATGAACTAGACATAGGGATTTTAGGTTTCAGCCTTAGAGTTAATAGCCCACGATCTTCTTTGAGGATAGATAACCCTTTAATAGATTTCCTTACAGGATAGACATATACATGTCAGGCAGGGTAGCCATAATTGGAACTTAAACTTAATAAATCTAAATAATTTGGTTGACATAGACATATGGTTCAATTGGGTTAAACTGGGTATTTGCGTCTGACCATCGACATAGGCTTTTGCATAATTTAGTGTTCCAGGTTAGTAAACTGATTTATTACACAAACATGAAATAACCACTTCATCTTTTAAATGATATTAGAATGATTCACAACCCTATATCTTTGTGTCTTTTGTTATTTTCTTTAGTATTTTCTGTCGTTTTCTTTATTTATTTATTTAGCAATTCTATAATCAATCAAATCAATCAAGTAATCATTCTCTTCTCTCTCAATTAGATATCTGTAAATAAATAGATTCAATAATTAATAACAACAGTAGGAATTAAGTCCTCGTGGGATCAATATTTTTATACTACTTGAACGATATGTGAGCTTGCGTTATACGTGTGTGTTTAAGCGGTCAAGTTTTTGGCGCCGTTGCCGGGACTTATTTTTCTTGAGTTATTAATTTTGAATCTATCTAATTTACTTGTATCTAATTTTCTTTATTTTTATCTGTAATTTTTATTTCTTTTGTTTCAGGGGATTGAAAAAAAAATGGAACATTATTGGGAGATTGAGAGATCACGAGCTTTACTAGAAGATACATCCCAAATCTGGGAGCAACAATCCAGTTTTCTGAGGCTTGTTGTCCAGCCCAACAATTATCACTGGATGCCAGAACCAAGCAATACCACATTTGCTCAACAAGACACAATGGGGAGATGTGACATATGTAATGGTAACCACCCTAGTGATTATTGCGAATACAACTACCATCCAGGGTGGCAGAGCTATCAATATCCTTCATAGTATGATGAGCCATCACATTTCACAGAACCACATTTTCCATCTTATCCACCACCCACCTACAATGATCTTCATCAACAATCAGAACCATCAGAGGAAGATCAGTTGCTAAACATGCTCGAAGATATGTTCAAGAAACGAAAAGAAACGTTGGATACAATGCTTGAAACAAACCAGAATCAATTTGAAAGTATTCAGAGACAATCAGAATTCATTCAGAAGATGACAGATCAAATGAGACAATTCACAGAAAACCAGAACTACAAAACTCAAGAACCAGTTTCAGATGACATTGATGAAGCCTTCGAGTACCAATCATTTCACAATGACACTTCAACAGAGGAAGAGGCTGAGCAGTATCAACAACCAGATGTATCAGTTCAGGAGCCCCGAACCGGTAAAGTCTCAATTTGACTTTTATTATTCAGATTCTGACGAGGGTGAAGCTGATCTATTTGTTCCAACTGCACCAACAACGAAGGATCAAACTTTCAATCCTCAAAATGAAGATCTTGGAGCATGCTTTACCATGATGTTTGAAGAAGATCTATCTGAACCATCCATTCCAGTCATATCAGAGGATGAAAACCTAATGTCAGAAACATCTTTGCATCCTCAGGTTGACAATTTTGAAGCTTGTATTTCACAGATGACAGATGAAGAGCTGAATACAAGAATTTTACAATACATCTGTGAAGAAAAGGTGGAACAAGAAGCAGAGCAAATGTCTGACCTTAATAAAGATCCAGAGCATTGAGGAGAAACATCGCTGTTTTGGGGAGTACAAATCAAAGATATCGCCCAGAAGCTTGACAGAATGGAACTCCCATTCCAAGTCAAGCACCATACGAGACCTCCTGATTTTCTTTCTTTCTTTGAAGGAACCACTGGAGTAAAAAGGAGCAAAAAGTTGGCACAAGCACTAAATGGGACAAATATTTTTATTTGACGTTTTCGCCAATTTCATTCATGTGGGGGATTGTTGGAAAATGCTTATGAGTAAGCATTTTGAGGCGCAGTTTTAAGCATGATCCACTTCGTTTAGTGGTTGTTATTGAATGATTCAGATACTTCTCTGTGAGTAGTTCAAAATGGTATATTCATATGCTTAAAATGATGCTTGGGTGAATGAGAAATTGTTGCTCAAAGTTCACCCATTGGTGTTGGAAAATAAAGAGAAATGAGCTTGTCCCACATGGGAAAGCTATTAGAGAGAAGTTGTGCTTATATATGATTGCTCATATGTAGATGGGTAAGAGTTATAAGGATAGAGGCTCTCTCTACGTGCGCGCAGGGGGGTTGCAAATCAAAATCCTTACAAGCTTGGCTCGTGTGCACCCGCGCGTCCTGCTTACACGAATGCTGGACCAAATTATGCGGGCTCGGCCCAGCCAATTTTTTCAAGTCTCTTTATCTTTCCAAGCCTTCTGAAGTTCCATAACAGTTAATTTAATTCTATTACATTCAATTGGGGGTTACAAGTAAATGGAAGGTCTCCCACTCATGTGATTAATTAGCATGTTTATTTTTCTTTTATAAAGGAAGTAGTGCTTTCATTTTTTAGAGCTAGGACATACAACACACACAAAAGCTTTCTTTGTTTTCGTTTTCTTATTTTTGGAATAGTTCAAGCATTTTTGTGGTTCGTTGGAAATGAGTTTGGTGGTGCCCTTACTTGTTCGTTTTCCGTTGTATCATGGGAAACAATCGTCTCATGTTCTACTGCACCATCGGTAGGGGACAAATTTGTTTTAAGGATATTGTTGACATCAACAAGCCTCAGAACAGTGAAGCTCTGGGTCTGATCTTCTTTGCTGGTTCATTTCCGATTTGGTTATTGGAACGTCAGTGACTGATTTCAGGGTCCGCTCACAGGGTCTGCCTCCGCTCTCAGGGTCTGCCTCCGCTCTCAGGGTATGCCTCTGCTCTCAGCGTCTGCCTCTGCTCTTAGGGTCTGCCACTGTTCTCAGCGTCTGCCTATGCTCTCAGCGTCTGCATCTGCTCTCAGCATCTGCCTCTGCTCTCAGTGTCTACCTCTGCTCTCAGCGTCTGCCTCTGCTCTCAGCGTCTGCCTCTGCCTCTGCTCTCAGCGTCTGCCTCTGCTCTCAGTGTCTGCCTCTGCTCTCAGGGTCTGCCTCTGCTCTCAGCGTCTGCCTCTACTCTCAGCGTCTGCCTCTGCTCTCAGCGTCTGCTGCGTGGGTCTGCTCTGTAGGTCTGACGTGAGGGTCTGATTTCAGGGTCTGCTGGGCTGAAATTAAGCCTAATTCGGATTTCCTTGTAACTACCGAAATATTTTTAATATTTATAATACAATAATAACATATCCAAAAATCAGAATTTTGAGATTTAAGATGAGGCCAAACTGAATTTTTGAAGTTGGGCATTTTGCAGTCATCGCATCCAATTTTCTGTCAGAATAGCCCCTAAAGATTGGCTTATAACTTTAGTTTCCGTGATCGAAATTAAAATCTGGAAAAAAAAAGAAAAATAAAAAGAAAAAGATATATATTAGACATATTAAGGTCCATTATATTAAAAATTCAGCCCCTGATTCATTCCCAATTAATTACCGTGAATTTTCAAAATTAGCCGTTGGGTAGCGAATTTTTCAGCGGCAAGGTTAAGCTTAAGTTTCTACGACCGCACTTGCGTAACTTCAAACTTAAGTCCGTAAAAAATTCATATGTATGCAAGATAATTCCAATATTCAGCAAGATTAAGTGTCCATGCACTGCATAATATTCTATTGTGCCTTACGAAAGTATTCCGAGTTATAAAAACTAACAATTGCTTTGACTTTACATCGTTGTCAGGATTCCTAACGATCGCCTAAATCATGAAGCGCTCTAGACTCATCATAGAACAGTGAGTGGAGTACTTACTTTCAGAATTTATTTATCTATTTATTTCTTTTATTCAGTTATTGTTTAATGGGAATAGAGGCATGATGCATTAAGTTTCTATAGTATGGAAATGGCAGCATTCTGCAAAACCATTATGTATTTACGTTTAGGCGTGTGTGGTGATGATTTACGATGAGAAATGCTATGAGTTACAAGTAGAGATGGAAGTGGTAGGGTTTGGTGTAGGTTTGTCATTACCAAATCTGCACCCGTATATGTAAATAAATTATCAAATTCGTATCATATCAGTTGCGGGTTTTAATTTTCATTACCAAACCCGCACCCGCATATAAAAATAAATTACCAAACCCGCATTGGTACCCAGCAGATTTTTTGTGGATTTTCAAAATATCATATAAAAATAAATTTCCCGTGATAAAATATTCTTGACCTATAATATGAAATCAAATTAAACAGAATATTAAACCATCTATAAATTTTTTACATGTAAGTGGAGTTTGGTTTGAAATCAATATGAAGTCGCAAATATAAAACAGAATACTAGACCAAAAGAAATTCAAAAAAAATATGATAAAGTTGACCAAAAAAATTAACTACAAATTAAACCAATACAACACGAGAAGCAATTCAATGAAAAATTATAAAGTTAACTACAGAATGTGAGTCCTTTTATATGAATTGATTTTATTTTCCATAAAAAATATAAAACAAAAAATTTCAGTTTACGGGCAACGATTTTGTTTAATTACTAAATCCATACCAAACCTGCAGCGGGTTTTGTTTTAATTACCAAACGTGTACCAAATCCACTTAAATATTTAATAATTTCTATCCATTACGAGCGGATTGTTATGGATTTGCGGAGCGAAATTGCCATCTCTAGTTGCAAGATAGTTTTTCATGAAAATGTAATCTCCCATATTATCACTAGATAATCATTGGATTTGTGTTTTAAATTAGTTTTCAACAATGGCTTAATTTGAACTTGACAAAAACGTCAAAAACCTATTACTTACACTGTAATGAAAATAGCCAAATATACTTGATGAAGTGATTATTAAACGTTGGATAATATTTAAAGCCATCATGGGATTCTACTGGAGGAGGTGATATATCATGTGTCGGGTGTATATGTCATCTCTCTCACAGCAGGCGGGTCCCATATAATTGTGGGGCCCGCCTGCGGTAAGAGAGATGACATATACACCCGGCATATAATATAATTTTCGCTACTGGAGCGTACCAAACATTGGAATATAATAGGCGTAGAGGTTATTACTAAGAATAGTGGAATCACGGAAAGTTGAACCCAGATGAGTAACAGAAAGTCCAGTGCCATCACCAATCATAACATTATCAGGGCCATTATACGCAGAGTGAAGGGACAAATTTTGGAGATCACTTGTGATGTGGTGAGATGCGCCAGAGTCAATGATCCAATTAAAGGAGCTCATGGGAGCCGCAACAGTGGCCTGTGGGTTTGATGTGAGAGACTGAGATGGTTGAGGTGGTTGAGGAGGCCACTGAACATGTTTCCAATAAGAGCACCTTTTAGCATAGTAGCCTTGTATGCCACAAAATTGACAAGTGCCCCCGATACATTTTTTTCCTTCTTCTATTGTTACAATATACTTTGCTTCTTTTGTGGATAATGCAAACAACATCTGCAATCTTCACAACTATGACACAGCTCTACTTGTAAAAGTGTAGACAAATCTTGATATAGATTTTCTACCATCAAGATCTCATGTCATATCTGAATCTGTATAGCCTTCCAAAATTGTGTTAACTCCCTTATACTACATTTGTTAACATTTCGGCTGGATTCACCTTGTGTGGATCTTTACTAGTCTCAACAGTTGTTGATACATCTCCTAGTGTATCCAATGATAACGAATGTCGATGTGCTTTGTCCGAGAATGATACATCGAGTTCTTGCTCAAATAAATTACACTCTAACTATCACAATGTATCTCGTATTATGTCTGTTTGATCTGTAATTCTTGGAGAAATCACTTTAACCATAACATTTCTTTTCATTCTTCTGCTATTACAATATAGTTTTCTTTTTTGTGGATAATGCAAACAACATCTGCAATCTTGACTAATATGACACAGCTCTGCCTGTGAAAGTGTAGAAAAATCTTGATGTAGATTTTCTACCATCAAGATCTCATGCCATATCTGAATCTGTATAGCCTTCCAAGATTGGATTAGCTCCCTTGTAGCATAGACATAACTTTGATGTACCTTTGAGATATATAAGAATCGATTTAACTGCCTCCCAATGTTCATTTCCTAGATTAGACAGAAAATGGCTCACTACACCCACTATGTGAGAAATATATGGCAGATACATATCAATGCATACGGTGGGCTTCCAACTATTGAACAGTAAGGTACTGATGACATCTCCTCTATCTATTTCTTGGATGAAGGGAACAAACTCTTGCTCAGTCTGAAGTAGTGAGTTAGTGGAATGCTGGCAGGTTTGCATTTTGTATGTTTAATTTATTGATCACTCATTCAATATAATTTTCATGTGATGGTTATAACCTTTTGTTCTTTATGTCTCAAACTATGTGTATTCCCAAAAAAAATTTTAGCTGGTCTTAAGTCATTCATATCAAAAGACTTAGAGAGTTTATTCTTCAATTGGTCGATTTTCATTGTATTTTGTCCAATGATCAACATGTCATATATATATAATAGAAGAGCGATGAAATTTCCATACGGAAACCCTTAAATATAAACACACTGGCCTACAACAGTACTTTTATAGCCATGACTTACCATGAACGAGTCAAACTTTTTATATTACTGCCTTAGTGCTTGTTTGAGGCCGTACAAACTCTTATTCAGCTTGCAAATACGGTTCTCTTTTCTTGAAACCTTTACCCTTTTGGCTGCTCCATATATATATATATATATATATATATATATATATATATATATTTTTTTATGTAAATTACCATGATTAAATTTTATCTTGACATCCATCTATTCATACTCTAGGTTCAAACTAGCTACCAATCTTAGGATAACTCATATAGGAATACTTTGACTATTAATATAGGATACTATCTCATAAGTATGATTTTTCTGCAGAGATTTTATTTCATCTTTCATTGCTTGCAATAATTTTTCTCTGTCTTTATAAGATAAAACTTCTTGAAAATTCTCTGTCTCCCCTCATCATTAATTAAAATCTAATCAGATTCTAAATATCTGGTCGATGGAATCCGGTCTCGCTCAGATCTTTGTATCTAAGGATCACTGATTTCTGGAAGTCTGTCTTCATCCAAATCTATGGATGATCTTGTAGTTTTAAATGGAACAGATTGTGTCTCCCTTTACTCAACATTCTCTTCTTCTTCCTCTTGTTCTTCTTATGGCATTTCATCATGCAACCCATCATTATATGTAGCTAATTATGCTGATGTTGTATCTGGATTTGAATCAATTCTGTCAGTATTGGAATTAGAAGACATCGTGGGCTTCTCAATATGTACTATTATCTGGTCTTCATAAAATATTACATCCATGCTTTTGATGACCTTGTTTTCATTCGGGTCCCATAACTTGTATCCAAACTCCCCATCTCCATACCTTATAAAGATGCATATATTAGCCATTGCATCAGGATTTTACTTAAGTTTCTTAGATACATGTGCAAAAGTTAAACAACCAAATACTCTTAAGTGAGAGTATGAGGAATTTTTACCAGACCATACTTTCTCTAGAATTTCAAAATTCAATGGTACTAATGGTGATATGTTGATCAAATAGAAGGTGGCTTAAACAGTTTCTCCTCGAAATGGCTTTGGAAACTTAGACATACTGATCATGCTTCTGACTTTCTTCATAATGGTGTGATTCATTCTTTCGGAAATACCATTATATTGTGGGGTAAGTGGAAGAGTCCTCTCATTTCGAATGTCGTGTCTTCCATATTAGGCATTGAACTCTCTGCAAGTGTACTCGCCTCCGTAATCTGTGCGGAGATAATTTAATTTCATTTTTATTTAATGTTTTACCATGGAGTGGAACAGTTTGAAATGATTCAGGACCTGATCCTTCATCTTCAAGAAATACACTCACACTTTTCGAGAAATGTCATCAATGAAAGTCAGAAAATACTCGTTACCGCATAGTGAATTAACCTCCAAGGGACCACAAAAATCAAAGTATATCAGACTGAGCGAAGAGAAATTAAAAAAGACTCTGTGTTTCTTACCAAATAGACATAATTACAAAGATCTAGTGAAGCAATTTTGGAGACAGTGATAAGCTCATTTATTATCAGTGCAGACAACCATTTCCCACACGAGTCTCTACTGCCAAGATTTTGAGAAGCCTCTCGGTCACCTATATTCAGGCTGTCTGCACACATCTTCACATGAGTCTTGTATAAAGTATCGTAAATATGTCATTGGGTGAAAACCATGGGACCTTTTATCATTCCCCATGTGTCATTGCTAAAGTGACTGGCATAGCCTAGTTTATTAAAGGCTATCTCGTTAATATCTAGAATTTTCGAAATATTTCTTGAAGGTTTATGGATCGAAGTAAAGGTCTCAGAATGAGATGGTAGTGGAGGATAAGAGTTTAAGTTTTGAAAAATAGGTCAGAATATTTTAAATTGGAGTTTCATTGCTTTGAAAATTGCATAATTTGAAAGAACCGGTTACGCGATTCTATAAGATGAAAGTTTATAGTTTTGTCCATAAATATAGAAAACAATTCCAATTAAGCTAATTCTTAAAATATTAGACTCGTTTTTCTATGACAAACGTCTTTCACGCTGAACATATTTTGAAATTTATAACAAAATACCCTCAAAAATACGAATTTCCGAAGAAATATAGTGTTACGGGGGCTGTTTTATAATTTTCAGAAAATTTAGTATAAATACCCTAAAGTTTGAATAAATTATAAAATGGTCAAAATTATCAAAACCCACCACCATAACCTTTTACGCACTTCGAGAGAGAAAGGTGACGACGGCCGATCATTCGACCACTACTGATCGGTGTATTGACACTAGAGGGAATGTCTGACCACCCCTATTGAATGGTGGCCCGCGGAAACCCTGGGGTGGCCGAAAACAGCCAGAAATCGAGGAGAAACATGCGCAGCTCCCTTGTCTCGGTCATGGTTCATCGCTTCGAATCATAATGCAATCCACCCACCAAATTAAAGCGCATGGAACGTACTATGAGGCTATGAAGGTAGTTTTACCGAATGAGGCTTGGTTTAAAGAAAATAAAGGTAAAACCGAACGATGGAAGTAATATTTATTCACACAATTGCTCTTATTCGAATTCCATCATTCCTACGCGTTCGTCGGAGCGTTAGGAGTTTGTTAGTACCCTCAGAAGTTCGGAAAGATATCCCGATAAAAATTCATTATTTTTATGAAATTATATAATGTTTGGATTTTTCCAATAGATTCGTAGATTATTAAACTATTAAGTATTGAGTTAAAAAATTTAGAATGTATTGAATATATATTTTCGGTAAAATACGATTTTATGTATTTCTGTGCTTCTATGATTTTAATGATAGATATGGATTAGTTATGATGATACGTTAATTTTTGAATTATTCTGGAAATGTTCAAAGGGTTCAGAATCCTTCCATAGTGTTTTCGGAAACTTTATCTGAAGATTTTTCGAAAACACAAAATTTGAGAACTTGTTGATTTGGAATAGTGTATAATGATGTGATAAAAGTATTAGACTTATTTTCGGTGGAATGGGAAAAATCTGAAAAGTTTCGGATCCATCCGCAACGATTACGGACTTTCGAAGATTTTCTACATTTTAGCCGGAAACTGAATCTAATGCTATGAATATGTTGTGCTTGATGTATTACAAATAATGAAACTAAAATCACTGAAAAAAGACTTGATTTGGGTTTTCTAGGAAAGTCGGAAAGTTTATCCTATTCAACTAGATTTTTCCATAATTTGACGGTCATAACCGTCCATGTTTTGCGTTACAGATAGAGAAATGGAAAGACTAGTAGTGGACCCCAAATAAGTACCTATTCGTGGACTTGCCTTGAGTGAACATTGTATTAGGATGAACTAGTTATAGATACATATTTTTGTTTGTATTTAAGCTAGTATGTTAAGTTAAAGATTCGTAGAAACACGAAATGAGGATTTCAGAAGCGATATTGATGTATTTAGAGTAACATAACGATAATGTTATATATAAATATATATGTGTGTGTGCGCGTGCGCGGGCACGCGTCCACGTGACTTTTAACAGTTATAATAGTAAAAGAGTTTTATTAGTAATTGATGAGAAATTATAACTTGACTACCAGGTTTAGATATTGAGTTTACTTAAATGACTTTGACTACTGTGATGCCAAAGCTATGAATATCTCAGTGTTGGGAATCAGAATTTAATACAGTATCATGTATTTTTGTATGAGCATTGATATGTATAGTCAAACTCCATGTAAGAGTATATGTGCCATTAATGTATTTAATAGATGATTATGATGACGTGTTTAATGTTTGACATTTGGCTGAGATTTTAATGTAACATGTTTTGAAAGCTCACTTTAACATGTATAAGTACAATGCCAGTTTGTGACACATTTAAAGTTTAGTATGTTCTCATATTGAGGTTAACTTTAGTAAATGAGATTCAAAAAGATTTTCAAAAGTATTTCTAAACATATTTCAGTTTTTTTATTGGACCGAAACAATTTTGATCTAAGTGTGGATCCAATTATGTGGGATGTATTATTATGCTTGATGCTATGTGTGAGCCTGTTGTGCATGGATGTGTTTGTTGAAATAGGGCAGGGTCTCATTTTTTAGATTCAGTGTATGTAAGATATGGATGCGGATGATGTATATGGTTATGGATGATGCATGGACATAGTTTCAAGTATTTCAGACTTCAATTTTGAGAGAAAAAAAAAATTCAGTTTCAGTTTTCAAAGACAACATATGGATTTCAGAAATTTCAGTTGTCAGATTCAGTAAGATGATCAGTAAGTCTATGTATCAATTCGGTTTCATTTAGTTCTTATTTGACTAATTAAACGACAGTATGTAATAAGTTATGTACTTTGATAGTTTTGTATGTTGAGATGCATTACTAAATTATGATTAATAGTATGGGTTAAATGTTGGGTATTTATCTCATATTGAATATAGTTTATGAGATACAAACTGATAGACTCAAGTGTTGGTATCTTGTATCGCCATAGAGGTTAGTCATTCAACTGATTAGCTTGTATGCGTGGGAATGTTTTTTGACATGTGTGCATTCATCATAGAGGTACTAGTTAAGAATTCTGCTACGACGACATTCAACTCATACCTATTTTAAAATAGCTAGTAAGTTTTGTACAGGCATTATATTCATAAACTAGTACATATGTCAATACGTCATGAGTCACTTTAGGTTTAAAAGATGACGATGTTTCCAGCGTATATATATTTATAGCTACATTGTGGATCCCGTAAGGTAAGTCTACAGAAGATGTCTTGTGGATCATAGTGAGTGAGTTATCAGAATCTTGTAAATTTGAAATATATATGTGTGTGTGGTTATCGTATAAGTTTGAAAATTATGAAGTTGTGTGTATCTATGTGTGTGTGTGTGTGTTATTATTTATGTTTATAATAGTTTACTTGATATTTACTTACGTCATAAGACACTTTCTAAGCCCTATAGCTCACACAACAGTAGTTTGTTAGTTTTACAGTTTAACAACGGCCTTAAAGAGCTAGTTGAGTTCGGTAGGAGACTTTGAAGACAACGGATCAACCCAAATTACAGTCAATGATGTCATAAAGTCATTGTATAGTCCTGGGATAGGTTATGGGTTTTCACCACCATGATTGTATTTGTATCACTTTATGTATTGTACATACGTGCTGAGCACGTCATTGTTTAGTTATGAGTTGAGTTACAAGCTTGTGGCTATTTTGTGTGATGGTTTGTGTTTAGTCATATTTAAATGTAATTACAGGTCCTCCAAAGGTGCTGGACAAGATCCAGGTTATGGAAATGGGTTATCTCTATCTCATGTCGGTAGCATCATTACTTATGCGGGATGTTACAATCCCTGAAAGTAGAATTATTTGAAGCTTTAGAAAATGTCTGACCTTCTTCAAGGTTACTGTACACCTAGCTTTTGTCTATATCTGAACATCACCAATTCCCACATTCTCAGAGGAACTATTATTTCTCATCTTCATTGTACCAAAGTCTCTTACTTTGTATATTGTGAAGAAATCTCTACATGGAGTGACATAGTAAGATGATGCAATATCTATCACCACTCAACATCTTAGGTTACGGTGAGAAGACATGTCTTTTTTTTAATGGAATAGATAACTACATCAATTGAGACAGTGATTAGTGTATCTCCGTCGTTATTCTTTGGCTGGGAATTACCTTGACCATGTTCTCATTGTAATTTTTGGTGATTCTTCTTTCTGTATCTCTCTATGCCACAATGATAACACTTATAAGTAGGTATTCTTCCGTCAGTGGATCTGCCTCAGCTTTTACTTCGGCCTCTTCCTCTACTTTAATTTTTATCTCATTGAATTCTTCGATTCTCCATGACAAGGGCTTGTGATTGAGTTGTGCCAACGTCATTTTTTCTAGTCTTTTTCATTTGACAAGACATCTTTGACTATAGACATGGTAAATATGCCACCTGGGACCAAATTGCTAAGAGAAACCACCAATGTCTCTCAACTTTTGGGAAGAAATCTGAGGATTTTACTTCATTCCAAACTGCATGTCCACAGCAGATAACTGATTCACCAGGAATTGAAACTCATTGGTGTGTTATGCAACTGAAGTTCCACTACCTAACTTCAAATTCCCCAAACGCCTCATTAACAATGCCTTATTCCGAGCAGTCTTAGCCCAATACATGCTTTCCAAATTCGTCCATAATTCGTAGGCATATGTATCCTTCACTACGTGATGGAAGACGTCGTGGTTGATCCACTACCGAATCTGACCACATGTTCTCTTGTTTAGTTTCTTCCAATCATTTTTTATGGAATCTAGTCATATCAAATAGATCTTTGCAATTCAAAGATCTTCCATTCGAGGCTTCCATAATGAATAATTATTTATCGTCGACTTAATCATAGCACCTAAAGTTGATTTTTCCATTTTCATTTTTAAGTTTAAATTTTAAAAAGACCAAATCAATAAATTCAATGTTGATTTACACAAAACAAATGTCATTGTTGCATCTGGAATGATCGAATAAGATGGATTTGACTGTTCGTTAGCCCAAATACGACTCTGGTATCAATTTATAGATTTCATAAATTCTGAGGCTAGATTGCAGTTTCTGTAAGATTTGGTCAATCTATCAATTTCAGAGAATATGAGGGCTCTCAGAAATTTCTGCTGATGTGGTAGGTGACATGGTGATGACTGGACTAATATTACTAACGTGTCAATAAGTGACAGTTTACATGACCGATGATGTGTCGATGACTGGACTTGTGCGGCTGATGTGGTGAAGATATGGCAGCTAACATGGTCGTCTTCAACCTTCAACAGATGCATGGAGCGAGTGAATTCCACTCGCAGTTTTTTATGGCACGTGAAGGCAAATCCGACCTCCATTTGATCACCGAAAAATACCACCCTCGTCGTGAAAAAATTGATTGTATGCTCAAAACTAGATTTTGAGCATTCTTCGTGAAACTCGAATTTGCCAAGCCGAGTTTTTTCTACATCTTCACGACCTCCAGCGTATAACCAAAACACTTGATACCGCTTGTTGTGAATCTCTAATCACTAGAGAGTATTTATGAGGAACAATTACTTTATTACTACTTGAATAGAATTTACAAGTATTATAAAAACTTGAACATAATCCTCACTAAACACACTCTACATTCTCTTATTTGGTACTTATTTTATTGGGGATACTTAAGCTCTCAAATGAGAGCCCTATTTATAACCAACACATGACTTAAAAGTCAACAAAAAATAAAACACCACTGATAGGTAGTTTGGAAGCTAATTTGGTCGTTGCACCAAACTTTGACAATGATGACCATAAACTTTAACAACGGATACTTTGGTGGTTGCAGCTGGAAATTTCACTTCAAAGGAAATTGTGGTTCCCTAACAAGAATTACCAAGCTAAGAGAGGAGTACTCTTTACCAAGGCCATAGGAAATTCATCAGGGACAAGGTGTCTGAAAAAGACTTAACATGCTGCATGTATTATGTTATTGATCTAGATCCCTTATTTAGTCTATCAATGAGACCAGAGATGTTCATGCTCCCAAATTATATTTTCCATTTGTTCATTTATTTAAGCTTTTATTTATTTATTTTTCTCAAATTTATTTAAATGGTGAACATTGACGATATAATGGGCCTTGTTAAATAGAAAAATGGACCCCAAATAAGTCTATCTCATTTATTAGTTTTCTATTTTTGGCAATAATTCATTTAATTTTTAGAAGATATTTATACAAACTACCGTTCTTATGTCGATATTAAATTAGAGATGATTTTGACTCTAAAGATACCAATTATTCTACAAAATGAATAAACCTTATCCTCTAATGCCATGTGTAATTCTTTTCACTCTCTTTATTATTCTTTGAATTATTTTTTTAATTTGATTGGATTTTGTAATTTGGAAAATAATTACTTGTTACTCATATTTTATTGTGGAGAAATAGATAAAGAATAAGAGGTGGTGACTTTTGGAGTGTGAGTGAAATTCATTAAAAGAAAATAAAATGATAACGCTTAATTTGAATTCATCAACACTCACTTTTATTTTTTTTACTCGTCTTCAATATATTGATTTTGGTTACCAAAAAATAGTGAAATGTGCTATTATGTATGTTTATGGTTTCCATCAATATTTTTGTTAGATTTTATTGTTAGTAATTGTTAATTTCAATTTTCAATTTTAAAATTATTTGAATTGACTGTCTCAAATTGGTTTATTATTAATGAAAAAGTCAATAAATTATAGTGGTTATTTTACTTTGAGAAAAAATTTAAATTTTTATTTAATTTGGAGAAGTTAAAGTCTGTATATAGGAATAACTTAATGATATTTCATGATATATTTTTTTGTCATGTCACTCTCATTTTCAAAACGAAACATAAAAATATATCTCAAATCCTTCCCGAACAAGATGGAATAAGAAAATACCATCCCTATATACATCGATAGCAGCAATACTTTAGAAATCATATACATGAATACTTTAGAAATCTATACGACTATATTTGTTATGCAATAAATAATAATAAACAAATAAAATTCAAACTAGAGAAGGTAACAAAAATTGTATTTAAGCATCTAAATATAAGGAGTGGCGACATATTGGGCACCTCAAATCATCCGAGAACCATCTAATGATACACTCAGAATGATAAAAATGTTTGCAAAAAGGCAGAATCCTATACAAATCACCACTCACAAATTCCTCCAAGCAAATCACACACTCTGTAATGTTGTGGCCATCATATTCCTGAGCCGGCAGAAGCTTTTCTATAACCCTTTGATCACGCCTTAAACGGCCTCTCACACAAACCCAAATTCTCCCACAATCTCAAAACAGTCTATGAACATCAAAGGCTCCATCAAATTCAGGATTGTTACTAGCAATTCTTTGATACAAATTGTGTACCCAGATGCATAATTCGTAGAGCCAAGTTAGAAGCAATAATAAAAGAGCAATGGTTAGTGTATAAACTAGTAAAATCTCAGCCTGGCGATTGGAAGAAAGATCCATATTGATTCCTGGAGAAATGTTTCGGAGTAGAGCGTTTCATCTTCTTCTTCATATGGTGTGGCTGAGATTTAAATTAATGCAGCACTTGCAGGATTTTAGCAGCATCTAAAATTTCGTTTTTGAATTCTGGTAACATTTATTAACTTACCCAAATAAGGTTCTTTAATATGGAATAATTTAGATTTTATTATCTAGCTCATAAATGTTTGCCAACGTTGTCCATTCAGCACCTCCTCTTCTTCTGTATTTTGACGCATGATATTGGCTAAGGCCCCAAGCTTTTATAACTGAATCTTAATCGTGTTTGCTATTAAATCATAAATAGCATAAAATTATGAAAAACTTAACAATGTTCAAATCAATACTTTTCTTTCTAAAAGATGGATTGTAGAATCTTACGATAAAACATTACGATTTTTTTACCCTCCCCGAGATGAAAACGGGCTGTTTGCATTGGGTAATTTTATAACATTTTGGTGTGGGATTTTATCAATTTGATTCCTTTTAATGTGGTTGAGCATTTTAGTTTTGGGATTATATGTGGCTTATAATTATGTAGGGATGTTTATGGAAAGCTGTTTGTTAGGTTTCAGTTAATTGGAGTCACTCATGTCCTGGATGAACGGTTCGGTGAGAGAGAGAAAATAATGAAAAGTGCTATAAAAATTATTATGACCTAAATGTCCATGAGATGTAAACTGAAAGCAGCCAAGAGCCGAAGCCAGCCAAGAGGTTAAGTGTCCCGAATCCTGATATCGTAGTTTCTCTTTTTTAATTAAAAAAACTATAAATTATATTATTACTTAAAATGTCAATAGTTATGTGTGTTATTAGTTCAACTTGAGTCTAATGATTATTAATGTTTTAATGATTTAATATTTAACATTCACATTCTTAAATCTCTAATATTTTTATTTTCTCAACTTTCTCCAAACTTTTCATTTTCCGAAATTATTATTAATTAAAATATGTTAATTAAGAACATATTCGTTTCAAGTAAACTATGAATATCTATTTTTCACGATATGCTATCTTTAATTTCCCAACTCTTACATACTTTTCATTTTTTTTAGATTATTAATGATTGAAAGTGTGTTAATTTAATGTCTATTTGTTTTAAATGAGCTATTAATATTTAATTTTTCACAGTTTTCATTAACTCTTACTTATTAAATTAATTATAAAGTGTTCCTAATTTATCCATATTTGAGTCGCGCATCGCGCAAAGCCTTCAACTAGTAAAAAAATAACTTTACAATGAAAAATCTCTTATTTTATAAAACTGGTATCAAATTAGAATATAAGAAAAACGTAACTCAAATGCAGTGTGCTTTGTTCTATAATGATTTGAAGTTTGTATTTTCTGTAATTTAGATCAGTTCTCGATCAATTATAAATTTGTGTTTTTTCCTTCCATTTAGCTCTCAGTCCTCAGTCAATTATAAGGCGACTATGAGATGACATTACTTAGCCATTCAATAATGGCAATATTGATAGTTGTTTTTCATTCTAAGGGCAATAGGAAATTAGTCTCTTGAACAAACCTCCATCACAGTGAAATTGTTTGGTTATTTGGGAACCAAAACAAACTTGGCAAGTAGACAGATAAATTGCAGAGCTAACGTGATTCGACGAGATTTGCTCCTACATCCATGAGAGAAAAAACATTTTATTAATTACTGCTCGGGGTCAAGACTGACCCAAGCTATAATGGAGAAATAAAAAAGTGATAAAATACATCGGATGTTACACAAGCCTGATACAATTCTCTCAATGGGTCGGGTGATTGGCCAACTTTCTCTCTCTATCACTAGTTCTTAAGCTTTTAGCTTTTTGCATTTTGTGAGATGTAAAAAATACTAACATTTGAATCTGAGACTTCAACCTCCTTAAATAGGCTTCCAAATTCACTACTCACCGCTTTTGACGTCATCTCATGTCACATTGTCATCATTACCATTACAATTATCCTTAACTACCCTTAAATTGGCCAATCAGATCAACCCATTTCATTGTTACTGTACCTGCCTATGGTGGCCTCTGGCGACCTGTGGTGGCTCTGCTCTGCCACCTCCCTACCACTCCACTGACCTATGGTGGCTGATAGGGGCTATTTTCAATGAGAACCATTACTTTTCCACAGTTATCATTAGCATGCTAAAAGTTTATCTTCCTACTTAGGGCATACGTCATATGACCATTGTACATATTGGCCTATGATCCCATCTTCGTTCCTTAGATCGGAAAACTGAGACAGATGATACTAATCAAAGCTTTCCTTTAGCTCTCTCAACCAGGTCAGATTGAGATATATGGACTTCATATGGTGGTTTTAAATAAATTCTCCGAAAAGCCAAAATCCACACCCTTCATGTGGTCGAGTCGGTATCAATGATTGCCATGCCTTCAAAAAAAAACCTCTATCCTTAGAAGAACCTCTTTGGACCATGTGGTCGGGCTCCTCTGTCAAACCTTTTCTATCTTTTCGAGCCCTTGGGCCTTTATCAATTATTTTTTGCTAAGTGAAATACTCATTACACCCTTCATCGGTATTTTAAACCTTCCTTGGGGTGAAAAATCACCATCAACATATGTCTCATAGTTCTTGGTATCAACGAGTTGGTAAGTTGATGCCGAGAACTTCATAAATGATGTTGGTGTAGACCGATCCAGTGTCCTCTGGTTGTTGTCCTTTTGGAGAATGCAATATCAACTATACTTTTCCCAGACTCATCCTCATCGAGACGGGCTGTTCTACATATGTCAAAGATGCCCTTTTTGTGATGATTGTCTTTTTTTCATCGCCATCTAAAAAGGCACTCGTAGGTTTATGAAACGTCCCTAGGAATATGTGATGGCATAATAGTCCTCCTTAAATGCCCATCACATCCACCAAATTCCTTTTTGTTTCGTCTCCCCAATGTGCCAAGTGTCACATATATGTGACTTGTGCTCCAAAACTCGGGTGGCTAAGATAATTTGAGCTCGTGGCACTCATCTAAGCCCTTAATTTGAACTCAATGTCTACTATCAGAGCAACACATGTCATTAATATGTTTCTCTCATTCCAAATTAACGATCAAAATTGCCCAAGCAGCCTATTTAATGGCCAAGCTCACTCGTTTCCTTATTTTTGCCGACATCATCTTCCTCAAAAAGCTCTCAATAAGAATTCAAGCACTCTCTACAACTTTGAGCCTGTTGGAGATTCTAAGCATCCCAAGGATCATAAATCAAGCATGAACATAAGTGAATACATTCGAGGGAGTCGCGAAATACTTACATCCAATGGTTGAGCGACGTGGGAGGCAACAAAAATGAAATATGCTCACTGGTTTCTACTCGGCAGTGGCTGCTGTTCTGCTCACTGGTCTGTGCGGGAGTGGGCTGCATTTTTCTCCTCATTTTCGGCCATTGGAGGTCCTTGAACAAGCTCCAAGCTTCGTCAAATATTTCCCGGCTCATGGGTGGACTTCCCTATCACCTTCGCATAATCCCGAAGTGTGCTAGCACTCTTGATTTTGCCACAAAATCACACTTGCTTCCCTTCTAATTTCGGTTCTGCCCAGCTGAAAATAAAACTAGAAAATGCTCAGCCCTTGGGCGTGAGAAAGATGAAGAGAATGGAGAAGAATTGGCTTCCAATTCGTGTAAGAAGAGAGAGAGAAGGAAGTTGTGTATGTTAGCTTATTTTATTTCCAAAATCAAATAATAAACATATACCAAAAATGTGTAAAAGCTTTCCAAAAGTCAACTTACAAATTTTTGGCTCCAAAAGCAATAAATGCTTTCTATCAACTCTCATCAAATCACATCAATCAATCAATCAACGGTCACATCACTCAAAGTGACATGATTTGACGCTTGATGTGACGCTAGATGCGACTAGCGATTTGACGCTTGATTTGACTTGCGTGCCGCACTCGAATTCGTAATGCGAATGCGCTCGCAAATAATCCCGGACTCGGATTCGCTAATTCCAAATTAACAAATTTTCGTTGCGTCGTAATTAAAAGATTACGCCTAGCGAAGTCACTATTCACGTCGCTAACGAATTAATTCTAAATTAATTCGCTCGCCCGAATAAAAATCAAATTTTAATTCCGCGTCGAAATCCAATTTCGTTTAATATATCAAATATATTAATTTACCGATTAATTCCAAATTAATCGTTATCTCTCTTTAATTGATATTTTATCCTAGATAAAATATCTCCGCAATTAATCCCAGATTAATTTTCTCTCTCATCTTATTAATCTCAGATTAATTAAAGTGCGAGTCATACGTCATCGGTGAATCTTTGGGAAGCGACCCATGAGAACCCCGGATATGTTGGCAGTAAATTCGGTCGTCGGACTATCCGAACACGTAAGTACCTCGTACTGCGGTTATACCGATTTACAAGACAAGGTTGGCCTCTAGCAAAGCGCCATGCCTACCCAATTCTCCGGAAATATCCTTACAGAATAAAGGATATATATCAGGCGTAATATACGTAGTATTGCGTATTTCTGTCCAGTATCGAATGATTACATGCAAGGCCTGGGGCTGGTACAGTGTCTGCCCCGTACGAAGCATATATCGGATGACAAGCAACTAGTCTCTTTAATATCGGATAATCAGGACCAAGTCATATTATCCCGACGGTTGCAACCTTTTTAGAGAACCAGTTCTGTATCCCTGCGCGATCATCATCTCCATATGACTGGAATGACACTTCCGTCTTGACATCACACCCAACACACTACGATTCTCAATATACCCAGCATTGGCGTACACAGAACCGGTTAAAGCCCTGGACGACCGCAACAAAAGTATATTGATTGTCGCAAGTATTAGCGGTGTAAGTCTCAGGTTAAGACCAAATACACCTACCCTGATTTCGAACTTCCATAGACACATAGTCATACTACCAATGGAATTCTGAGGGGGTCTATCCAGAGCGAAGCTGTTTCCCGTACCATCGGTGAAACACAATCTCCTATTACACTTGCATGAGTATCCTATACCCAAATATATGAGAACTATGTCGTTTTGCCCTCACAACGCGCACAAGTGTAATACTAGTCTTTTACGCATTCATCGATGTCCAATCTCGATAATGCTCTGACTAGGGATATTCAATGATTTATCCTTCGTGGATTGATATTGTCTCATATCATTCTCATTCCAGGAACAAATCACAGGGACCTCCTATCATTTATATATCTAGGTGATCTAATCACAAATGATAAGAGCGCAATCTACTTTGTCACATAGTTAATTTGTACAACAACACCATGATCTGTATAAATAGTGACGCTATGGGTCATAATTATCCAACAATCTCCCACTTGGCCTATAGCCAGTCACTCGAGTGTCTTACACCCGAACTATGTACGGTTGGCTCAAATTGCTGATGAAAGACTTTCGTCAGCGGATTTGCATGATTATCGTCTGATGCGATTTATTCGATCATCACATCGCCACAATGTATGATCCGAACAAATCAGATGAATAGTCGAAGTATGTATCTGGATCGTTGATGAGACCTTTAATTCTTTAGCCTGTGCTCAAGCCTAGCTCAGCTGCTAACATAATTATATCTAATCTAATTAGATATATTTATCGACCCAGAAGGCTTCTATTGCCGCCTCAGCTGCAATAATAACCCGCATTTGTTGTTTATTCGGTAACAGTATCTTGCTTGGATGATTTACAGCTCACTGTACCGTTATTCAAACTGTATAGTACCATTTGCGACTTATAGTCGTGTTTATCGGTTTAGGAAACTTGCAGTAGTGATCCCAGTCACTCGAGTTCTCCTTCTCCACAGACTAAGACAGCATCCTTAGTTCTCTAAGATACTAACGAATGTTCTTAACATCAATCCAGTGACTATCACTTGGATTGGCCTGTTTGTGAATCCATATGCTCAAAGCGTATGAGACACCAGGTCGCGTACATTTTTCAATGTACGGTTTCTCAGAGAATTTTATCGAAAGCCTAGCTTTCACCGATTGTATTTATGGGAATATCATTTCCAAGAAATGACATATTATCATTATTTTTATAGGACAGCCACTGTCAGTGCGCTCCCACTAACCATCTTACATACACAAGAATCATTTTGTTTTGAATTAAATCATAAAGCATTATGATTATATCAAAACGATAATTCCAAGAACCTATGCTTGCTTCAATCCAAACATGGATCGAATAACCTGCAAACCTTGTTTGCTACTTTTGTAAAATTTTGCCTATAAATACCAAGCCATTTCATTTGTAAAATTCATACTTTCTTCTAAGGAATTCCTTAAGAATACTAAGAAGATTGTATCTTGTTTGTTTATTACAGCTTTCAGTAATTAATTTTCGTTTCGCACTTTCTTTTCTTTACTTTTCAGTTTTTACTTTCCGCAATTTACTTTTACGCACAGTACTTTTCTTTATTTAATTTTCAGTTTTTACTTTTCAGTAATGAGGAGGTAACTCCCCTTTGCTGGGGTAAAAGGTAAAACTTTTATTACTAATATTTAGATTAATCTCCCTTAATTATAATATATAAACTAGTTAAAACCTGACTTAACGAGGATACCGCCATATTGGTCGGTTGGTAATTATTTAAATTGGTTTTAACCTGACTAAAATGGATACCGCCTGATTGGTTGGTTGGTAATTAATTATTAATTTGACTTAATCTGGATACCGCCTATATGGCTGGTTGGTAATTATCATGCAAAGTTAATATGTTATATTAAGGGAGATATCTAAAATAGAAGTAATAAAAGCGGATCCTTTTACCTCAACATTTTCTTTTATTGTACTTTTACTTTATTTACTTTTTAGCAATTTACTTTTCAGTAATTTACTTTTCAGCAATTTACTTTCAGCAATTTACTTTCAGCATTTACTTTTCAGCAATTTACTTTTCAGTATTTAATTTTTAGTATTTTACTTTATGTCTTTTATTTTATTTAAGTTTTTACTACCTGTAAATATGTGTCGTAACTAAGCCAGTTATCTGGGGTTTTGATGAAATCCAATATCACCGGTTTATAAGGGGTTAAATTATAGTTTGGGTAATATAAATGTTTATTTATTGAGTCTTAATCCTAATGCTTTTTATTAACTGGCCATTAATAAAATTGAACTGGTAAATCTAAAATGAACTAGACATAGGGATTTAGGTTTAAGACCTTAGACTTAATAGCCCACGATCTTCCTTGATGATAGATAACCCTTTAATAGATTTCCTTACAGGATAGGAATATACCTGTCGGGCGGGGGTAGCCATAATTGGAACTTAAACTTAATGAATCCAGATAATTTGGTTGACATAGACATATGGTTCAATTGGGTTAAACTGGGTATTTGTGTCTGACCATCGACAGAGGCTTACACATAATTTAGTGTTCCAGGTTAATAAATCAATATATTACCCAACTTTAAGATAACCACTTCATCTTTAAAATGATATTGGAAGAAATCACAACCCTAGATAGTTTTTAATATTAAATTTTCTTAAAATCTACTTTCAAACAATGTTATTTACTTGTTTTTTAAATTTAGAATCGTCACCATTTCAAATCAATCAAACAACCTGTTAGATACTAGTAATCATTTGACCTCATAAAATTAATAGATTAGATATTAAGTCCTCGTAGGATCGATATTTTTATACTACTTGAACGATACGTGCACTTGCGTTATACATGTGTGTTTACGCCGGTCAGTGTGTGACTGACTGTCAAATGGATTTCCCATTGTAGATTCCCCAGAGGGAGGGTGGAGCGAGGCTCTCTTAAGTACCCTAGCCTCTTAGGCTCTTATCGCTTGGTGACAGGAATAAACAACGAGTCCTCCAAATTAGTCCATCACAATAGGCTACGGGTAGATGGCTATATAGGTGCCTTCACAGCTTTTCCTTTTAGAAAGGTAGTGAATGAATGAAGACACCAAACCATTACCTAGCCTCAAAATGCCTTTGATTAAACCCCCATTTTATCCACTATAGACATGGTCAATTAGAACATAAATCCAAACATTACAAGACAATATTTGGGGCCGATTCTCTATCCCCAGTGGAGTCGCCAGACTGTGGGACACAGGAACTGGACGACGCATGCTGTTCTAGGCTCGCGGCCTAGTTGGGAGTACGGAGTAGCCACGGGAGACTAAACCGGAGAATAATGGAGTCGCCACCCGGTGTGAACCGGGAAAATGAGATTTAAGGCCGCACTCACCCCTCGCAAGGGAAGACCTCAAACCGTTGGGTTCGGAATGGTCATTTACTTATGTCACTTGTAATGAAAGGATTTGTGTAATAATTTAATCAAGCTTAAGTAACACTTATTTCCAAGAGTATCATGCTTCTAAGTTCATATGCGCAAAAATAAAACTTACACCTAAATTTGCATATATCTTACATCTAAGATTGCATGCTTGAAAGTACGTCAAAGTAGAAATGAACATACAACTTCATTGGCATATTGTATTCATGGAAACACAAGCACACACTAACCACGCAAGCACACATAAAAGCGAATCAAATAATGGCGAACAGGTGATTTCATAGACATATCATACTTATACGTGCGGAAGCATAAACAAATAGCCATTACATGTCCATGCGTAAAAGTGTCAACTAAGTACATAATGCAAAAAGACAATTAAGGATGCAATTAGGCATTAAAGTAAGCATGTTATGACGTGGTGCAAAATAAGATAACTAATATGGACACAAACACACATGTGAGCACTTTTCCAAGTGGTACGTGGAATTGTATCCCAAGTATAGACCGCACTACCGTCCATTCGGAATCGGCTACGGAATTTATGTCTGGGTTTCCATCCGATATACCACAAGAAATAATACTCAAATTCTATCATAACATGGATATATGGATTGTAATACGTTAAGCCAAGACTAAGGTAAATGATGCAACCAATGGAATAAATGTGCTTTTCATTACGATGCGTACAAAGATAAGGATGACTATATGGGATTTCATAATACATGCTTGAACAGAGCAATGATGTGCTAAAAGATAAATGCCATGGCAAGAAGCGCGACAAAACATCGTGGTAAAGGCTTTTAACCCCTCGATATAGAGGACCTTTAATCCCAATTATTAAGCCCATGCGCACATAATACAATGCATATATAAAGTAAAGAAAATGATATCGGGCTTCACGTATCCGATTGAACACATCTCACACTCAATCGAATACACCTTATTCGGCGCGGCAAAGCATCGTGGCAAAGGATTTTAACCTCTTCAATTAGAGGACCTTTCATCGCACTTACTAAGCCCATGCGCAATTAATGCAATGCATATATATGAAACGAAAGGAAATATAAAGATATCTGGCGCGGCGAAGCATTGTGGTAACGGATTTTAACCTCTTCAATTAGAGGACCTTTCATCGCACTTACTAAGCCCATGCGCAATTAACACAATGCATATAAAAAATAAAGACCATAATATCGGCTTCGTATACCTGATTGAACACATCTTACATTCAACCGAATATACATCAATCGGCGCGGTAAAGCATCGTGATAAAGGATTTTAACCCCTCAAAATAGGGGACCTTTAATTCAACTTACTGAGCCCATGCGCTCGATCACATCATGCATAAACAAATAACGTGTGGAATTTAAATGACAAATAACAAGTAAATCAAAGCAACATAAAACAAAATAATGTGTCGTTTACTCAAGCGGTACATGAAGTTGTATCTCGAGTACAGATCATACTACCGTCCATTCGGAACCGGCTATGAAATTTATGTCCAGGTTTCCATCCGATATACCGCGAGAGTTGACACATCTTTCATTTTATTCCAAGGCCACAACATACAATATTTCGTAATACATGCATATTTATCTACTCAAGGGTCACAACATGCATTTTAACATAATAATCATGCGAACAATACTCAATAAATAATAAAAATAAAACAGAAAACGAATGTGGAAAATACCCTCAGGTCTAACCTTTCTTGCCGACTTTTGGACTTGCGTTTCACGGAGATCGGAAGGGTAAAGCTCCTCAACTTCAACGGTTCACTGGTTTAGCGTCTTAGCTCACTGTTTTGATGTTTTGCTTGCTGTTTGGCCTCCGTTTTGATGTTGTTTCCTCTGTATTCTCTGCTCACTGTTCGGGTCACTGTTTTGGCGTTTCAATGGACTATTTTGGGTGTTCTTTTAAAGGTTTTAAGTGCAGTTTTTTATGTTACTATTTTAAGGATTTTAGGGACTATTTTAAAGTGTGCAGGGCTGCTGTTTAAGGTGTGCAGGGCTGCTGTTTGGGGCGTTTTATGGCTGCTGTTTGTCACTTTTTTGGGGAGTTTTTGATGCAGTTTTTTATGTGTGCAGTGGGGCATTTTTAGGGGTATGTTTCGGTCACTGTAATGGGTAGTTTGTTGGCTGTGTGATTAGGGTTTATGAGTGGGCTGATGAAGTGGATTTGTTACGTGAGATGATGAAGGCTAGGGGCTGTTGGCTTTGTGGTGAATACTTGTTGCATTGAAGGCTGGCCGAGAGGGCATGTTATTAGCTTGAGTGAGGCTGTGTGCGTCTTTAGTGTAGGTGCCGAGTATTGAGAGATGCGTGAGGCAGGTCAAGGGCGTGGCCGTGTGTGTTAATTGCAACGTGAGGCATGGGGATATTGGCTTTATGATTAGGGTTTTGTGTGTATTGCCGACTAGTGTTTGTAGCTTGGTTTTGTGAGTGCGTGAAGGTGGAAAGTGTGAGGGCTATGTGGCTGTTTTCATGAGGGCCTTTAGTGTGTGCTGTTTATGGAGGGACATGAGCTGGGCGTGAAGGCTAGCAGTTAGGCGATTAAGGGCTGATCGAAGGGTTGCCGTGGCTTGTTGGGAGGAGAGAGAGGGAATGCGTGAATGTGTTTAGGGTTATTTTCTTGAGTGAATGGCAGTTTTGTTACATGCGTGAATGGGAGAGCTTCGAGAGGAGGAAGGCTTGGAAAAATGTTGTTTATATAGAGAAGGGCTAGGGCTTCTCATTGTCTCACAAGGAAGGGATTTTGGCATTAAAGAGAGGATTTGATTTGGTGTTGGATAAGGAAATCAATGGATTGAGGGGGGACAAATTTTGGTGAATTAGGAAGGTTGAATATTTGATTTGCTTGGTTTAGGAATACAATGTATTTAATTGGTTATGATTGATTTTAATTAGGCATAACATCTCTTTAATTAGTATATGATATTTTGGATTAGGAAGTTACAATATTTTAATTTGGTATAATTATATTTTATGTTTTATTTAATTTGGTAAATCAATTAATTATATTTTATTTAGTTAATGTTTAATTTAAATAATATTTGATTTAATTTGGGTGTAATTTAAGGTGCTATGGCGTGTGGGCCTCTCTTGGTGGGCTAGGTGTTGTGTTGGTTTGGTGAGTGGGCTTAAGTGGGTGGCAAGGGTTTTGGGCCAAGGTTAAAAGGTTTTTGGGTTTTTTTTGGGCCAAAGGTGCTCTAAACGGAGATCCAACAAGTGAGTTTGATGCTAAACAAGTGAATAAGGATCTAACGAAATACCGATTCCCTTCCGACGACCGTTTCCCGCAATATCCTTAACTAAAAAAGGTAGTGCCTCCAACTGAGCCTCATCATCGGGTTTCACATGCAAAAATGCAATGCCTACAGTTGCCCCCACTTTGATGGGACTTGTGCAGTGTGTGACTTTGAACAATCTTATCAAATTTATGTAATGCATTTTCACTTACCTGGCTTGTCTGCTGCCTCGAGCTGAGTTGAGTTGATTTTGTTGTGAGGTGGTCCATTCTCGAACCGGGTTGATGAGAGGTGGTCCATTCTTGAATCGTTACTGTGAGGCGGTCCATTCCCAACCGTGCTCCATTCTCGGAGTGTCATTTTTGGTTTGTTCATTCCTGAACCGTGCTCCATGTTTTGCATTACAGATAGAGAAATGGAAAGACTAGTAGTGGACCCCAGATAATTTTATTTTTAAACTGTCCATGTAGTTGTTATTAGCTTTGAGGTCAATTTACGTAAGTATATGAGTTAAAATGAGATACTAATATTTCAAATGAGTTATTAATATTTAACAATTCACATTCTTAAATCTCTAATATTTTATTTTCTCAACTTCTCCAAACTTTTCATTTTCCGAAATTATTATTAATTAAAAATATGTTAATTAAAGACATATTCGTTTCAAGTAAACTATGAATATCTAATTTTTCACATTCTTCGATATGCTATCTTTAAATTTCCCAACTCTTACATACTTTTCATTTTTTTTAGATTATTAATGATTGAAAGTGTGTTAATTTAATGTCTATTTGTTTTAAATAAGCTATTAATATTTAATTTTTCACAGTTTTCATTAACTCTTACTTATTAAATTAATTATAAAAGTGTTCCTAATTTATCCATATTTGAGTCGCGCATCGCGCAAGTCTTCAACTAGTAAAAAAATAACTTTACAATGAAAAATCTCTTATTTTAATAAAACTGGTATCAAATTAGAATATAAGAAAAACGTAAACTCAAATGCAGTGTGCTTTGTTCTATAATGATTTGAAGTTTGTATTTTCTGTAATTTAGATCAGTTCTCGATCAATTATAAATTTGTGTTTTTTCCTTCCATTTAGCTCTCAGTCCTCAGTCAATTATAAGGCGACTATGAGATGACATTACTTAGCCATTCAATAATGGCAATTATTGATAGTTGTTTTTCATTCTAAGGGCAATATAGGAAATTAGTCTCTTGAACAAACCTCCATCAACAGTGAAATTGTTTGGTTATTTGGGAACCAAAACAAACTTGGCAAGTAGACAGATAAATTACAGAGCTAACGTGATTCAACGGAGAGTTGCTCCTACATCCACGAGAGAAAGGAACATTTTATTACTGCTCGGGGTCAAGACTGACCCAAGCTATAATGGAGAAATAAAAAAGTGATAAAATACATCGGATGTTACACAAGCCTGATACAATTCTCTCAATGGGTCGGGTGATTGGCCAACTTTCTCTCTCTATCAGTAGTTCTTAAGCTTTTAGCTTTTTACATTTTGTGAGATGTAAAAAATACTAACCTTTGAATCTGAGACTTCAACCTCCTTAAATAGGCTTCCAAATTCACTATTTCACCGCTTTTGACGTCATCTCATGTCACATTGTCATCATTACTATTACAATTATCCTTAACTACAATTAAATTGGCCAATCAGATCAACCCATTTCATTGTTACTGTACCGGCCTATGGTGGCCTCTGGCGATCTGTGGTGGCCCTGCTCTACCACCTCCCTACCACTCCATTGACCTATGGTGGCTGACATGGGCTATTTTCAATGAGAACCATTACTTTTCCACAGTTATCATTAGCATTCTAAAAGCTTAGCTTCCTACTTAGGGCATACGTCATATGACCATAGTACATATTGGCCTATGATCCCATCTTCGTTCCTTAGATCGGAAAATCGAGATAGATGATACTAATCAAATCTTTCCTTTAGCTCTCTCAACCAGGTCGGATTGAGATATAGGGACTTCATATGGTGGTTTTAAATAAATTCTCAGAAAAGCCAAAATCATCACCCTTCATGTGGTCGAGTCGATATAAATGATTGCCATGCCTTCAAAAAAAACCTCTATCCTTAGAAGAACCTCTTTGGACCATGTGGTCGGGCTCCTCTGTCAAACATTTTCTATCTTTTCGAGCCCTTGGACCTTTATCAATCATTTTTTGCTAAGTGAAATACTTATTACACCCTTCCTCGGTATTTTAAACCTTCCTTGGGGTGAAAAATCACCATCAACATATATCTCATAGTTCTTGGCATCAATGAGTTGGTAAGTTAATGCCAAGAACTTCATAAAGCATGTTGGTGTAGACCGATCCAGTGTCATCTGGTTGTTGGCCTTTTGGAGAATGCGATATCAACTCTACTTTTCCCAGACTCATCCTCATCGAGACGGGCTATTCTACATATTGTCAAAGATGCTCTTTTTGTGATGATTGTCTTTTTTTCATCGCCATCTAAAAAGACACTCGTAGGGTTTTTGAAACGTCCATAGGAATATGTGATGGCATAATAGTCCTCCTTAAATGCCCATCACATCCACCAAATTCCTTTTTGTTTCGTCTCCCCAATGTTCCAAATGTCACCCATCTGTGACTTGTGCTCCAAAACTCTGGTGGCTAAGATAATTTGAGCTCGTGGCTCTCATCTGAGCCCTTAATTTGAACTCAATGTCTGCTATCAGAGCAACACGTGTCATTAATATGTTTCTCTCATTCCAAATTAAAGATCAAAATCTGCCCAAACAGCCTATTTAATGGCCAAGCTCACTCGTTTCCTCATTTTTACCAACATCAACTTCCTCAAAAAGCTCTCAACAAGAACTCAAACACTCTCTACAACTTTGAGCCCTCTCAACAACTTCATCTCTTCAATCTTCATCTTTAATATACAAGTAAATGCTATTTGATCTCTCCATTTAAGCTGCTGGAATACCTCCTCGTACTCGCTCATCCACTCGACATCTTTCTTCGCCTTCTTGATCAGCTGGAAGAAGCATTGGTACTTATCGGTGGCCTTAAAATGAATCGATTAAGTGCTACTACTCAACCAGTAAAGCTGTGCACTTCTTTCACTGTCGATAATTTTAGATCTAGAACTGTCTTGATCTTTTGAGAATTAGCCTCGATGCCTCTAGTACTGAACATGTACCCCAAAAACTTTCCCGAGGATACTCCGAAAGTACACTTCTCTAGATTCAGCCTCATCTTATATTTCACTGTGAGTTCAAAATTTTCCCTAAGGTCCCCCAGATGATCCTCATGTTGTACTACCATTGTTATCATATCATCGATATAAACTTGTGTTGTCTTGCCGATGAGGGGCTTGAAGACCCAATTCACCAACCTCTGGTACATCGCTCCAGCATTCAACCTGAAAGGCATTAGCAATACAACCTCTGATCTGTGATAAAGTTTGTCTTCTCCTTGTTCTTGGAAAATATTATAATCTGATTGTATCTCGAAAATGCATCTATGAAGCTTAGCAATATGTGGCAAGCTATCAAATCCACCAACTGGTCCACTTTAGGAAGTGGGAAGCATCATTTAAACAATCTTTTTTCAAATCGGAGAAGTCCATACACATTCTCTATTTGTCATTGGCCTATTTTACCAAGACCACATTTGAGACCCACTCCGAGTACTTTACATCTCTAATGAACCCGGCCTGCATCAATTTATATACCTCTGTGTGAATGGCCCCATACCACTTCTGGTTGAATATCATCTTATTCTGTTTCACCGCCTTATAAGCCTGGTCTATTGACAGGCAGTGATGATGACCCGAGGATTTATCCTGAGCATATCTCTATGGCTCCATTTGAAGACGCATGCATAGTCTTTTAGGAAGTCTATAAGCTTCTTCTTAAGACTCTTCTCCAACTCGACCACAACCTTAACTAACTTCTTTGGGCCAAATAGCTCTACTAACTCTAACTCTTCTCCCACTCCTCCATACTGAATGGGGTCCTCGGGTCGGAGATTGGCGAACACCACTTTAATTGATTCTTCTTCTCTTTAATTCCTCTTATGCTCTATGACATCATCAATACAAAGGGTCTCTTTGGATGTGGTTGCAAAATAACTCATTGCCACCTTCTGACTACCGCATACCACCCCGACCCCATCCTTGGTCGAGAGTTTCAATTTCAAGTAGTAGCTCGACATGGTTGACCTTAATTTCATCATGAATGGTTTTACCAAAATCACTTGGTAGCTACTTTAACAATCTACCAGTGAAGTCCATCATAATTATACAAGTATGGAGGCTCGCTCCAATGATCATTTTCAGTTGTACCAGACCAAGTGGGATGATAGTAGATCCCCCGAACCTGTATAGTAGAGTTGCATCATTAATCAATACGGTGAACTCCACTCCCAGCCTATTCAAGTCCTATTTGAATATGATGTCCACTGCACTCCCATGGTCCACTAATATCTTGTCTACCTCTGATCCGCTAATGTTGGCCTTGATTATTAACTTATCATCATGACGGTAACTCGCATATTGAGTATCCTTCTCGGCAAATATTATTGACAACGGCTAGGTTTTCTGAATCTTTAGGACTCTCTCGGTATTCATTACCTCGGGGGTTATTGATCCTATAATAATTCTTTCTTACTTGATTTGAGTCATCGACCACAGTTTTTCCTCCGGCTGTGGTGAACGTGGGCCTCTACTCCCTTCGTTGCATTACTCTTATGGCTTCATGGTTAATGCATTCTTTGAGGTAGCCATTCCTCATAAGATCTTTTACTTGCTCCCGCAAATATCTATAATTCTCGGTGCCATATCCTCTGATATTGTGATGCATACAATAGGCCCTAGTATCCCTCTTCTCCACTGGGAACCTTCTGGGGTCGGGCTCTGTCAACAGTGTTGGATTTCTATGGTCCCGAGGATCGAATAACAAGCATAAAACAATCATGCGAATACATCAAGGAGTTGCGGAATACTCACAATGATCGGTTGAGCGACGCGGTGGACAACAAAAATCTGGTATATGCCCTCCTTACTGATTCGGTAGTGACCAGTTTGGCCTCTCCAAGAATCGGCTTTGGTCCCCCATTAAAGCTCCAAGCTTTGTGCGTTGTGATTCCATGCACACGGGTGGGTTTCCCAATCACCTACGGACGACTCCGGATGTGTGCTAACACCTTGATTTTGCAACAAAATCTTCACATTTCCTCTCCTACAACTCTCGGCAGTGGCAGAAACAGAAGAGAGAAAATGGAGTCCCTTGGGCGTGAGAAAGAAAGGAGAGAAGAAGTGAGAGAGTGTTAGGTTAATTGATGGAAAAATGTGTATCTAATACACTATCTATTTTAATTTCAAAAATCTAAATAAATCATATACAATTAATAAACAATTGTAAATGTCAATCAAGCTTTCAAAAAGCTTTCCATCAACTTACATCAAGTCACATCCCTCATGAATAGTGACTGGTGTCAATCACTCAAAGTGAAAGACATCTATCACTTGATTGACGAATGATATAATGCTAGATGTGACTTGCGATTTGACGCTTGATGTGATTTGCGTGCCGCACTCAAATTCGAAATGCGAATGCGCTCGCAAACAATCCCGGGCTCGGGTTCGATAATTCTGAATTAACGAATTTTCCGTTGCGTCGTAATTAAATCTAATTTAATTAATAATCATGCCTAGCATAATTACTATTCACGTCGCTAATGAATTAATTCTAAATTAATTCATTCGCCCGAATTAAAATCTAATTTTAATTCTACGTCGAAATCCAATTTAGTTAATTTGTACAACAACACCATGATCTGTACAAATAGTGATGCTATGAGTCATAATTGTCCAACAAGCAGACCCTTGTCTACTATCTTCCTTGCTATTTGTGATAAAGACATGTTGAATGCGGCATACGTCGTGCCCCCGGTAATAAGTGCAACCTTGATCTAAAGCCTCTTATCGGATGCTAAGTTACCCTGAGTCCTTGGCCTAAATTCTCGTCACCTCAGGCCTGGTCCTCTCCATCCGTTACCAGTATCCCAATAATTTTCCTGCCTCGGTTCTTTCTTCACCCGAGCAACTCCCCATCGGGCTATCATCTCCCCTTCCTCAAATAATACAAACCTCATAGCTTGTGCCAAGGTAATTACATAATCTGGTACTTCTTAGATCATAAGGAGGGTCCATAATCTCTCAACCCTTAAGGCCCCTTTAAAGCTCTCTAATTCTTCTAGGGACTCGTACGCCCCGACCTCTAATATCAAGTTGTGGTATCTGTCGGTAAAGCTTTTCAGCAGCTCGTCATCGCACGTATTCATCATCCTCAATGACTCGACCTTCTTCCTTGGTGCGTGTGCCTATTTGAAATGGCATACAAAGGACTTTATTAGCTGTGAAAAACTACTGATACTCCCATAAGTCAAGTTCTTGAACCATAAGCTAGCCGGTCCTCTCAAGGTTAGTGGGAATACCTTGTAAACCACCTTTCCGACCATACCTTGAATCTCCATGAGTAAAACATTTTTTTCTCATGGAACTTAGTGTCTAAGCTACCCTTATAAATCCATCACAGGCATGGAAAACCTCTTTGGGAACTCCACCTCCTGCACTCCTTGGTGAAAATTTATATTGTCTCCACATCTTGATCATCTCGAGCACCTCCTTGCGTGCTTATCTCCCATCTCTTCTTATCCGTCTAGAACCAATCCATCAAGTGGTTCTTAGTGTCGTCCTGCCATTGGTTGAAGGCTTCCTTATACTCGCTCCTCCGAACAAAATATCTTCTACCACTTGAAACTCTACGTCCTTGTTCCTGATAACGCCCAAGGTAACTTTCCCTAAAGCAAGAGCTGTCACTGGATGATTCTAAGGACTATCTTCATATCCCTCCAGAGACCCCTCTATTGGCACAGGACTGGCCATGACTACCGACCACACCTATGGGCATTCATTCTCCTGGTTTCTTGTTCCCCTTCTACTCCGCCTACTCTCTTACTATTGGCAATCTCTCCTCTCTTTCTACTGGGTCCCGCTTGTCTATGCTCTCTTGTTTTCCTTCCAACTTCTCGATCATCTTCATCATGCTTTGCATAAAGGCCTGGGTTGTCTCCTTTTATCTTCGGGTATTTTCCTGTCAGTTCCAAATTTTTTGGCAATGTCTGTAACAAAACAAGTTCAATTTATTTGCAATGAGTGTTGAAGTTCTCGGAGTAATTGGACATCATCAAATGGAGATATCAACACAATGTTCACTCTTTTGACCATTCCAGAAGTTTCAGAGCTCCAATTTACATGAGCTTAGTGCCATTGAAAATTATACTCGAAGACGATCGCGTACATATAAAGAACATAAATTTTGGCCAAGGGATGAAAAAGTTATAAGCGTTTTCAATTGCAACTCAAATCTAATCCGCGACGTGTGTTCGAGTTACGTTCGTATTACGTTCGAACGCCTAGAGGTAGAAACTTTGCATTGAGCTGGGTTTGAGAGGCGTTAGAATGCCCGTGCGAAAGTGAGTTATTTTGGACGCGTTTTGAGAAAGTTTTACCCAAGGAAATCCTTACATTTCCCTACCTATATAAACAAACTTAGAGACACATTTACAAGTGTTGAGAACACATCATTCAAAGCCTAAAATCTTCGTGGATTTCAACCTTCTTGATTTTCACCTTGAAGACTCTTTTGATTACCCCGTCTTCTTTCCATTGGTGAGATTGAATTTTGAGTGTCCATCAACAAAAACACAACCTAACCCAATATCCTAAGCCTTTAGAGTTCTCAATGAAAAAATTAGTAGTCGGAGTTATGACGTTCCATGCTGTAGAGTTGATCCGCTTAGAGACTTCAGAGGTTCTGAAGAAGGCCTTTCGGTACGGGCTCCAGGATTTCTTTGGGTTATTATAGTCTAGAGGTATTAGATTTAGCGGAGTTGCTTCCATAGGTCTTTTACCATCACTGTAAGTTTTTCTTATTATAATGGATTTTAGCTGGTAACCTAGATACCCGGAGTGGTTTTTTACTCACACGAGGTTTTCCACTTCGTTAATAAAATTATTGTGTTGATTTTATTTATTGTATTGTTTTATTTGTGTGACTCATAATTGTTAGACTTAAGTGTGCTTGATAGTAACCAATAGAAATAATAGTTAGGACTTGTCTTAATTTATTATGTAATATTCCGTATAGGGTCAGAACCTAGGACTAAATTTGAATTTTCAATTGGTATCAGAGCTTAACCACAATATTTGACCCGTTTAGTTATGGAGAGAATTCAACCCTTAAATTGTCCCCTATTTTTGGATGGGACTAAGTACCTACACTGGAAGGTTCGCATGAGAGCGTTCCTTAAGTCCTTAGATGAGAAGGTCTGGATGTTAGTAGAGTATAGGTGGAAACCTCTTGTGGTTATGGTTGATGAGGTCTTCTTCCATAAATATAAAATGACATAGACTAAGGAAAATTTTGACGCTAGCAACAGGAAAAATAATACAATTAATGCCATTGATGTTGCTGTTTGCTCCGCTGCGTTTAGAAGAATCTCAATGTGCGAGATAGCCAAGGATGCATGGGACATCGTTCAGACTTTACATGAGGGCACATTGTCTGTTAAAAATAATAGACTCCAAGAACTTGCCACTAGTTTTGAGGTCACTAGGATGAATGATAATGAGACCTTTGATGAATTTTACGCTGAGATTAACGATATTGTTAACTCAAGCTTTCACCTAGGCGAGACTATTCCTACGAATATGATAGTTAGGAAAATTCTTAGATCTCTGTCTGACAAGTTTTTACCAAAGATCACAGCCATCGACGAGAGTAATAACCTATATCATCTTAAAATAGATGACCTTGTAGGAAAACTACAAGTGTATGAGAAAAACTTCTTGGATATAGAAATCCCAATACCATAGCGATGAAGATCGCAAAGGAAGTTGGCCATGATCCTTCAAGTGATGATAATGATAATACCCTTACGGATTCAAACTTGGCCATGTTTACTAAAAGATTTAGGAAATTTCTTAAGATGAAAGACAGTTGTCATAGCACTGATCGGGATGGGGAGGACAAGCCTAGAGAGAGTAGGCATAGTAGGAAGGAGTCTATAGAGGATAAGAATAGCAACCCTCACGCTATCTAATGCCATGAATGTAAAGAGTATGGGCATTGTAGGCACTGCATTTTTACATGTAAGACCCGATGATGAGTCTCATTTGGAGGCACTACCTTTTAAGTCGCGGGAGCCGCAGAAAACGGACGTCGGAAGGGAATCTGTATTTTGTTGGATTTTAGTTCGCTTGTTTTGCTTCGGGTTCGCTTGTTGGACATTTGTTTTAAAACATACCCTTAACCCAAACCCCATAAGACACACACACCAAGCCCATATCACCCAAGCCCAATCTAAAAAATAATTAAAACATTTAAAATACATGTCACAAATTAAATTAATTTAAATTAAAGCTAATTGAAATTAAATTAAACCAATTAAATTAATAACTAATTAAATTAAAAACTAATAAAATCATTTAAATTAAATAACTAATTAAATTAAAAACTAATAAAACCAATTAAATTAAATAACTAAATTGAAATTGAAATTAAATTAAATTAAATTCCAATTTAAATTAAATTAAAACAAATTAAATTAAATTAAATCTAATACCAAAATTAAAATAAATCACTTCCAAATTTAATAAATTAAATGCCTAATTAACACCAATCAAATATTCAACCTTCCTAATTCACCAAAATTTGTCCCCCCAATCAATCAAATCCTTTCCTTATTTGACACAAAATCCATGCAAACCCTACCTTCTCACTATAAAAATAAACACAAACCAACACCCTTGGCTCTCTCTCTCACTCGGCTTCACAGATCACAAACCAAAAAACCCTAAGATTCAACGTGAGCAACCCCTCTCACAGCCAAAATCACCAGCCCTTCACAAACTAAGCACCAACCGACCAAGACAAAAACACTAACATAAGAAACGAATGAAAAAACTGACAAACTTGAAGCCACCCACCTTACTCCACTAACTGCCCTCCACGGCTTCATCACACACAAATCCTGCAGCCCGTAGCAGCCACTGCCCTTGCCTTCCACGCACCACAAACTACTTCCTTTACAAACATACAGCCCATTTGCCTTCACAAAACTCCCTCTGATCCTCCACACACCTCACGTCCCTTGCCAAACAAGCGCCATTCACCAGCCCTAAACCTCAGCAACGACAAACACATTAACCCCATAAGCAACAACCCTTCACAACTCATGCAAGCACCCTCCTTCACATGACCTTCTTCACGCCACAACACCCACGCTCACATCCCATTCACTCACGTACACACTGCCATTTATCCCTGTCCAACCGCACAAGTCATCAAATTTTCTGCCCAAACACAGCCACAAATCTGCCAGTAAATCACGCCTAAACTTCTCCCTGCTCAGCCCCTCAAATTGCCGAGACATAGCCCTCTGCACTGCCAGTAAATTGCCACATAAAACTGTCCCAAAAACTGCCCGAAACTGTACCCAGAACTGTCCCGAAAAAGTCCCCGAAACTGTCCAAAACAGCCCATAATACACCAAAAACAGTGACCAGAAAATACAGAGAAAACAGCAGCAAAACGGAAGGAAAATAGCGACCAAAATAGCAAAACAGCGAGCTAAAGCGTTGATCCAGTGAACCGGAAGAGTTGCGGAGTGATAGCCCTTCCGACGGCCGTGAAACGCGAGTCCGAAAGTCGACATAAAAGGTTAGACCTGAGGGTACTTTTCTTATTATTTCCATCTATCTTTTTTGTTTTATTCATTTTTATCGCATGAGAGTTGTTTATTAATGCATGATTGTGGCCCTTGAATAGATAGTAAATGCATGTATTGTGAAATATTGTATGTTGTGGCCTTAGAATAAAATGAAAGATGTGTCAACTCTCACGGTATATCGGATAGAAGCCCGGACATAAATTTCATAGCCGATTCTGAATGGACGGTGGTATGATATGTACTCGGGATACAACTCCACGTACCTCTTGAGTAAACGGCACCTTCTTTTGTTTTATGTTGCTTTGATTTATTTATTATTCGTCATTTAAATTCCGCATGTTACTTGTTTATGCATGATGCGATCGAGCGCATGGGCTTAGTAAGTCGGATTAAAGGTCCCCTATTTGGAGGGGTTAAAACCCTTTACCACGATACTTTGTCGCGCCAGTTGATGTGTGTTCGGTTGAATGTAAGATATGTTCAATAGGGTATACTAAGTTTGATATTATTGTCTTTATTCTTTGTATGCGTGATGCGATCAAGCGCATGGGCTTAGTAAGTCGGATTAAAGGTCCCCTATTTGGAGGGGTTAAAACCCTTTACCACGATGCTTTGCCGCGCCGGTTGATGTGTGTTCGGTTGAATGTAAGATATATTCAATCGGGCATACTAAGTTTGATATTATTGTCTTTATTCTTGTATGCATGATGCGATCGAGCGCATGGGCTTAGTAAGTCGGATTAAAGGTCCCCTATTTGGAGGGGTTAAAATCCTTTACCACGATGCTTTGCCGTACCGGTTGATGTATATTCGGTTGAATGTAAGATGTGTTCAATCAGGTATACAAAGTTTCATATAGTTATCTTTGTCTTTGTACGCATTGTAATGAAAAGCGCATGGGCTTATTGTGTTGGACTAAAAAGGTTCTCCATTTGGGGGAAGAAAAGCCCAAAAGGCTACCTTTACCACGATATTTGCCGTGTCTTTCATATATTGATTGCATCATTTACCTTAGTCTTGGCTTAACGTATTACAATTCATATATCCATGTTATGATAGCATTTGAGTATTATTTCTTGTGGTATATCAGATGGAAACCCATACATAAATTCCGTAGCCGATTCCGAATGGACGGTAGTGCGGTCTGTACTTGGGATACAATTCCACGTACCACTTGGAAAAGTGCTCACATGTGTGTTTGTGTCCATATTACTTATCTTCTTTTGCATCACGTCATAGCATGCTTACTTTAATGCCTAATTGCATCCTTAAGTGTCTTTTTGCATTATGTACTTAGTTCACTCTTTTATTTACGCATGGACATGTAATGGCTATTTGTTTATGATTCCGCATGTACAAGTATGATATGTCTTTGAAATCATATGTTCGCCATTATTTGATTCGCTCTTATGTGTGCTTGCGTGGTTAGTGTGTGCTTGTGTTTCCATGAATACAATATGCCAATGAAGTTGTATGTTCGTTGATACTTTGACGTACTTTCAAGCATGCAATCTTAGATGTGAAATATATGCAAATTTAGGTGTAAGTTTTATTTTTGCGCATATGGATTTAGAAGCATGATACTCTTGGAAATAAGTGTTACTTAAGCTTGATTAAATTATTACACAAATCCTTTCATTACAAGTGACATAAGTAAGGGACCATTCCGAACCCAACGGTTTGAGGTCTTCCCTTGCGAGGGGTGAGTAAGGCCTTAAATCTCATTTTCCCGGTTCACACCGGGTGGCGACTCCCTTATTCTCCGGTTTAGTCCCCCATGGCTACTCCGTACTCCCGACTAGGCCGCGAGCCTAGAACAGCATGCGTCGTCCAGTTTCTGTGTTCCACAGTCTGGCGACTCCACTGGGGATAGAGAATCGGCCCCGAAATATTGTCTTGTAATGTTTGGATTTATGTTCTAATTGACCGTGACTATAGTGGATAAAATGGGGGTTTAATCAAGGGCATTTTGAGGCTAGGTAATGGTTTGGTGTCTTTCTTCATTCACTACCTTCCTAGAAGGAAAAGCTGTGAAGACACCTATATGGCCATCTATTCCTAGCCTATTGTGATGGACTAATTTGGAGGACTCGTTGTTTATTCCTGTCACCAAGCGATAAGAGCCTAAGAGGCTAGGGTACTTAAGAGAGCCTCGCTCCACCCTCTCTCTGGGGAATCTACAATGGGAAATCCATTTGACAGTCAGTCACACACCATAGCTCATTGGCACGTACCTTAGTGTATAAAAAATGGTGTGCTCACTTGGTCGCTCGAACCCTTGATTGGGGAGACCTAGTTATGGGCCATCCTTCGCCGGTGAGAGCATTTGTCTATACTCTTGTGAACCCACCAATAAACCGGGGTTGTATGGTTAAAGTAACAATTATTTCCTTGAGTATGTGCTTGTGGACCATCCTCATTTGGATGCAGTTGGACTATTGTCAGAAATGTGAACTTGCTGGGCCATTTAAACTGGGGCTAGTTCGTACCTTATGACTATTAGGCCCAAAGCTTCTGAAATGTTGATGGGCCATTATGTAGAAATTATTGTTTTATGCTTGAATTATCTTGTTATGTTTGTGTTTTGGACCATCGTTATTTGGATCCAGTTGGACCTTTTGCCAAGAGATGTGAACTTGTTGGGCCATTTAAAATGGGACGAGTTCGTGTCTTTTGACAGTTGGGCCAAAGGCTTCTAAAATGCCGATGGGCCATGTTATGTATTGGCCTTTTATTATTTGAAGTTATTTGGTTATGTTATCGCGAAGTGTAAACCTGTTGGGCCATTTCAATTGGGACAAGCTTGCACCGCGCAATAATATGATTGAACACTTTAAAATGATAATAGGCCAATTAGTGCAAATTATTTATAAGCTTATTTATTCCATACATCGCATACATGACATGCACTCATGCATACACGCATCATGCTAACCCCCTTTGTGTTAAAAGCCATCATAGATACCCGTTGGGTTGGGGGAAGACTTTTCAGAAGACCATCAGCCAATATGAATGAGTCAGCCAATGAGGGATCCCGCCTGGATCAATTGGAGACCAAAATAACAAGAATTATTGAGAGATTGCAAGCTCTAACTAATGTTGTGGCCAGTTTGACCGCACTCTGTATAGCTGATAACAGAGAGATAAACGATCAGAATGGAAAGACCATCGGGGAACCTTTCGGAGACCAAACTCCCTCCTTCCGAGATCGCCTCTATCGGAAACAGACGATTCTCCAATCTTGGTAGACATTTGTCAAAGGTGTTTAAGAAACTGAAGATGCAAGGACTTCTAAAACCCTTAAAACCTAAACCACTTCCAAACCCTGTGCCACCGTACCTCAACCTAAATCAGTATTGTTACTTCCACCAAGAAAGAGGACATGAAACTAATAACTGTACCCGCCTTAGGCATGAAATCCAAAACCTCATCGATGCCCATAAAATACCCAACCCGGAAAAAGAACAAGCCAATATACACAAAAAACCTCCACCTACTGATGAGCGGAAAATATATCAATATTTACCGCCCCTTTTACTTAATATTTTGTTTAGTTTCTCGGGTTTGATGAACGTTTTGATATGTTTTATTTTATTTTGCAGATAAAAATAATATCGGGACTCAATGAAATCATTTAGGATGAAATGTGGATCAAATAAGGGCAATTATTGGACTTGATATATTAATTTTGGAGATTGGAAACTTGAAAGGGCGTTTTTGACGAAGTGCAGTTTTGGAAATTCCAGTTTTGCGCATCTGTCGTATTTTGGGCATAACTGTTTACTCAGATATCGGATTGAGCTGATTCAAGTTCCATATTAAAGAAGACTCAAAGATCTACAACTTTGAAAGAGAACATATTTTCAAATTCCGATGCTTTCATGACCTAAATTGATGAACCATCCAGAAGTGTGTGGAGTGTAATTATTAAAAGTCATTATCAATCATTTTCAAAGCAAACTATTAATTAATAAATAATTAATAAAAATTATCAAATCACCACCAAACAAGATAAGAAATTAGTGGAGCAATTATTGGATTTGGTGGAGTAATTAGTGGAGAATTAATAATGGATTTGGTGGAGAAATTGATTGATGATTTGATGGTGGCAAAATTTTGCCTATAAATACCAAGCCATTTCATTTGTAAAATTCATACTTTCTTCTTTGAAATTCTTAATGAATAAATAAGAAGATTGTATCTAGTTTGTTTATTTTTAGTTTTCAGTAATTAATTTTCAGTTTCGCACTTTCTTTTCTTTACTTTTCAGTTTTTACTTCCGCAATTTACTTTTACGCACAGTACTTTTCTTCTTTAATTTTCTGTTTTTACTTTTCAGTAATGAGGAGGAGGTAATTTCCCAAGCTAGGGTGAAAGGTAATTCTTTTACTATTACTATTTAGATTAATCTCCCTTAAAAATAATATATTCACTATTTAAAATACTGATTAATAAAGGATATCGCTATATTGGTCGGTTGGCAATTCAATTTAATCTGGTTTAAACCTGACTAATCAAGGATACCGCCAGATTGGTCGGTTGGTAAAATAATATCACAAGTTTATATATTATTTTATGGGAGATATCTAAATTAGTAGTAGTAAAAGTAATTCCTTTTACCTTAGCATTTTATTTTATTGTAATTTACTTTTCAGTATTTACTTTACCGCATTTTTACTTTATGTCTTTTATTTTCAAGTTTTTACTAGCCCTAGTATGTGTTGTAACTAAATTATTTATCTAGGGTTGTGATGACTTTTAATATCACCGGTTTATAAGGGGTTAAATTATAGTTTGGGTAATATAAAGATTTATTTATTGAGTCTTAATCTTAATGCTTTTTCATTAATTGGCCATTAATAAAATTGATCTGGTAAATCTAAAATGAACTAGACATAGGGATTTTAGGTTAAAGACCTTAGACTCAATAGCCCACGATCTTCCTTGAGGATAGATAACCCTTTAATAGATTTCCTTACAGGATAGGAATATACCTGTCGGGCGGGGGTAGCCATAATTGGAACTTAATCTTAATGAATCCAGGTAATTGGTTGACATAGGAATATGGTTCAATTGGGTTATACTGGGTATTTGAATTTGACCATCGGAATAGGCTTTTACATAATTTCGTGTTCCAGGTTAATAAATCAATGTATTACCCAACTATAAAATAATCACTTCATCATTAAAGTGATATTGGAAGAAATCACAACCCTAGATCTTTGTGTCTTTTGTTATTTTCCTTAGTATTTTCTTTTGTCTTTTTATTATTTATTTATTGTGAAAAACCACATTCAATCAATCAAACAATCATTCTCTTCTCTATTTAATTAGATATTTGTAAATAAATAGATTCAATAATTAATAACAACAGTAGGAATTAAGTCCTCGTGGGATCGATATTTTATACTACTTGAACGATACGTGCGCTTGCGTTATACGTGTGTGTTTACGCCGGTCAAGTTTTTGGCGCCGTTGCCGGGGACTTATTTTCTTGAGTTGTTAATTTTGAAGCTATCTAATTTACTTGTATCTAATTTTCTTTATCTGTAATTTTTACTTCTTTTATTTTTCAGGTGATTGAAAAATGGAACTTTATTGGGATATTGAGAGATCACGAGCTTTACTAGAAAATACACCCCAAATTTGGGAGCAACAGTCCGGTTTTCTGAGGCCTGTTGTCCAGCCCAACAATTATCACTGGATGCCAGAACCAAGCAATACCACATTTGCTAAACAAAACGCAATGGGGAGATGTGACATTTGTAATGGTAACCACCCTAGAGATTATTGCAAATACAAATACCATCCAGGGTGGCAGAGCTATCAAGATCCTTCTTGTTATGACGAGCCATCACATTTCACAGAACCACATTTTCCATCTTATCCACCATCTACCTATAATCTTCATCAATAACCAGAACCATCAGAGGAAGATCAGTTGCTAAACATGCTCGAAGATATGTTCAAGAAACAAAAGAAAAGTTAGATACAATGCTTGAAACAAGCCAGAAACAATTTGAAAGTATTCAGAGACAATCAGAATTCATTCAGAGGATGACAAATCAAATGAGACAATTCACAGAAAACCAGAACTACATACCTCAAGAACCAGTTTCGATGACATAGATGAAGCCTTCGAGTACCAATCATTTCACAATGACACTTCAACAGAGAAGAAGGCTGAGCAGTATCAACAACCAGAGGTATCAGTTCAGGAGACCGAACCGGCAAAGTCTCAATTTGACTTTTATTATTCAGATTCTGACGAGGATGAAGCTGATCTATTTGTACCAACTGCACTAACAACGGAGGATCAAACTTTCAATCCTCAAAATGAAGATCTTGGAGCATGCTTTACCTTGATGTTTAAAGAAGATCTATCTGAACCATCCATTCCAGTCGTATCAGAGGATGAAAACCTAATGTTGGAAACATCTTTGCATCCTCGGGTTGACAATTTTGAAGCATGTATTTCACAGATGACAGATGAAGAGATGAATACAAGAATTTTACAATACATCTGTGAGAGAAGGTGGAGCAAGAAACAGAGCAAATGGAGGAGCAAATGTCTGACCTTAATAAAGATCCAGAGCATTCAGGAGAAACATCGCTGTTTTGGGAGTACAAATTAAAGATATCAACCAGAAGCTTGACAGAATGGAATTTCCATTCCAAGTCAAGCATCATACGAGACCTCCTGATTTTCTTTCTTTCTTTGCAGGAACCACTGGAGTAACAAGGAGCAAAAAGGTGGCACGAGCACTGAATGAGACAAAATATTTTTTGCCACTGTACCGTTGGAAGAGACCCTTCAAAAGCAACGCACATGGGATTGTCTTTAATCGGACATCCAAAACAACACTGAAACCTCATTGACAGATAGATTTCAGTCACGTCTGGCTGAAGACGAAAAATTTAGCGCTAGCAGGGAGGCAACCCATGCAATTTGTTGTAATTTTTGTTTTTATATTTTGTGTATCCATGTGGTAGAGTTTTTAATTTTGTGTGTTATTTTTGTAGGGAAAAGCATAAACGGCGCATTTTAAGACAGAAGGAATGGTGTTTGGCAATCACAAAGTAGAGAAACAATTCATTAGCAATGGCTGACTAAAGAATTAATTCTTGAGACGCATCCCAATGAATTTATACCAAACGAGTAGCGTATTGCGTACACAATTCCGTTACATTAATTATTGCTTTGATTCGCTTTTCTATTGTAATTATCTTTATTTTCGTAGACAGGATCCAGACTTTTTGACATTTCACGATTTCTTTTGTTGTTTAACTAACAATCGTCCTCTGGAAGATATTAGTGCTATTATTACTCACCTTTTTCAGGTACTATAAATTCAGCCCGTCATTGCACTTTTGAAGGCATCCAGAGTTGAGAAAGAAATACATAAAAATGGAAGCCACTTCAAGAAGACAAGTTGAAAATATCTGTGTATTTTGCGGTACTAGTATTGGAACTAAGCCACAATACATAGAAGCAGCACATGAATTGGGTCGAGTCTTAGCTGCAAGGAATATGCACTTAATATATGGCGGAGGAAATCTTGGACTTATGGGGATCGTTTCAAAGGCTGTACAGGAAGGAGGCAGTCATGTTTTGGGAATCATCCCAAAACCCTTGGCAGAGGCAAATCTTATTGGATCATCAAACGGAGAGGAACTGATCGTGCCAGGTATGTCTGAACGACTGGTAGAAATGATTAACCGTGCTGATGCTTTTATCGCTTTGCCAGGTGGCTTGGGCACATTGGAGGAAATTTTTATAGTTCTATCTTGGGAGAACCTGAACATACACCAGAAACCGCTTGGACTGCTTAACGTTGATGGATTTTATGATTTTCTTTGTGTGTTTCTTGATGATGCTCAGAGAAATGGGTTCGTGTCAAAACCTATGAAAGAACTCCTCTTCACTGCCAAAACTGCTCCGGATCTAATAGACCAACTCATAGCTTATGAACCACAAGTTGACCCTATCATTTCAAAGATAAATTGGTCTAGGGACGATCGTGGTAAGAGGCGTCGGGTTAATCTGGATCTTAACCTTAATTTCCTGTAGAATTTCTGCTAACCAGGTTTATCTTCTAAACTCTTCTTCTACTGTTTAAGACATTGGGGACAATGTCTCATTTAGGTTTGGGGGAGGGAATTAGTTGATCAGTACCTTGTTTTTTTTTTTTTTTTTTTTTTTAGTTTGTGTGTTATTTTTATTTTTTAGTCCAAATTTTTCGAAAAATACAAAAAATTGGAAAATTTTCAAAAATTACAAAAATAATTTGCATTTTTATTTGACTAAAAATGTGAAATTGGTAAGAGATAGCTGAGTAAGGAGTTTCCACTCCTGATACGTATCTCAAACCTATTTCGAAACAAGTTAATTTTTGTTTATTTCATTTTGAATTATTTAATTTGTGAATTCTCCTTAAAACTGACTAAAAAGGAATCTTCATATGTTCAGTTGACAGGTATTATCAACATATATAGTAACATACGGACATGAGTTAAAAATTGAAAAGTTTGTAATATTCAGTGCTCTAGTTTAATTGGAGGAAGCATCTCAAAAAGCAGTGGAGTAAAAAAAAAAAAAAACGTCTTAGATCCGAGTTATTAAGTCTGTAAGGGTGTTTTGACACCTAGTGCCCTAAAACCAACTGGTTTGGGAGTCATTGGCCCAAAGCTCGTTACATGGATCGAAGATGCTGCAAAAAATATATATATCTGAAGTCTGAGTAATTAAGTCCGTAGGGGTGTCTTAACACCTGGTGCCCTAAAGCCAACTGGTTTGGGAGCCACCGACCCAACACTCGCTACATAGATGGAAGATATTGTATAAATAAAAAATAGAAAAAAAAAATCAAAGAAAAAATCAGAAAAATCAGAAAAATTATTCCATTGCTGCAAAAAGATGTGAAATCTGATAGAACTTTAGGACAAAAATATTACTCTCTTATCAACTACACTTATGACTGTGTGGGCAAAAAATGAGTTGTTTAATGTTTTGTTGGCTGTGTATATGGAGAATGGTAAAAATAATCGGAGAGTTTACTTATTTAGTAATTTAGAAAGAAACAAAACAACTAGTAACTTGGAGTAGAAGTTTCACCTGATTAGTCACTAACATCTTTATTCTCTTTTCTCTTGTCTTTTTGCTTTTGTGTGCATTAGTTTTAACTAACTTTTTACTTTTGTAAAACGTTTGTGGGTATCGTTGCTGTAAACCCTCACGAGACTACAACTCGTCCACTAGGGACACCTAGGGGTTTAAAGGCTTGTTGCATACGCTAAATGCAACCGTGATCCCTACGAAAGTGGCTTAGTTTAATTTTAATTTTATTTTGTTGTTTTCCTCGAGGACTAGCAAAATGTTAGGTTTGGGGGTGTGATGAGCGGAAAATATATCAATATTTACCGCCCCTTTACTTAATATTTTGTTTAGTTTCTCGGGTTTGATGAACGTTTTGATATGTTTTATTTTATTTTGCAGATAAAATAATATCGGGACTCAATGAAATCATTAGGATGAAATGTGGATCAAATAAGGGCAATTATTGGACTTGATATATTAATTTTGGAGATTGGAAACTTGAAAGGGCGTTTTTGACGAAGTGCAGTTTTGGAAATTCCAGTTTTGCGCATCTGTCGTATTTTGGGCATAACTGTTTACTCAGATATCGGATTGAGCTGATTCAAGTTCCATATTAAAGAAGACTCAAAGATCTACAACTTTGAAAGAGAACATATTTTCAAATTCCGATGATTTCATGACCTAAATTGATGAAACCATCCAGAAGTGTGTGGAGTGTAATTATTAAAAGTCATTATCAATCATTTTCAAAGCAAACTATTAATTAATAAATAATTAATAAAAATTATCAAATCACCACCAAACAAGATAAGAAATTAGTGGAGCAATTATGGATTTGGTGGTAGTAGTAATTAGTGGAGAAATTAATAATGGATTTGGTGGAGAAATTGATTGATGATTTGATGGTGGCAAAATTTTGCCTATAAATACCAAGCCATTTCATTTGTAAAATTCATACTTTCTTCTTTGAAATTCTTAATGAATAAAAATAAGAAGATTGTATCTAGTTTGTTTATTTTTAGTTTTCAGTAATTAATTTTCAGTTTCGCACTTTCTTTTCTTTACTTTTCAGTTTTTACTTTCCGCAATTACTTTTACGCACAGTACTTTTCTTTCTTTAATTTTCTGTTTTTACTTTCAGTAATGAGGAGGTAATTTCCCAAGCTAGGGTGAAAGGTAATTCTTTTACTATTACTATTTAGATTAATCTCCCTTAAAAATAATATATCACTATTTAAAATACTGATTAATAAAGGATATCGCTATATTGGTCGGTTGGCAATTCAATTTAATCTGGTTTAAACCTGACTAATCAAGGATACCGCCAGATTGGTCGGTTGGGAAAATAATATCACAAGTTTATATATTATTTTATGGGAGATATCTAAATTAGTAGTAGTAAAAGTAATTCCTTTTACCTTAGCATTTTATTTTATTGTAATTTACTTTTCAGTATTTACTTTACCGCATTTTTACTTTATGTCTTTTATTTTCAAGTTTTTACTAGCCCTAGTTATGTGTTGTAACTAAATTATTTATCTAGGGTTGTGATGACTTTTAATATCACCGGTTTATAAGGGGTTAAATTATAGTTTGGGTAATATAAAGATTTATTTATTGAGTCTTAATCTTAATGCTTTTTCATTAATTGGCCATTAATAAAATTGATCTGGTAAATCTAAAATGAACTAGACATAGGGATTTTAGGTTAAAGACCTTAGACTCAATAGCCCACGATCTTCCTTGAGGATAGATAACCCTTTAATAGATTTCCTTACAGGATAGGAATATACCTGTCGGGCGGGGGTAGCCATAATTGGAACTTAATCTTAATGAATCCAGGTAATTTGGTTGACATAGGAATATGGTTCAATTGGGTTATACTGGGTATTTGAATTTGACCATCGGAATAGGCTTTTACATAATTTCGTGTTCCAGGTTAATAAATCAATGTATTACCCAACTATAAAATAATCACTTCATCATTAAAGTGATATTGGAAGAAATCACAACCCTAGATCTTTGTGTCTTTTGTTATTTTCCTTAGTATTTTCTTTTGTCTTTTTATTTATTTATTTATTGTGCAAAACCACATTCAATCAATCAAACAATCATTCTCTTCTCTATTTAATTAGATATTTGTAACTAAATAGATTCAATAATTAATAACAACAGTAGGAATTAAGTCCTCGTGGGATCGATATTTTTATACTACTTGAACGATACGTGCGCTTGCGTTATACGTGTGTGTTTACGCCGGTCACCTACCCACATTATTGACTCCGGCCTACCCGACAATCTTGTCATCCCAACCCACAACTACCAAAATTCTTGCACGGGGATACGAGGCAACAGTGGTAAAAGTGAAATAAAGCAAATGGAGGATCTTTGGGAAAACTTCTCAGACAGTGATGAGACGGGGGTTGCAAAAGGGAAAAGTGAATGGGAAGAAGAACTATTGTACCTGGAGAAATTGATGGTTGAAGGAAATAAGAAAGCAAGGGAAAATAAAGTTGCAATTTATGGAGATGTTTGTCTCCCAGATCTTATTCAGTTGTGATCCAGCATTCATTAATAGAGACATTGATTTTGTCTATTTGTTCGAACCTTTCCTTAATGATAATAAAGATGTTCATTTCGTTAACTTGCCTGAGTCTCCGCAACATAAGTATATTGGACAAAAGTATTCAACCTTGGTATTATGATACTCAGTGATATTTCGAACCCGGTGAATTTTTGGAAGAAACAAGTAGAAAAGACAGGATATCCATTCAGCAATGGGAAACAGGACAGTGAGACTGTCAGATTTAGAGGAGAATGAGTTCACCGAGCCGATCGACGTGGACAGATTGAAACAGTACTTTACTTGAGGAAGAAAAGACCGAGCAGTCACCAAGGGAATTGGCGGAAGACCTAACCCGACGGGATAAGAAACACATGCATGCATACATACACGTAACCCATTTTGCATTCATTTTGTGTTTGTTTTGTTTCGTGTTCACAGGTTTTGAAGAAGAAAAGAGAAAGAGGCAAAGATAAGTCATTCAGAAATAGTGAAAGCACAGTATCAGATTCGGGTAATAATCTGAGGGTTGAGGCCCACATTGGTGTTAGATTCGGGTATTAATTTGAGGGTTGAGGCCCACATTGATGTTGGTATTGGGGAGGAGTCCCAGAGCTGAGGCCCATATGAGTTTGAGTTTCGGGAATGGATCTCAAGGGGCGAAGCCCACATTATCAGAAGAGGACAGAAGAATTCTGTGGAGTGAAAAAAAAATGAGAGAAATGAGAGAGAGAAATCTTTGATAGTTAGACATATGTCCGGTGATGACATTGTTTGCTGTAGGGAGAAGCTTTAGAAACGATAAGTGCGAGACGTGCTCTCATCCGGTATTCTGAATGGATTGATCTCGGCTGGACTCGCGAGCACTTGGTTACGGGATCTCAACAGTGGAAACCTGAGTGGTTGGCAAGATGACTAGCAGAAGGGATGATGGATCGGTGAATGACCGTTTGCCTGGATGTCCACCATGGTTTACTTATGCTACGATATATGATATGGTTGGGAACAAAGAAATTCTCTAAAAAGAAAAGAAAAATAGACCGCCTATAACCGATAAGCGTGAAGCTACCCATGGGCGAGTATTAGGACCACCATGAGGAGAAATGCTACCTTAAAGGGTAGGTGTGTAAAAAAAATGAAAAGAAAGAGACAAGAAAAGAGAAAAGACCATATCATGTTGAGTATGACGAAGTAATCACAGAGTGTGATCAAGACATCCAGTTTGGTTAGACCCACCGATTCGATTCTCTGAAACGAAATCATCGAGTTAGTTCACTTAAGGAATAAACTGTGAAAGAGCCCTCACACACACAAGGAGTCTAGTTCAGATCACCTATTCAGAGGATCGGAGTTGAGTGTATCAAGTACTTCGAAGGTTCTCAGGTTTCGATATGAAAGCATTCGTTGAGGACGAGAATATGTCTAGCTATCAGGATTATCTCATGAGAGGCAATTTAATATGTTGAAATGACACATTAGCATCAGCATCAGTCTTGCTGGGTATGGCACTCTTGGGGCGAAGCCCACATTATCATTATTAGTTTGGTCGAGTATGGCACTCTGGGGGCGAGGCCCATTTCAGTATCAGTTTGGGACGAGGTCTATATCAGTATCAGGTTGGGACGAGGTCCATATCAGTATCAGTTTGGGGCGAGGTCCACATCAGTATCAGCATGGGGGTGAGGCCCATATCAGTATCAGTATGGGGCTAGGCCCATATCGGTATCAATTTTGGGGGCGAGGCCCATATCAGTAACAGTTCGGGGGCGAGGCCCATATTGTTATCAGAACCAGTCTTGCCGGGTATGATACTCTAGGGCGAGGCCCACATCTTTATCAGAATCAGTCTTGCCTGGTATGACACTCTGGGGGCAGGGCCCACATCCTTATCAGAATCAGTCCTGCTTGGTATGGCACTCCAGGGCCGAGGCCTACGTCATCATCAGTATCAGTTTTGAGGATGAGTCCCAGGGCGAGGCCCGCAACAGTATCAGTATCAGTTTTAGGGATGCGTCCCATTGTCGAGGCCCACATTATATCAGTAGTTTTGGGGATGCGTCCTAGGGTTGTAACCCAATTCATCAGTATCAGCAGTTTTGGGGATGCGTCCCAGGGTTGTACCCACTCCATTATATCAGCAGTTTTGGGGATGTGTCCCAGGGTTGAGGCCCATATTTTATTAGCATTTTGGGGATGCGTCCCAGGGTTGTAAACCCATATCATCAGTAGTTTTTGGGATGCGTCCCAAGGTCGAGCCCCATTTTGACAGCGTTATCGGGATGCGTTCCAGGGCCGTGAGTCCCCGTTGTCGGTTGCAGTTATCGGGATGCGTCCCAAGGCCGTTGGCTCCCTGCACCTTTAATTTTGGGGATGCGTCCCAGGGTCGAGGCTCATTTTGTCAGCGGTATTGGGATGCGTCCCAGGGTCGAGGCCCCCATTGTCGGTTGCATTTATTGGGATGCGTCACAGGATCGAGGTCCATTGCAGTTCCAGTTTGGGGATGTGTCCCAGGGTCGAGGCCCACATTTTCAGTTGCAGTTATTGGGATGTGTCCCAGGATCGAGGTCCACTGCATCATCAGCTCAGCGGAGCAACAGGCAAGTCAGGTGGCATCTGGCATGCCAGGTAAGTAAAAATGCATTGCATAACTTTGATAGGATTGTCACTGTTACACATTACACAAGTCCCATCAAAGTGGGGGCGACTGTAGGCACTGCATTTTTGCATGTAAGACGCGATGATGAGTCTCATTTGGAGGCACTACCTTTTAAGTTGCGGGAGCCGCGGAAAACGGACGTCGGAAGGGAATCTGTATTTTGTTGGACTTTAGTTCGCTTGTTTTGCTTCGGGTTCGCTTGTTGGACATTTGTTTTAAAACACACCCTTAACCCAAACCCCATAAGACACACACACCAAGCCCACCTCACCCAAGCCCAATCTAAAAAAATAATTAAAACATTTAAAATACATGTCACAAATTAAATTAATTTAAATTAAAGCTAATTGAAATTAAATTAAACCAATTAAATTAAATAACTAATTAAATTAAAAACTAATAAAACCAATTAAATTAAATAACTAATTAAATTAAAAACTAATAAAACCAATTAAATTAAATAACTAAATGAAATTGAAATTAAATTAAATTAATTCCAATTTAAATTAAATTTAAATTAAATTAAAACAAATTAAATTTAAATTAAATCTAATACCAAAATTAAAATAAATCACTTCCAAATTTAATAAATTAAATGCCTAATTAACACCAATCAAATATTAAACCTTCCTAATTCACCAAAATTTGTCCCCCCAATCAATCAAATCCTTTCCTTATTTGACACCAAATCCATGCAAACCCTACCCTCTCACTATAAAAATAAACACAAACCAACACCCTTGGCTCTCTCTCTCACTCGGCTTCACATATCACAAACCAAAAAACCCTAAGATTCAACGTGAGCAACCCCTCTCACAGCCAAAATCACCAGCCCTTCACAAACTAAGCACCAACCGACCAAGAAAAAAAACACTAACATAAGAAACGAATGACAAAACTGACAAGCTTGAAGCCACACACCTTACTCCACTAACTGCCCTCCACGGCTTCATCACACACAAATCCTGCAGCCCGTAGCAGCCACTACCCTTGCCTTCCACATACCACAAACTACTCCCTTTACAAACATACAGCCCCTTTGCCTTCACAAAACTCCCTCTGATCATCCACGCACCTCACGTCCCTTGCCAAACAAGCGCCATTCACCAGCCCTAAACCTCAGCAATGATAAACACATTAACCCCCTAAGCAACAACCCTTCACAACTCATGCAGGCACCCTCCTTCACATGACCTTCTTCACGCCACAACACCCACGCTCACGTCCCATTCACTCACGCACATACTGCCATTCAGCCATGTCCAGCCGCACAAGTCATCAAATTTTCTGCCCAAACACAGCCATAAACCTACCAGTAAATCACGCCTAAACTGCTCCCTGCTCAGCCCCTCACATTGTCGAGACATAGCCCTCTGCACTACCAGCAAATTGCCGCATAAAACTGTCCTGAAATTGTCCCAAAAACTGCCCACCCAGAACTGTCTAGAAATAGTCCCCGAAACTGTCCAAAACAGCCTCTAATACACTAAAAACAGTGACCAGAAAATACAGAGAAAACAGCAGCAAAATGGAAGGAAAACAGCTACCAAAATAGCAGAATAGCGAGCTAAAGCGTTGATCCAGTGAACCGGAAGATTTGCGGAGTGATAGCCCTTCCGACGGCCGTGAAACGCGAGTCCGAAAGTCGATATAAAAGGTTAGACCTGAGGGTACTTTTCTTATTATTTCCATCTATCTTTTTTATTTTATTCGTTTTTATCGCATGAGAGTCGTTTATTGATGCATGATTTTGGCCCTTGAATAGATAGTAAATGCATATATTGCGAAATATTGTATGTTGTTGCCTTGGAATAAAATGAAATATGTGTCAACTCTCGCGGTATATCAGATGGAAACCCGGACATAAATTTGATAGCCGATTCCGAATTGACGGTAGTATGATCTGTACTCGGGATACAACTCCACGTACCGCTTGAGTAAACGGCACCTTCTTTTGTTTTATGTTGCTTTGATTTATTTGTTATTCATCATTTAAATTTCGCATGTTACTTGTTTATGCATGATGTGATCGAGCGCATGGGCTTAGTAAGTCGGATTAAAGGCCCCCTACTTGGAGGGGTTAAAACCCTTTACCACGATGTTTTGCCGCCCTGGTTGATGTGTGTTCGGTTGAATGTAAGATATGTTCAATCGGGCATACTAAGTTTGATATTATTGTCTTTATTCTTTGTATGCATGATGCGATCGAGCGCATGGGCTTAGTAAGTCGGATTAAAGGTCCCCTATTTGGAGTGGTTAAAACCCTTTACCACGATGCTTTGCCGCGCCGGTTGATGTGTGTTCGGTTGAATGTAAGATATATTCAATTGGGCATACTAAGTTTGATATTATTGTCTTTATTCTTGGTATGCATGATGTGATCGAGCGCAAGGGCTTAGTTAGTCGGATTAAAGGTCCCCTATTTGGAGGGGTTAAAACCCTTTACCACGATGCTTTGTCGCGCCGGTTGATGTGTGTTCGGTTGAATGTAAGATATGTTCAATCGGGCATACTAAGTTTGATATTATTGTCTTTATTCTTGTATGCATGATGCGATCGAGCGCATGGGCTTAGTAAGTTGGATTAAAGGTCCCCTATTTGGAGGGGTTAAAATCTTTTACCACGATTCTTTGCCGCACCGGTTGATGTATATTCGATTGAATGTAAGATGTGTTCAATCGGGTATACGAAGTTTCATATAGTTATCTTTGTCTTTGTACGCATTGTAATGAAAAGCGCATGTGCTTATTGTGTTGGACTAAAAAGGTTCTCCATTTGGGGGAAGAAAAGCCCAAAAGGCTACCTTTACCACGATATTTACCGCGTCTTTCATATATTGATTGCATCATTTACCTTAGTCTTGGCTTAACGTATTACAATTCATATATCCATGTTATAATAGCATTTGAGTATTATTTCTTGTGGTATATCGGATGGAAACCCAGACATAAATTTCGTAGCCGATTCCGAATGGACGGTAGTGCGGTCTGTACTTGGGATACAATTCCACGTACCACTTGGAAAAGTGCTCACATGTGTGTTTGTGTCCATATTACTTATCTTCTTTTGCATCACGTCATAACATGCTTACTTTAATGCCTAATTGCATCCTTAAGTGTCTTTTTGCATTATGTACGTAGTTCTCTCTTTTATTTACGCATGGACATGTAATGGCTATTTATTTATGATTCCGCATGTATAAGTATGATATGTCTTTGAAATCACATGTTCGCCATTATTTGATTCGCTCTTATGTGTGCTTGCGTGGTTAGTGTGTGCTTGTGTTTCCATGAATACAATATGCCAATGAAGTTGTATGTTCGTTGCTACTTTGACGTACTTTCAAGCATGCAATCTTAGATGTGAAATATATGCAAATTTAGGTGTAAGTTTTATTTTTGCGCATATGGATTTAGAAGCATGATACTCTTGGAAATAAGTGTTACTTAAGCTTGATTAAATTATTACACAAATCCTTTCATTACAAGTGACATAAGTAAGGGACCATTCCGAACCCAACGGTTTGAGGTCTTCCCTTGCGAGGGGTGAGTGCGGCCTTAAATCTCATTTTCCCGGTTCACACCGGGTAGCGACTCCCTTATTCTCCGGTTTAGTCCCCTGTGGCTACTCCGTACTTCCGACTTGGCCGCTAGCCTAGAACAGCATGCGTCATCCAGTTTCTGTGTCCCACAGGCATATTAAGTATAAATATCCTATTTATTTTAAGTCAAAAGAAAAGAAGGTTATGACAGCCTTTCTTAGTGATTCAAAAGGTGATTATACTTATGATGAGTCTCCTAAGGAGAAAAGAAATTTCATTACTTTTACTACTAGTGTAGTCGGTGAGAAAGAAGATAAAGTTAGTGATATGGATGCTGATTCAGAATTCTCTCACGATCACTCTGTAGATGACAGTAGTGATAAGTGCATGAAAATGTACTTTGAACATCACTAATTAAGCTTGATTATCATGTATTTAATCTTAATTATATTTTATGTTATGTTATATTATTAGGGAGCAATGGAACATGATGATTAGAGTAATTACACATGTTTCGGGACCATACGGACGCATCACAAGCACGCGGGAAGAGCGAAAATGAAGAAAACACGAAGTCTATAAAAACAACCGCGCGTGGTGATGCGCCCTTCTTAGCGTCACGACGCACATACGGATCCTGCACACATATGTTTTCCAGCAAGTTTGGCACCGCGGCACCACTTCCCAGCACCGTGGTGCCCCAGAAGACCCCAAAAACTAAATTTAGTCGTGTTTGATGCGCATAAGGACACAGGAATTTCTCTATACAAATCTAAGTTCATCCATAACCCTAAAAACAGAGAGAAATAGAAGAGAGAAACAGAGGGAGAACACATAACAAAGAGCCACAAACATAATTTCAAGCCACAAACTTCAAGCCGACATGACGTTGACCGGTGCTTACACACGCGTATAACGCAAGCGAACGTATCGTTCAAGTAGTATAAGAAGTATCGATCCCACGAGGACTTAATACCTAATCTATTAATTTTATGAGGTCAAATGATTACTAGTATCTAACAGGTTGTTTGATTTATTTGAAAATATGAAGGTTTTGAATTTAAAAACAAGTAAATAAAATTGCTCGAAAGTAGGCTTAAGAAAATTCAATATTTAAAACTATCTAGGGTTGTGATTTCTTCCAATATCAATTTAAAGATGAAGTGGTTATTTTATATTTGTGTAATAAATTGGTTTACTAACCTGGAACACTAAATTATGCAAAAGCCTCTGTCAATAATCAGACGCAAATACCCCACAATTGAACCATATGTCTATGTCAACCAAATTATCTGGATTCATTAAGTTTAAGTTTCAATTATGGCTACCCCCGCCCGACAGGTATATGTCTATCTTGTAAGGAAATCTATTAAAGGGTTAGCTATCCTCAAGGAAGATCGTGGACTATTAAGTCTAAGGCTGAAACCTAAAATTCATTTGTCAAGTTTATTTTAGATTTACCACATCAATCTTATTAGTGGACAATTAACAAGACGCATTAAGCTTAAGACTTAATAAGTAAACCTTTAAATTACCCAAACTATAATTTAACCCCTTATAAACCGGTGATATTGGATTTCATCACAACCCCAGATAACTGGCTTAGTTACACACATATTTACGAGTAGTAAAAAAAACTTAAATAAAATAAAAGACATAAAGTAAAATACTGAAAATTAAATGCTGAAAAGTAAATGCTGAAAGTAAATCATTGAAAAGTAAATTGCTGAAAAGTAAATTGCTGAAAAGTAAATTGCTGAAAAGTAAATTATTGAAAAGTAAATTGCTGAAAAGTAAATTGCTAAAAAGTAAATTGCTTAAAGTAATTGCTGAAAAGTAAATTGCTGAAAAGTAAATTGCTGAAAAGTAAATAAAGTAAAATTACAATAAAAGAAAATGTTGAGGTAAAAAGATCAACTTTTATTACTTCTATTTTAGATATCTCCCTTAATATAATATATTAACTTTGCATGATAATTACCAACCAGCCATATAGGCGGTATCCAGATTAAGTCAAATTAATAATTAATTACCAACCGACCAATCAGGCGGTATCCAGTTTAGTCAGGTTAAAACCAATTTAAATAATTACCAACCGACCAATATAGCGGTATCATCTTTAAGTCAGGTTTTAACTAGTTTATATTTATAATTAAGGGAGATTAATCTAAATATTAGTAATAAAATTTTTACCTTTTACCCCAGCAAAGGGGAGTTACCTCCTCATTACTGAAAAGTAAAAACTGAAAATTAAAGAAAGAAAAAACTGTGCGTAAAAGTAAATTGCGGAAAGTAAAAACTAAAAAGTAAAGAAAAGAAATTGCGAAAGCGGAAATTAATTACTGAAAGCTATAAATAAACAAACAAGATACAATCTTCTTAGTATTCTTAAGGAATTCTTAGAAGAAAGTATGAATTTTACAAATGAAATGGCTTGGTATTTATAGGCAAAATTTTGCCTCCATCAAATCATCCACCAAATCCATTATTAATTGCTCCACTAATTGCTCCACCAAATCCATTATTAATTGCTCCACTAATTACTTATCATGTTTGGTGGTGATTTGATAATTTTTATTATTTATTTATTAATTTATTTTTTGCTTTGAAAATGATTGAAAATGACTTTAATAATTACACACAACACACTTCTGGATGGTTCATCCATTTCGGGCATGAAATCTTCGGAATTAGAAATTATTTTGTCTTTCAAAGTTGTAGATCTTTGATTCTTCTTTAATCTGGAACTTGAATAAGCTTAATCCAATATCGGAGTAAAACGTTATGCCCAAAATACGACAGATGCACAAAACTGGAATTTCTAAAACTGTACTTCGTTAAAACGCCATTTCAAGTTTCCAATCTCCAAAATTAATATGTCAAGTCCAATTTTTACCCTTATTTGACCCACATTTCATCCTAAATGATTTCATTGTGTCCCAATATTATTTTATCTGCAAAATAAACTAAAACACATCAAAACGTTCATCAAACCAGAAAAACTAAACAAAATATTAAGTAAAAGGGGGGTAAATATTGATATATTTTCTGCTCATCACACCCCCCAAACCTAACATTTTGCTAGTCCTTGAGCAAAAAAATAAAATAAAATACAAGAAACAATTAAAATTAAACTAAGCCATTTTCGTAGGGATCACGGTTGCATTTATCATATGCAACAAGCTTTTAAACCCCTAGGTGTCCCTAGTGGACGAGTTATAGTCTCATGAGGGCTTACAGCAACGATACCCACAAACGTTTTACAAAAGTAAAAAGATAATAAAACTAATGCACACAAAAGCAAAAAGACAACAGAAAAGAGAATAAATAAGTTAATGACTAATCAGGTGAAACTTCTACTCCAAGTTACTAGTTGTTTTCTTTCTTTCTAAATTACTAAATAAGTAAATTCTCCTATTATATTTACCATTCTCCATATACACAGCCGACAAAATATTAAACAACTCATTTTTGCCCACAACAGTCACAAGTGCAGTTGATAAGAGAGTAATATTTTTATCCTAAAGTTTTATCAGAATTCACACTTTTTTGTAGCAATGGAATAATTTTTCTCAATTTTCTGATTTTTTTTTCTTTGATTTTTGATTTTTTTTTATTTATATACAATATCTTCCATCTATATAGCGAGCTTTGGGTCGGTGGCTCCCAAACCAGTTGGCTTTAGGGCACCAGGTGTTAAGACACCCCTACAGACTTAATTACTCAGACTTCAGATATATATATTTTTGCAGCATATTTGATCCATATAGCGAGCTTTGGGCCAGTGACTCCCAAACCAGTTGGCCTTAGGGCACTAGGTGTTAAAACACCCTTACAGACTTAATAACTCGGATCTCAGACGTTTTTTTTTTTTTTACTCCATCAATTTTTGAGATGTTTTCTCCAATTAAACTAGAGCACTAAATATTATAAACTTTTCAATTACAACTCATGTTTGTATGTTACTATGCATGTTGATAATATCTGCTAACTAAGTATATGAAGATCCTTTTTTAGTCAGTATTATGGAGAATTCACAAATTAAATAATTCAAAAGGAAACAAACAAAAATTAACTTGTTCCGAAATAGATTTGAGATACGTCTCAGGAGTGGAAACTCCTTACTCAGCTATCTCTTACCAATTTCACCTTTTTAGTCAAAATAAAAACACAAAAACGCAAAATATTTTTGTAATTTTTGAAAATTTTTCAATTTTTTTTTTTTTTGTATTTTTCGAAAAATTTTGGACTTAAAACAACACACAACTAAAAAAAATAAGATACTAATCAACTAATTCCCTCCCCCAAACCTAAATGAGACATTGTCCTCAATGTCTTAAATAGTAGAAGAATAGTGTAGAAGATAGTACCTGGTTAGCTGAAATTCTACCACGATCGTCCTCAAACGAATTTATCTTTGAAAGGATAGGGTCAATTTGTGGTTCATAGGCTAAGATTTGGTCAATTAGATCCGGAGCAATTCTGTCAGTGAAGATGAGTTCTTTTAAGGGTTTTGACACGAACCCATTTCTCCGGGCATCATCAAGAAACACACAAAGAAAATCATAAAATCCATCAATGTTAAACAGCCCAATTGGTTTCTGGTGTATGTTCAAGTTCGCCCAAGATAGCACTATAAAAATTTCCTCCAATGTACCCAAGGCACATGGTAAAGCAATAAAAGCATCAGCACGGTTAATCATTTCTATCAGTCGTTCAGACATACCTAGCACAATCAGTTCCTCTCCGTTTGATGGTTCAATAAGATTTGCTTCTGCCAAGGGTTTTGGGATGATTCCCAAAACGTGACTGCCTCCTTCTTGTACGGTTTTTGAAACGATCCCCATAAGTCCAAGATTGCCTCCGCCATATACTAAGTGCATATTCTTTACAACTAAGACTCGACCCAATTCTTGTGCTGCTTCTACGTATTGTGGTTTAGTACCAACACCGCAAAATACACAGATGTTTTCAACTCGTCTTCTTGAAGTGGCTTCCATGTTTTACTCTGGATGTCTTCAAAAGTGCAATGATGAGTTGAATTTATAAAACCTAAAAAATGGTGAGTAATAATAGCACAAGTATCTTCCAAATGATGATTATTAGTTAACAGTAAAATAAATCGTGATAGTCAAAAAGGTCTGGATCCTGTCGGAGAAAATAAAAGAAAACAACAACACAAATTACAATTATTAGGAAAAGACAAATAGATATAATATGTACAAGAAAATTAGCGGCTTGATTGACGTCTATACGTCAGGGGCAAGCTTCCCATCCAATTTTCTTATAAACTGGCAAACAGGGTCTTTTTGAGTCAGATTCCCAAGACTTAATTGTTGTCTTTCTTTTTGGAATTGTGTATGTAATTTGCGAATGGCTATGTGAACATATCCTCTGGGATGTGTCTCAAGAGTTGAAGATATATCATCTAAAGACTCCTTACTCAAGCCATCCCTAATGAATTTAATTTTGTCTTCGCGATTATCAGACACCATTCCTAAAGAACGACAACGAGTATTGCAATTTCAGCGTGCACATTTGTAACAAACACCCATTTGCTTAGCTCTATGTTTCTTTGCATAGGTGCTTCTTCCAAAACCAGGCAGATGTGAAATAAAAAAAGTCAGAAGACTCACCTACCAATCGGACTCGTGCTTCAATTACCCAACGAATGTCATTAGGAACACCATGAATTGTTAGTAGTCTCATCCGTACCAAGCGAGCTTTGTAGACTTTCATCAGAGAGTTTTGAGGGAGAGAAGAAAATTGCTTGTGAAGATTTGCGAGAACTTCTTCCATCCTGAAATGTCTTAATCTGTAAAAACTAAACACACCAAATTTAAATCACACCAAATCACAATATATACAAAAATTGCATGGGTTGCCTCCCTGCAAGCGCTAAGTTTAAAGTCGTCAGCTAGACGTGACTGCTCGAACATTTATGCTGGATCTGAAAGTGTGACACTTTCTTTTTGTCGCTCAAATGATTCTCCCCAGTAGTGCTTAACACGCTTTTTTTTAACCTTGAAAGTTTTGTTGGAGTCAGGATCATGTATCTCAACGGCTCTGTCTGGTAAAACCTTGGTGATCACAAATGGACCTGACCACCGTGATTTTGGCTTCCATGGGAAGAATTTCAACCTTGATTTGTTTAACAGTACCTTCTGCCCTGGTTCCAGTTGTATACGCACTAACTTCTCATCTTGTCTCTTCCTGGCCTTTACTTTGTACAATTTGGCATCCTCAAAAGGCTTATTGTGAAATTCCTCTAATTCATTGAGCTGGTGGAACTTTTTCTCTTTTGTTGCTTGTAGTGCAAAAATAATCTTTTTCAGTGCACAAGACGCTTTATCTTCAGGCTCCCTAGGCAATTGACATGTTTTAAGTTTGTCAGTAGAACTTTGCATTGCATTGGAGTTCTGAATGGTACTGTGTATCACATCAAGTCTGAAACATTCATCCTTCTTTTCATCATCATGGGAAATTCATGGCCTTGAAAACATTGAATGTTACTTCTTGGTCATGTACCCTCATGGTTAATTCTCCTTTTTTACATCAATAATGGTTCGACCTGTAGCCAAGAATGGTCTCCCAATGATGATTGGCACGTCTGCGTCTTCCTCCATATCAAAGACAATAAAATCTGCTGGGAAAATGAATTTGTCAACCTTGACCAGCACATCCTCACTACGCCTCTTGGAAATACGAGCGTTCTATCAGTAAGTTGTAGAGAGACTGAAGTGGGCATTGTTTCTCCAATTTGCAGTTTCCTGAAAATAGAAAAAGGCATCAAGTTAACACTTGCACCTAAATCACATAAAGCCTTACCAAATTCATGTTCTCTTATGGTGCAAGGTACAGTGAAACTGCCAGGATGTTTCAACTTTGGAGGAAGTTTTCTCTGAATGATGGCGCTGCATTCTTCTGTCAATGCTACTTTCTCATAATCTCTCAATCTTTACTTTCGTGAAAGAAGGTCTTTCATAAATTTGGCATAGATGGGCATTTGTTCCAACGCTTCTGCAAATGGAATGTTGATATGCAGCTTTTTGAACACCTCCAGAAAATGAGCAAACTGATTGTCCATTTTGTTTTTCTAAGACGCTGAGGAAAAGGTGGAGGTGGAGTGATCTGTTCTTTTTCCTTTGCTTCTTTTTCCTCCATCTGTTGCTTTGTTTCTTTTGGAATATCTTCAATTGTTGCCTTGATTCCAATATCTTTGTTGATTTCAGTATCGCTTTTTAACATGATGGCATGACATTGCTCATTTCCCATGTTCCTCAGATTTGGTCAGTGTTGCTAGGAAGGGTATCTGGCGGTCTGTAACTCTGAGCATTGGCCAGTTGTCCCATTTGATTTTCCAGTGCTTTATATAGGATGAATGGCTTTGATTCAATGCTACTTGATTTTGAACCATAGCTGCTAAAGCATCATATTTTGCTTCTTGCTTCTTCAACTGGGCCAGCACTTCTATTATTCCTGGTTCTTTTTCATGCTCCTGGCCTTTGTTCTGTTGATGGAATCCGGGTGGTGGGTTTTGTTCATTTGCCCTGAATTGTTGCTCCATGAAAAATTGGGATGATTCCTCCACCCTGGTTGTAGGTGTTGGAATATGGATTATTCCCCTGTTTGTTGAAATTGTTAACGTAGTTCACTGTTTCTTTATGTTGAATTGGTTCTGGTGCTCCTTCATATGGTGAACTTGTGGTCCAGCGATGTTCACAACTAGCATGCTAAGTGTTTCTAGACATTTGTATATCACATCCAGCTTGGAATTTAGTGCTGTGTTGGCTCCAACTTCATAAATTCCTGCAATTCTTTGGATCATGCTCCTTTCTGTTGGCCATAAAGAATTGTTGTTGGCCATTTCTTCAATTAAGTCCCAGGCCTGATCTTCTTCTTTTGCCATCAAAAGCTCCTCAGGCAGAGCCATCAATTGTGGTTTTCATTATTCAGAAAGTCCATTGTAGAAGGTTTGGACTTGTAGCCACTTTGCGATCTCATGATGAGGACATTTCCGGAGTAAATCTTTGAATCTTTCCCAAGCTTCGCAAAGGGATTCTGAATCTTGCTGCACGAAGGATGTGATGTCATTCCTCAACTTTACAATTCTGGTTGGTGGAAAGTACTTTGCAAGGAATTTGGTGGCTAGAGTGTTCCAAGTTGTGATGGAACCTGGTGGTAACGAATGTAGCCAAGCTTTAGCTCTGTCTTTCATGGAATATGGAAAAACACGCAGTCTCATTGCTTCCCCAGCTGCTCGGTTGTAATTGAAAGTATCGCAAACTTCAAGGAAGTTGCTGATGTGGGCATTAGGATCTTCAGTTGCATTCCCCCCAAACTGTACTGACTGCTGAATCATATGGATGCATGTTTTGATGTCACACCTGCATTTGCTGGCAATGGAGGAAGTACAAAACAAGAAATGAGTCCGTCAACCACCGGAATGGTTCTATCTCGAATAGGAATCGGTGGTGCAACATTCAAAGGTTCATGTTCCATGTTAATGATTGCTTCTTGGCCTTCTCGCCTTTCCCTTCTCAACTGTCTGATGGTTCTTTCAATTTCTGGGTCAAGCGGTCGAAGTTCAAAATTCTGGTTCGTCTCATATAGTTTCTGAGAACCTGAAACACAAGAAAACAAAAACAATAAGTAAAAAGAAATTAGATACAAGTAACGTATCTAACCCCAAAACTAATAGTGAAAGATAAATAAGTCCCCGGCAACGGCGCCAAAAACTTGACCGGTGCTTACACACGCGTATAACGCAAGCGCATGTATCGTTCAAGTAGTATAAAAAGTATCCATCCCACGAGGACTTAATACCTAACCTATTAATTTTATGAGGCCAAATGATTACTAGTATCTAACAGGTTGTTTGATTGATTTGAAAAGATGAAGGTTTTGAATTTAAAAACAAGTAAATAAAATTGCTCGAAAGTAGGCTTAAGAAAATTCAATATTAAGAACTATCTAGGGTTGTGATTTCTTCCAATATCAATTAAAGATGAAGTGGTTATTTTATGTTTGTGTAATAAATCGGTTTACTGACATGGAACACGAAATTATGCAAAAGCCTCTGTCAATGATCAGACGCAAATACCCAGTTTAACCCAATTGAACCATATGTCTATGTCAACCAAATTATCTGGATTCATTAAGTTTAAGTTCCAATTATGGCTACCCCCGCCCGACAGGTATATGTCTATCCTGTAAGGAAATCTATTAAAGGGTTATCTATCCTCAAGGAAGATCGTGGACTATTAAGTCTAAGGCTGAAACCTAAAATTCTTTTATCAAGTTTATTTTAGATTTACCACATCAATCTTATTAGTGGCCAATTAACAAGACGCAATAAGCTTAAGACTTAATAAGTAAACCTTTAAATTACCCAAACTATAATTTAACCCCTCATAAACTGATGATATTGGATTTCATCACAACCCCAGATAATTGGCTTAGTTACGACACATATTTACGAGTAGTAAAAAAAACTTAAATAAAATAAAAGACATAAAGTAAAATACTGAAAATTAAATGCTGAAAAGTAAATGCTGAAAAGTAAATTATTGAAAAGTAAATTGCTGAAAAGTAAATTGCTAAAAAGTAAATTGCTTAAAGTAAATTGCTGAAAAGTAAATTGCTGAAAGTAAATTGCTGAAAAGTAAATAAAGTAAAATTACAATAAAAGAAAATGTTGAGGTAAAAAGATCAACTTTTATTACTTCTATTTTAGATATCTCCCTTAATATAATATATTAACTTTGCATGATAATTACCAACCAGCCATATAGGCGGTATCCAGATTAAGTCAAATTAATAATTAATTACCAACCGACTAATCAGGCGGTATCCATTTTAGTCAGGTTAAAACCAATTTAAATAATTATCAACCGACCAATATAGCGGTATCATCTTTAAGTCAGGTTTTAACTAGTTTATATATTATAATTAAGGGAGATTAATCTAAATATTAGTAATAAAAGTTTTACCTTTTACCCCAGCAAAGGGGAGTTACCTCCTCATTACTGAAAAGTAAAAACTGAAAATTAAAGAAGGAAAAGTACTGTGCGTAAAAGTAAATTGCGGAAAGTAAAAACTGAAAAGTAAAGAAAAGAAAGTGCGAAAGCGGAAATTAATTACTGAAAGTTATAAATAAACAAACAAGATACAATCTTCTTAGTATTCTTAAGGAATTCCTTAGAAGAAAGTATGAATTTTACAAATGAAATGGCTTGGTATTTATAGGTAAAATTTTACCTCCATCAAATCATCCACCAAATCCATTATTAATTGCTCCACTAATTGCTCCACCAAATCCATTATTAATTGTTCCACTAATTGCTTATCATGTTTGGTGGTGATTTGATAATTTTTATTATTTATTTATTAATTTATTTTTTGCTTTGAAAATGATTGAAAATGACTCTAATAATTACACACAACACATTTTTATAACAAAAACCATTTTTTGGAAAATATATTACCATTTTTTGTAACAAAAACCATTACACATTTTTATCTCTCTCTCTCATCCATTCTCCTCTCTCATTCACGCCCATGGAGGGCTGAAAATTGTTCTGGTTTGCTGGACAGAAACCGTGAGCAAGGGAAGCAAGTGTAATGGTTTTGCGGTAAAATCATCAAGAGCTAGCACTCCGAGAGACATACGAAGGAGATAGGGAAGTCCACCAATGAGCCGGGAATCGTTCGACGAAGCTTGGAGCTTGACGAAGACCTCCAATGGCCGAAACAGTGAGCTGTGACAGTGCTCACTGTCGTGAGCAGTCGAAGGGCAGAAAGTGAAGTTTTGTTGCCTACCGCGTCGCTCAACTGATCGATGTGAGTATTCTGCGACTCCCTCATGTATTCGCATGTTTATTTCATGTTTGTTATTCGATCCTTGGGACCGTAGAACTCCAACAATGGTATCAGAGCGTTGTTAAAAGCATGAAACGTATTTAGGGCTTAAAATTTGGGTAAATGTTTTTTGAGCATGATTTGAATTAATTGGATGTTTGAGTATGCTTATAACATGTTTAATTGAAGTTTGATTGGATCAATTTCAAGAAAAATGATTTGGAACATTTTCCCCAAAATTTCTTGCTTGGCCGAGAGTTATGCCCTATATGGTCTTGGTGTTTTTTGATTTTTTGATTCATTGGATGAGTTAGAATCATTTGGGGATATTGATTTAATGTTGATTTGGATTTAATTGGATTGAATTTGAATTGGACATAAATTCCCCCTCCAAAGCCGAGAGCTAATAGCATGTATTGGGTTTGATTTTTGATCAAAATATGTTGGACATGTTTTGTGGTTATTAAGCATGATTAGTTATGATAATTGATGTTTTAGAAATGTTAATTGGGTAATTAATTGTGTAATGCACTTTATGTAATTAAATTGTGAAATTGGGTTTTGTGATTTAATTATAATTGGGCCGTAAAATTGGATTTGGGCTTTTAATGTTGTAATTGGGCTTTGTTTTACAAAGTTATGGTTTAGGCAAATTGGTTGGATCCAATTGGGCCCAAAACCGCTTCCATAAAGCCCAAAAGCAACTTAATGGACCTTTAAAGTTTAATTGGGCCTAATGGGCCTAAATTGATTTCTGGGCTTATGGGGTAACTCCCGGATTGGACTTTGGTTATCGGTTTGATCCGAGTTGACCAAAAGTCCACGCCTTAAGAAATTAATTAAAAGCCCATTGGACTTTAATTAAATTAACGTTGGACGTTAATCGGGCTTTGAGACCCGTAACGATTAAATTTGGAATTTAAATCGTAAAAGGTTTAATAATAAAGTGTAGTATTTAATTTGGAATTAAATAGTGAATTAGAATTAAATACAATTGAATTGGATTTAATTTTGTAGTTTAATTTAATTCGAGAATTCGTACTTTATGTACTTATTCACAAAACGAGTTTGACTCGAACAAAATCAAATCGTTGTTTGAACATTGGAAGATCACTAATTATCAGATTAATTAATTTGATTAGATTGATTGATAACATGTTTGTGTGAATACATGGTTGTGATGCATGAATAATGTATATCGGATGGATATTAGATGGGTGGGACAATTTTAGAAATTGTTGTAATAAATTTGATTTATTAATTACCTCATATTCTTTGTATTCTCTTCTCACCTATTCCCCTCAATGTAAATGAGGTTTCTTTAGAAGTATAGTGTAACGGGTAGAAGTAATACATGTGCTAGCGGGAGAGAGAAAGAGAGAGATATGATCTAGGATCAATGTGTAAAGTATCTGTCTGCATATCATTATTACTCTATTCATATGCGCTTTATTATGTGTTTAGAATGCATGTTTAAGGGTGTATGATGATAATAAATTGGTTTCCAATTTGCACATGATAAAACCCTCGCAAAATATTAAGCGTTTTTCCTTCCATTGAGTGATTCTTACTCAAGATCTAAGACGGCATTGGTTTGTTGGCCAAAGTCAAGGCCTTTGTCTGTCGAGGATGTGTTTGAATCACGAGAGCTTTGTTCCATATCAGTGTCTTGTCCAAGTTGTGGTTTGTTGGCCAAAGTCAAGACCACTTCTTGTCCATCGACATTGATTACGAAGCTTTCCATGGTCAATGGGTCGCGCTTAACTGGGATCACTAAGTTTGTTGTGCCAAAGCCAAGGCTTAGTTTATTCAGAGGAAAAAGGTTAGGTAATACATTAGATGTATTAGCATATATAAGATATATGTTTCGGACTTGGATGTCCCCCTACCGGATCTAGGAATTGGATTGGATCAAATTGATCTTAGAGATCTACCTAGTTAATTATCATACAATTTGTTGGCCAAAGTCAAGATTATGTGATATTTAACGGGATCCTAGCCCACTAGGAAACACGGTTTCCCGAGTACTCGACAGAGGGTTAGAGGTTCACCGAAAAATAGTGGGAGGCAAGAATTGAATTTGCAATATTCGTTTAATTACTTGCCATACGCGCTCAAAAAAATATCATTCGTCAAATCTATTAAATGTAAGTTGGACTAATATTTAAATGTTGTTTTAATTAATAGTTGGACTATATTCAAACATTTCATTTATAGTTGGTTATATAATTGGATTATAGTAATCAATATATTTGATTTAATTATTTATAGTTGATTAAATAGTTGGACTATTATAATCATTATAATAAATAGTACCTAAATCTTTGATTAAATAGTTGGACTATTAAAATCAAGATAAAATTGAAAGATTGACATTTAAAACATAATCCTAGGTAAAATGTATTTAAATGGTTTAATTTTCAAAATTGGGAATAATTTCATGATGGTCCTGGAAAATAATAAGTTACTTTATTTGATAAAATAACATATTATGTCTAAACCCGGAGTTAAGCAAATAGTAGAGCATAATCTTTGGAAGATTTATGTGATGAAAACTTAAGTGCTTAATCCATTAATCTTGTCGCAGTAGACTCCTTAATTTCTGAATCAGAACTAAGGATTAGATCCTTAAAGTATGATAAAGAAATTGAAGGATCTTCATAAATCTATACTTAGATTTTAGAAGTACTAAATTGCAATACTTAATTCTTGGAGAGTTAATGATTATTCTCAAGGAGACAAAGTCAAAGTTTGCAATTAGGCAAGTAGCGCAAGGCGCACCTTACTTCGATATTCTAGAAGGCAAGGCTTGGCCAAAGGCTTCTGGAATGTGGAAAATAGACAAAGGCAAAATCATTATAATCTTCTGGGAAGATAAAGGACATATCCCAAAATGTCTGCCTAAATTGTGGCAAACAGGATCGCGGAAGCGTGACTGCCGTTTTAACAAAGCAGACATGAAGGAATTGAAGACGAGCAAGGCTCTGACTTCAAATATGTTTGTCAAAATTATATTCACTACTAGTATTAAAATTGGATTTTAAATACTTAGTGTGATACATAAATATATATTGATGTTCAGAATCTGTTTTGAACAGGATACTGACTTCAATCGAGATTAATCTGCGATTTGGAAACGGGACGAAAGTCGCTATTTCAACCGTAGATACCTAAGTTTAGGAACTACCTTCGGGTGTGTACTTAAATTAGGAAACTGTTATAATGTAACTAGTTTGACTAGATACATCATCTCTATATCAGTGTTTAACCCGCTGCGGGTGAAGCTTTATATTCTAGAACACTAAAGTGTTTTATTATATAAAGATGATATTGAGATAAACACATTAGATGTGAATAACATAATTTATATTTTGAATATAAATAAATCTCAAATATATAACATGACAAACAAATAACTCAAACTGATTTGATCAGAAGAAACCAATTGTGGCATTGTTGTGTGGGACATAACTAAAACAAGAATTGTATATCCACACTTTTGAAGAGTGGGTACTCAGACAGATTTGATCCTATTCAAATAAAGTCTATGAATCTAGTTTATTGGGCAAAGTGCCTAATATACCTTTACTTGGTAAAAGTGTAAATGCCACCGATCTGTTAGCCCTAGTTCATAGTGAAGCAAGTCGGCCCATGTCTAGATAGGCTAGATGTGGATATGAATATTTCGTTACCTATACGGATGTTGCATAGCGTTATAGTTACGTGTTTCTTTTGAAACACAAATCGGAAACTTTTATAGTTTCGACACGAAATAGAAAAACTGATCGGCTAAAGTATTAAACCGTCACGGTGAGACCGTAATGGAAAATACTTCAGCAATAAGTTTCTAACATACTTGAAAGAGTATAGTATTCTTTCAATGTGGACTCCTCCCGGAACACATCAGTTTGACGGTGTATCCGAACTGAGTAACTGAATTATGTTAGACATGATAAAGGTTAATCATGAGTCGCTCTGAGCTACCATTTCCTTCAACGGATAAGCCATAAATAGTGAAAACTTATTTTGAATAAGGTTCCATAAAAATCTGTTTGAAAGATTTCATATTGGATATGAACAGGAAAGAAGTCGGGTTTCTTATTCCTGATAATTTGGGAATGCTAGGCATATGTTTGGATGATACCAAACTAAAACCAAATTGGATAAGTGCAAATTATAGGTTATCCTAGGGATACAATAAGTATAGTACTTATACAACTCACTTGAGAATAATGTAATTGTGCTCACCATGCGGTTTTCCTAAGAGGAATATCGATATGCAGTGGTAAGTGGGAGGATAGTAAAACTCGATAAAAATCGGAGTAATACTATTCTAGGCACCAAATCTTAATGGAACATAAATAGTTCATCAAGGATGAAACTATTCCATTAATCTTCAGATACACAAGAACCGCGTATGTCGGAGAAAGTCAGAAAACAACCTGGGGTATGGGTTTCTGATCTCACCTCATAAAAGATGTCAATCTTTTGAGGTATACCAACTGACTACGTATGAGGAAGTGATACAAGGTATCGACTCCCTTTTATGGAAAAGTGCTATATAATCCGAAATGGATTCCATGTAAATCAACTATGTTTGGACACTAGTTGTTGTACCGCAAGGCATTGTGCCTATTGGTATTGTTTAAGTCTTCAAGAAAGACGTACATGGAAGGCAACATACCAACGTATAAAGCTAGGCTTTTAGCGGAAAGGTATCGTTATCAACATTGTGTTGATTACGATTTAACCTTTTACCTGTTGCCACGGTAAATCCATTTGGATAATGCTTGCTAATGCTGCATGTTTCATTTATGAAATATGGCAGCTGAACGGGAAAATCGCTTTCCTGAAAAGGAAACCTTTTGGAGGATGTTTACAACATCCTGTCGATTTTGTCGTACCAAAACTAGCAAACAAGGTTTGCGGGTTATTCGATCCATGTTTGGATTGAAGCAAGTATTAGGTTCTTGGAATTATCGTTTTGATGTAATCATAATGGTCTATGATTTAATTCAAAACGAAATGATTCTAGTGTATATAAGAGGGTTAGTGGGAGCGCACTGACAGTGGATGTCCTATAAAATAATGATAATATGTCATTTCTTGGAAATGAGATTCCCATAAAATAATCGGTGAAAGCTTGGCTTTCTAGAAAACTCTCCGAGAAATCGTATATTGAAAAATGTATGCGACCTGGTGTCTCATATGTTTTGAGCATATAGATTCACAAACAGGCCAATCCAAGAGATAGTCACTGGATTGATGTTAAGAACATCCATTAGTATCTTAGAGAACAAAGGATGTTGTCTTAATATGTGGAGAATGAGAACTTGAAGTGACTGGGATCACTATAGCAAGTTTCCTAACCGATAAGACGACTCCAAGTCGCAAACGGTACAACAAAATTTGAATAATGGAACAGTGAGCTGGAAATCTTCCAAGCAAGATACTGTTACCGAATAAACAACAAATGCGGGTTATTGCTGCAGCTGAGGCGGCAATAGAAGCCATTTGGGTCGATAATAAATCTAATTAGATTAGATATAATTCTGTTAGCAGCTGAGCTAGGCTTGAGCATAGGCTAAAGAATTAATGGTCTCATCAACGATCCAGATACATACTTCGATATTCATCTGATTCGTTCGGATCATACATCGTGGCGATGTGATCATCGAATAAATCGCATCAGATGATAATCATACAAATCCGCTGACGAAAGCATTTCTCAGCAGTTTGAGCCAACCGTACATAGTTCGAGTGTCAAGCACTCGAGTGACTGGCTATAGGCCAAGTGGGAGATTGTTGGACAATTATGACCCATAGCGCCACTATTTGTACAGATCATGGTGTTTTTGTACAAATTAACAATGTGACAAAGGAGATTACACTCTTATCATTTGTGATTAGATCACCTAGATGTATAAATGATAGGAGGTCCTTATGATTTGTTCCTGGACCGAGAATGATATGAGACAATATAAGTCCACGAAGGATAAATCATTAAATATCCCTAGTCAGAGTATTATCAAGATTAGACATCGATAAATATGTAAAAGACTAGTATTACACTTGTGCGCGTTGTGAGGCCTCAACGGCATAGTTCTCATATATTTGGGTATAGGATACTCATGCAAGTGTAATAGGAGGTTGTGTTTTACCGATGGTACGGGAAACAGCTTCGCTCTGGATAGACCTCCTCGGAATTCCATTGGTAGTATGACTATGTGTCTATGGAAGTCCGAAATCAGGGTAGGTGTGTTTGGTCTTAACCAGAGACTTGCACCGCTAATACTTGCGACAATCAATATACTTTGGTTGCGGTCGTCCAGGGCTTTAACAGGTTCTGTGTACGCCAATACTGGGTATATTGAGAATCGTAGTGTGTTGGGTGTGATGTCAAGACGGAAGTGTCACTCCAGTCATATGGAGTTGATGGTCACGTAGGATACGGGACTGGTTCTCTTAAATGCTGCAGCTATCGGGATAAAATGACAAGGTCATGTTTATCCGATTATAGAGACTAGTCACCAGACATCTGACATGTGCTTCGTACAGGGCAGACACAATTCCAGCCCCAGGCCTAGCACGTGATCATCTGATACTGGACAAAAATACACAATACTATGTATACTACGCCTGATACAGATCCTTTATTCCTGTAAGGATATTTTCGGAGAATTGGGTAGGCATGGCGCTTTACTAGAGGCCAACCTTGTCTTGTAAATCTGTATAAACGTAGTACGAGGTACTTACGGGTTCGGATAGTCCGACGACCGAATTTACTGCCAACATATCCGGGGATCTCATGGGTCGCTTCCCAAAGATTCACCGATAACGTATGACTCGCACTCGAAATTAATCTGGGATTAATTAGAAGAGAGAGAGAGAAAATTAATATGGGATTAATTGCGGAGATATTTTATCTGGGATAAAATATCATTTAAAGAGAGATAACGATTAATTTGAATTAATCGAAGAATTAATATATTCGATATATTAAACGAAATTAGATTTCGACGTGGAATTAAAATTAGATTTTAATTCGGGCGGACGAATTAATTTAGAATTAATTCGTTAGCAATGTGAATAGTAATTATGCTTGGCATGATTATTTAATTAAATTAGATTTAATTACGACGCAACGGAAAATTCGTTAATTGGGAATTAGTGAACCCGAGCCCGTGATTATTTGCGAGCGCATTCGCATTTCGAATGCGATTGCGACATGCAAATCAAATCAAGCATCAAATCACTAGTCGTATCTAGCGTCGCATCATTCATCAATCAAGTGATGGATGTCTTTCGCTTTGAGTGATTGACGCCAGTCACTATTCATTGATTGATGGAAGTTGATGTGAGTTGATGTTTGTGGTTGGCATTTATGGCTTTTGTTTTTGGAGGCAAAATTTGGTATTTGTTTTTGGAAAATATATTACCATTTTTTGTAACAAAAACCATTACACATTTTTATCTCTCTCTCTCCTCCATTCTCCTCTCTCATTCACGCCCATGGAGGGCTGAAAATTGCTCTGGTTTGCTGGGCAGAACCGTGAGCAAGGGAAGCAAGTGTGATGGTTTTGCCGTAAAATCATCAAGAGCTAGCACTCCGAGAGACATGCGAAGGTTATAGGGAAGTCCATTAATGAGCCGGGAATCGTTCGACGAAGCTTGGAGCTTGATGAAGACCTCCAATGGCCGAAAGTGAAGTTTTATTGCCTACCGCGTCGCTCAACCGATCGATGTGAGTATTCTGCGACTCCCTCGTGTATTTGCATATTTATTTCATGTTTGTTATTCGATCCTTGGGACCGTAGAACTCCAACAAGGGGATTGACCATTTAGCCCAAAAGTGCCATGTATATAGTGAGATGAGGGGAACATATGAGGAACAATGTAATACCTTTGGGACGTACAAGAAGCCTTATACATCATATTCAGATACCTATAATCCTAGTTGGCGGAACCATCCCAATCTTAGTTGGAAACATGAGCCCCTATAGCCTAGTCAGACACCACAAACTTAAGGTTACAGTGCCCCCCAGTATCACACATCTGCCGTTCCTAGGAATTCTTTAGAGGATATTGTGCAAGCATTTGTGGAGACCCATAAAAAATTTGTAGAGGCCCAAAGAAAAACCAATCAAAGGTTTGAGAAGTTGATAGCTCAGGTAGTTGAAGACAATAAAGAGATCAAGAGCCAAGTCTCTAAATTAACTAATGTCCTCAGAGTGCAAGAACCAGGCAAATTCCTATCTCAAGCTCAACCAATCCGTAAGGGCAACACATGGCACTGGTTGATCATGAGGCATCCAATGTAAAGGGTGTTAATGTCATAATCACAAGGAGTGGTAAAGAGGTAGGGATGCAGGACACCTCCAACACTGCAGGTGCCACTAAGGATAATAGTGCAAGTACTCCTTAAGAAGAACAAGTGCCACATATCCAAGTTAGAGTACCTTTCCCTCAAGCTCTTAGGCCCAATACGAGAGCTACAGACCCAAATAGTGAGATCCTAGAACATTTAAAGCATGTAAAATTAACATTCCTTTGTTACATGTGATAAAATAAATTCCCACCTATGCAAAGATTTTGAAGAATCTATGCACCATAAAGAGAAAGCATCATGTAAAGAAGACTGTATTCCTGATAGAGCAAACAAGTGCATTAATTGAGCAGAGGACTCTAACCAAATAGAAAGATCCAGGATTTCCCACTATCACTTGCTACATTAGAACATATGAGTTTGGTCAGACGTTATTAGATTTAGGTTCTAGTGTTAATCTCATGCCATACTCTATCTATAAGCAGTTAGGGCTTGGAGAGACTAAACCTACATTTTTGGTTTTACAGTTAGCTGATCGCTCTACCAGAACATCACGGGCAGTAGTTGAAGATGTTTTACTGCAAATTGATAAATTCTACTACCCTATTGATTTTCTAATTTTAGATACTCAATATGTGGTTAACACTAAGTCAAAAATTCCACTTATCTTAGGTAAACCTTTTCTTGCTACAGCTAATGCCCTTATCAATTGCAGGAACGACCTCATGAAGATATAATTTGGGAATATGAAACTAGAGGTGAACATTTTTCATGTTGAGAAACAACCAGGAGATGATGATGAATGTTATTACACATACCTGCTAGACACAGTCCTACCGGAGACAACCTCTATACCACATGAATCTAACCCTCCTAAACTAAAACTGATCTCAAAGAATAGTAAAAAGAGGGGAATAAGAATTAGTGCTCATTTGAATATGATCCTGGGAAATTTAAAAAAGAGATTGAACCAATATTGAGCACATAAAGGTAATTACAGAGCACATTTGAGATATCTAGGTTTGTTTGACCCATCGGATCCCAATTTTAAAACAAAATCATTGAGTTGGATTACCTAGGAGTCGAGCTGTGAATGAACTTTTACACACACACACTGTGAGTTTGGCTCAGATGATTTATTCAAGGACTTGGATTCAAGTTGCTTTAAGTACTTTGAAGGTTCTCTGATTTCATTACTAGGCATTCTTTGAGGACAATAATATGTGTAACTATTATGACTATTTTATTTTATTTTGCATATGCGCATGTGTTTTAAATGATGTTTATGGGTGTTGTCGTTGTAAGCCCTCACGAGACTATAACTCGTCCACTAGGGCCACCTATGGATTTAAAGGCTTGTTGCATGCGCTAAATGCAATCGTAATCCCTATGAAAGTGGCTTAGATAGTTTTTATTTATTTATTTATTTTTAATTTAGTATAGTTTTTATTTTCTTTTACTAGCTAGGGACTAGCAATAAGCTGGTTGAAGGTTGTGATAAGTGCATGAAAATTACTTTGAACATCACTAATTAAGCTTGAATATCATGTATTTAATCTTAATTATAGTTTATGTTATGTTATATCAATAGGGAGCAATGGAACATGATGATTAGAGTAATTACATATGTTTCGGGACCATACAGACGCATCACAAGCACGCGGGAAGAGCAAAAACGAAGAAAACACGAAGTCCATAAAAACTACCACGCGTCGTGATGCGCCCTTCTTAGCGTCACAACGCGCATACGGATCATGCACACATACGTTTTCCAGCAAGTTTGGCACCGCGACGCCACTTGCCAGCACCGTGGTGCCCCAGAAGACCCCAAAAACTAAATTTAGTCTTGTTTGATGCGCATAAACACTCAGGAAATTCTCTATATAAATCTAAGTTCATCAATAACCCTAAAAACATAGAGAAAAAAAAGAGAGAAACAGAGGGAGAACACATAACAAAGAGCCACAAACACAATTTCAGGCCACAAACTTCAAGCTGACAAGACGTCTCTCCGATCTATCAAGGCTATGTCTCTCTTCTACATGGAGAACTAATCTCTTAGGAAAAACTAAGGATGAACTCTTGTATTTAAGTTCTTATATTCATGTTGTTGATTCCTAAGTACTTTTTAACGTTAAATACAATTGACAGTTGTTATTCTTTATTATCTTTTGATTTATGAATCCAGAGATTGTGTTTTTCCAACTTGCATATAGGAATAGTCATGCTTCTTCTATGTGTGATTGGGGAACCCAGTTGTGACTGGTAAAGTTGTTTTATGAGTTGATCTTCTGCTGCAGTATTGCCTGTGGGTATATTATCGATGTTAGATAGGTCATAACGATAACCTTATGTGTTGTTAACATAGAGAAACTAAATCATCGATTACCTTAGAATTTAATGTGTTTTGAATTGAGTATCTTCCAATTGTTGGTTTGGGATGTGAAACCTTCAATTGAGTAATAAAAGGAATCAATAACTGAATATAGGATGTTGATACAAGAGGGATTCCCGACGCTTTGTTGTTTCTCTCTAATGATAACTCTTAAGTATTTTCCATAGTTTTTATTTCATATTACCAATTGAATCTATCTATTTTCATTAAGTTATTGCTAATGTTTTTGTTTAAGTAAATTAGTTCCTTGTAACCATCTCTATGAGGAATCGACACCCCAACTATACTGTAATACCCGCAAGTACTTTTTAGGCATAATCAAGTAGTCTTCAGGTAGCATATACTTAATTGTTTAATGTGAGTTTAACTATCAAGAAGATGAATATTGAGGTCAATAAGAGGCTAAGAGAAGTGGAGCTAGACAAGAATGAAGCTCAAGCTAAGTTTGAGCAAAGTCTTTTGATGATTGATGACCTTGAGGAGATGAATAAAAGACTAGTTGATAGAGTCAAATCTTTAGAAGCTGAAATTGAAAATGCTAGAACCCAATTTTCTATATTTTCTAGTGGGACTGAGAAACTAGACCGTATGTTAGGGATTACCGTTGAGTCTAATTGTGATAAGGCGTCATCGTCTAGAGCTGTATCGATCCCTCCTAAATTTGACTTAGGTAAGAAACATGTTTATTGTAGTCATGTGATTTTCCATGTTGTTCCTCGTCCTGTCCCAACCTTAATCTAGAGGTATGGTGGGTAAACTTCGCTTTCGTCCGAGGTTTATGCCTGTGTGCCATCATTGTGGCAAGGCATGACACATTAGGCCTAAGTGTTTCATATTGCACAAATAAAAGAAAATGCCTAAGAGTGTTTCAACTCGATCTAATTCTTTAAATTTAGCATCTCAAGTTTTTTCACTAGTAAAACAGACTCTATTGATTATTGAGAAACTTGCACTGCTAACTAAGAGTTCTCAAGTAAAGAAGACTCCTAAGAAAGTTTGGGTGAGGAAGTGAGATGACTTTCCATCAACTTCTGAATGCCTTTACCTTAGCAAGCATGGTGAGAGTACATTTCGATGTAATTCTTCTTAGTTGTTACATTCATATTTCCCCATTGCATGTGTGTGCGCGTGTGTTTTATGTTTGCACGACTGTATGTTTTTATTTTCTTTGCATATAGGTGTGTGTGTTTGTTTTCTTTTTGTTATATGTCCCTTGCTATATATGATGGAAACCCATACATAAATTTCATAGCCAATTCTGAATGGACGGTAGTATGATCTACACTCAGGAATACAACTCCATGTACCATTGGATAGACAAGTCATATTGTGTCTTTTATTATTTTTGTGATAAACAAATTAATACAAAAATATAAAATGATAAAGACCAAAATTATTTTGTGGCTTGATAGAGCATGAAAAGCTTGTTGCATGTGATCCAAGAATGTATGATATATGGTTATGCATGTATAATATGTTTTTATTTTTCTTGATGCTCTATGTGCATGAGTGTATGATAAAAATCCATGGTATATTTTGTTCTTACGTTTCATATACACATTTTTATTTTTGAGGCGTGGTCGCATGTATTAGTTTTTGAACTGGCAATCTATCTATGTCATACGAAGATCACTGAATAGTGTGACCTTTGACTAGTTGACCTTATGATATCCCCTTGTAAAAGTTAAAAAAAAAATAAAATAAAATAATAATAATAATAATAATAATAATAATAAATGAGTCTCAAATGTAAAAGAGCTAATGGGCCATATTCAAAAGATAAGGAAAAACCCTTCACTCGAAAGAGATTAATTAAGAGCTCGCATTTTAAGGGAGAATTTAATAGCATGCAACTAATGTTACTTATTTTCAGGTCCTAGTGGTAATGATTTTGAACATTTATTTTTGGACTTGGTGTGTCAAGAGATGGGATTTCTTTGGCTGTGTCCCGCTCATAAAATAAGGTCTTAAGCCTTGATTTGTTGTGCACTAATTTTTTCACGCAAGTACTTGCTATTTTTTAGTGTTTACACCATATGCATGAGTGTATTAATTAGAATGACCAAAAGTGGTGCATATTATTTCATTTCATAAATAGTCGAGTACTGACTGGGCATCATTGTACTTGCTTGAATTATTATTTTGAGTCGTTTGTTTTGATATTTTTTTACTCATTGTGTGCTGGTGAGTGCATTTCATATCGTTGCATATTGAATTTCCTTTAAAATTGTATAATTTTGATTTATTTCTCCTACTTCCTATTTGTTTATTTTGCTAACTAGGTAGGGCTGTTAGTGATGGGGAGTAAGTTAAGTTTTCATATTCTCTTGCATGTGATTTTAAATTGTATATTGATGTGTTAAGTTTACCTATTGCCATTTCATGACAAAAAGGGGGAGTAGTAAATCTATTTTATATCTCCTTTTTAGGGGGAGTAAGATTAAGTTGGCAGTATGATATCTACCTTTACATGCATGAGATTTTTATTTCGTTTTATTTTGTCTTTATATTCCCAATATTTTTCACAGTATAGTGTTGTTTGTGGATGGTTAAGGTGAACAAATTAGTGGATGTGGTGGCATCGACTTCAAACTACTTGGTTAGGTATTAGATCGAGTCATATTGTAATAAGTCACGGTCTTGATGGTTGGCAGTAGGCTATTTTCTTTTAGGGTCTTTTACTGTAGTCTTTATATTAGGTAGTGTTTTGTCACGAAATACCAAATGGGGAGATTTTTAGTTCCATTTTTTTGGCAATGTCCGTAACAAAAACAAGTTCAATTGAGTTGTAACGAGTGTTGAAGTTCTCGGAGTAATTGGACAAGTATTTGGACAACATCAAATGGATATATCAGAGCAACGTTCACTCTTTTGAACATTCTAGAGGTTTTAGAGCTCCAATTGACATGAGGTCAGTGTCATTGGAAAGTATACTCGAAGACTATCGTATACATATAAATAACACATGATTTGGCTAAGGGACGAGAACATTATAAGTATTTTAAATTACACCTCAAAACCAGTATGCGACGTGCGTTCGAGTCGCGTTCGTAATTGCGTTCGAACGCTTGGAGGCAGAAATTTTGCGTTTGAGTTATGTTTGAGAGACGTTCGAATGTCCATCCGTAAGTGGGTTGTTTTCGACACGTTTTGAACTAGTTTTACATAAGGAAAAGCCTTACCTTTACCCTACCTATATAAATAAACTTAGAGCCACATTCACAAGTGTTGAGAACACATTATTCCAAAATCTAAAATCTTTGTTACTTTCAACCTTCTTGATTTTCACCTTTAAGACTCTTTTGATTACCATGTCTTCTTTCCTTTGGTGAGATTGAATTTTGAGTGTCCATCAATACAAACCCAACCTAACCCAATCTCCTAAGCCTTCAGAGTTCTCAAGGAGGAAGATTGGTAGTCGGAGTTCTGGCATTGCGTGCTACAGAGTTGATCCGTTTAGAGACTTCAAAGGTTCTGAAGAAGGTCGTTTGGTACGGGCTCGAGGAGTTCTTTGGGTTAAGTATAGAGGTATTAGAGTCGGCGGAGTTGCTGTCATAGGTCTTTTACCATCACTGTAAGTATTTCTCATTATAGTGGATTTTGGCTAGTAGCCTAGATACCCGGAGTGGTTTTTTACTCGCACGAGTTTTCCACTTTGTTAATAAAATTGTTGTGTTGATTTTATTTACCGCATTATTCTATTTATTTTGACTCATAATTATTAAACTTAACGGTGCTTGATAGTAATCCATAGAAATAATAGTTATGACTTATTTTAATTTATTGTGTAATATTTCGTATAGGGTCAGAACCTATGACTGAATTTGAATTTTCTTTTCCCTTTCCAACTGTAAGTTCTCTTCCATCTTTTCATCCACTTTGTCGTTAATGCCTCATGAGCTCTTTGATTCTCGTCTCCTGCCATCGTCTTAGTATGTTGTGTTGCTTTTTATACTAATCCCATAGACGGCGCCAACTATTGACAGCTGTTTTTTATTCCAAAGACAATATAGGATATTACCACATCAAACAGACCTCGCTCTGCAGTGAATTTATTTGGTTGTTTGGGAACCAAAGCAAACTTAGCAAGCAGACAGATAAATCACATAGTTTACATGGTTCAGTGTAGATTGGCATCTACCTACGTCCATGGGATAAAATGTTGTATTTTATTACTGCTCGGGATCAAAACAGACCCGAGCTACAATAGAGAAATGAAAAAGTGATAAAACACATCGGGTCTTACACAAGCCCGATAAAATCATCTCAATGGGTCGGGTGACTAACCAGATTTATCTCTCTATCACTAATTCTTAAGCTCTTAGCTTTTTATAAGTTATGAGATGCAAAAAAAAACTAACTCTTAAATCTGAGACTTCAACCTTTTTATATAGTGTAATGATTCAAAAATTTTATAAGTGCAACTAGTGTGATAACTCGGTGGTTTAGATATATTTTTCTCCGTGCATTAGCGAAAATTTTAGAGATGACTTGGTGGGCTCAATCTTATGTCAAGCCCAATAATTTTATTACATATGTGGGCAATAAGAAAAGTTGGAGTAAGATTAGCCCAAGTTAAGGCCCAATAAGAATTCCAAAATTTTGGCCCATATCCTTTTTGTTTCTAGAAAAGCCATCATTGCAAGACTTTTCTAGATTTATTTTAGGCATGTTTTAGAAACAAAGAAAAAAATGGAGAAACTCCTCATTTACTCCCATTGGCCAAAAATAATGTAGAGAGGAATGGAGAAAATTTTCATTTTCTTGCAAAATCTCCAAAGACAATCTAGTCCAACCCATCTCAAATCAAGTCTTGAAAAAAGAAAGTGAGGTTTGGAGATTCTATTGGTGAAGGAAGGATTTAATTCAAGGTAAGGAAACTTAATCCAAATTTGAAATGTTAAGTTTTTTTGAGAATTTGATGATTAAGGGATGTTGGGGACTTATGGTTGATGTGTTTATGTGTTTATTGTATTAAAGGAGTAATGTTTTGAGAAACCCCCAATTATGAAATCCCTAGGAATTGTGCTAAGTTGGGGACTATGAGAATTGGATGTTGTGATAATGTTAGAAGGTTATATTGATGATGATTTCCATATTGTAGTTGGTATAACAAGAATGGTGTTGTAGAAAATTGAAAGTGAAGGTGGACAATTAGTGTTTGCCCTATAATCGTGCTAGCGTCACGACGCACAAACTCGAAATAAAAGGATGCTCGCTGCCCAGTATGCTCGTGTGACCGTAGCGACGCCGATGGACTAGCATCGTGACACGAAAACAAAGAAAGCTTACTGTCTCGGTTCCATTTTTGGGAAGTCGCGATGATTAACCCTAAATGTCACGACGCGTGTGGGAGTCGTGACGCCCAACCCCTGGCGTCGTGATTCAGAACCATCAGATGCTCACTGCCTCAGCTGGTTATGTAAGCGTCGCGTTACCCATTGAGCAGTGTCGCGACACGTGACCAAATTTTCCAGGATCAGTTTTATCCAAAGATTTAAAGGGTATCAGAAGGGTTTCGTATAAGTGTATATACACTCGTTATGCCATATTAAAAGCATAAATTTCAATCATGCATTACATATTATGTCCTATCAACTACAAGAAAACTAATGTTTTCTTTGACTTTAGATCGACATCAAGGAACTCGGAGATCAGCTACGCTGTGTACCGCGCCTGACTTGTCGTAGTACTGTGATTGGAGTACTTATTTCAGAATTTCTATTATGTTTTAAAATATGGATTTGTAGTTCTTTTGACTCAATTGATCTTTATAAAAAGTTTTTTGAATTACTGATTTCATGTGAGTTGAGATATATGACTTAAGCATTTTTGATAAAAATTGATATCATATATATGTTTTGATGATGAAAATGATTTCAAAGGCATGAATTTATTATTTTGGAGGCATGTGAAAAAACCTACCTCAGATGTAACTTGGAATTGACGGATCCATAACGTGTGCACACGTAGTTCAGGACTAGGTAGATGACAAGACATAACGCCCTTAGATCCTAATTTTAAGGTTAAAGGGATAGATGAGACGTAACGCCCCAAGACCATTAGTTTAGGCGTATGGGGGGACGACGAGACGTAACGCCCTCATACGTCAGATTTTCTACAGATTTTCGGATATTTCAGAAAGATGATTTTACAAATGATTTTTCATAAAAAAAAATTTAAAGGAAAGACCTGATTTAAGTTTTATGAATTCAGAAATAGATTTTATTCATAAGTATTTGACACACAGCGTTACTCATATTATTTTCTAATTTTACAGTTCCACTCAATGATTCTTTAGGACTCACCCCCCCTCCACTCTCCAGTTTTGCAGGATCTTTTCACTGGTGAGCCACAACCATATTTTGGAGACAAGGATCAGGGACAAGAGCAGCACTACAGTCACAGTCATGGTGGTCCATCATGTCAGATCTACATTCATAGAGAATGTATTTTCTTATTATGCTTCCTTTTGATGTATAACAGTTACATGATTTTCAGATGAGTTTGTAAAGTTCATCCAGATGATGTGTAGTTTATGTGTGGTTAATGCATTAAGTCAATTCCATGGTATGTGTGTGCATGCATAACCTTCCCGGATTGGGGATGTTACATATAGGCTTCCAAATTCATTATTCCACCGCCTCTAACATCATCACATGTCATTTTGCCATCATCATCGTTACAACTCTCTTCAACTATCTTTAAATTGGCCAATCAAATCAATCTATTTCATTGTTACTATACCAACCTATGATGGCATGTGGCGGCTTTGCTATGCCACCTCCTACCACTACCACTACACGACCTATATGGCGGCTGGTAGGGAATACTTCCAATTAGAGCCATTGTTTTTCCACGGTCATTATTAGTCTTTTAGAAGCTTATATTCCCACTTAAGGCTTACATCATATGACCCAAGTACAGATCGGCATATGATCTCATCTTTGTTCCTAAGGTCGAAAAGCCAAGGCAGATGATACTAATCAAAGCCTCTTTTTAGCTCTCTCAACCAGGTCAGTGTTGGACAATTATGACCCATAGCGTCACTATTTGTACACATCATGGTGTCGTTGTACAAATTAACTATGTGACAAAGGAGATTGCACTCTTATCATTTGTGATTAGATCACCTAGATATATAAATGATAGGAGGTCCCTATGATTTGTTCCTAGATTGAGAATGATATGAGACAATATCAGTCCACGAAGGATAAATCATTAAATATCCCTAGTCAGAGAATTATCGAGATTGGACATCGATGAATGCGTAAAAGACTAGTATTACACTTGTGCGCGTTGTGAGGGCACGACGGCATAGTTCTCATATATTTTGGTATAGGATACTCATGCAAGTGTAATAGGAGGTTGGTTTTACCGATGGTACAGGAAACAGCTTCGCTCTGGATAGACCCCCTCGGAATTCCATTGTAGTATGACTATGTGTCTATGGAAGTCCGAAATCAAGGTAGGTGTATTTGGCCTTAACCTAAGACTTGCACCGCTAATAATTAAGACAATCAATATACTTTGGTTGCGGTCGCCCAGGGCTTTAACAGGTTCTGTGTACGCCAATGCTGGGTATATTGAGAATCGTAGTGTGTTGGGTGTGATGTCAAGACGGAACTGTCACTCCAGTCATATGGAGATGATGATCGCGTAGGGATACAGAACTGGTTCTCTAAAAAGGTTGCAACTGTCGGGATAATATGACTTGGTCATGATTATCCGATAATAAAGAGACTAGTTGCTCGTCATCCGATATATGCTTCGTACGGGGCAGACACTGTTCCAGCCCCAGGCCTTGCAAGTGATCATCCGATACTGGATCGAAATATGTAATACTATGTATACTACGCCTGATATAGATCCTTTATTCCTGTAAGGATATTTCTGGAGAATTGGGTAGGCATGGCGTTTTGCTATAAGCCAACCTTGTCTTATAATTCGGTATAAATGTAGTACGAGGTACTTACGTGTTCGGATAGTCCGACGACCGAATTTACTGCCAACATATCCGAGGATCTCATGGGTCGCTTCCCGAAGTATCACCGATGACGTATGACTCACACTTTTAATTAATCTGGGATTAATTAGATGAGAGAGAAAATTAATCTGGGATTAATTGCGGAGATATTTTATCTGGGATAAAATATCATTTAAAGAGAGAGAACGATTAATTGGGAATTAATCGGTAAATTAATATATTTGATATATTAAACGAAATTGGATTTCGACGCGGAATTAAATTAGATTTTAATTCGGGCGAACGAATTGATTTAGAATTAATTCGTTAGCGACGTGAATAGTGACTTCGCTAGGTGTAATCATTTAATTACGTCGCAACGGAAAATTCATTAATTTGGAATTAGTGAACCCGAGCCCGAGATTGTTTGCGAGCGCATTTGCATTTCGAATTCGAGTGCGGCACGCAAGTCAAATCAAACGTCAAATCGCTAGTCGCATCAAGCGTCAAATCACTTATCACTTTGAGTGATGTGACTTGACAACTTGAATGATGTGAATAGTGATGGATTGGTTGTTGGCATTAATGTTGACTTTTTGAAATCAAATAAATTGCTAAATTTATTGGAAATTGAATAAGGGTATTAGATACACCTTTTCCAAATCCATCACCACTTTCTTCTCTCCTCTCCTCTCTCATTTTCGCCCAAGGGGCTGCCATTTTTTTTCTTTCTTCTGGTTCAGCGAACTGCCGAGAGTTTGAAGAAATAGGGAATCAAAGTGCTTGGTTTTTGTGGAAAATCAAGAGAGCTAGCACTCCGAGAGACATGCGAATGTGATAGGGAAGTCAACCCATGAGCCGGGAATCGTTTGACGAATCTTGGAGCTTGTTCAAGGAGCATCAATGGCCAATTTTGGAGGGCTGTGACAGTGAACTACCGTGACAAGCAGTGAGCAGAATTTTAAGTTTTATTCATTGCCGCGTCGCTCAACCGATAGATGTGAATATTCCACAACTCCTCGTATGTATTCACATGTGTTTCATGCTTGTTTATTGATCCTTGGGACCTTAGTAAACTCCAACATTGGTATCAGAGCAAGGAAAAACATGAAATTGATTTAGGGCTTAAAATTGGGTAAATTGATTTTGAGCATGTTTTAATGAAATTGGATGAAATAGTATGCTTAATTGATGTTTAATTGAAGATTTATTGGATCAATTTAATGAAATTATGTTTGGAATATTTTTCCCCAATACCTTAGCTTGGCCGAGAGGTATATAAGCCCTAATGTCTTGGATTTTTGAATTTTGATTCATTGGATGAGTTGGAATCATGTTGGGATGTTGATTTAATGTCGATTGTGAATAAATTGGATTGAATTCGAATCGGACATAAAATCCCCAATATTGCCGAGACATAAAGAAGCATGAATGGGTTTGATTTTTTGTTAAATTGTGTTGGACATGATTTAATGTAAATGAGCATGATTAATTGTATAAATTAATGTTTTGGAAATATTAATTTGGGTGATTAATTGTGTAATGCACTTTAGGTAATTAAATTGGGCTAATTTTGGAAATTGGGCTTGAAATGTTGTTATTGGGCTTATTGGGCTTAGTTGTACTAAGTTGGGTTAAGGCAAATTGGATTGGATCCAATTGGGCCCAAAACCGCTTCCATAAAGCCCAAATGCGACTAATGGACCTGTAAAGTTTAATTGGGCCTAATGGGCCAAAATTGATTTACGGGCTTATGGGGTAACTCCCGGATTGGACTTTGGTTATTGGGTTCGACCCGAGTTGACCAAAAGTCCACGCCTTAAGAAATTAATTAAAAGCCATTGGACTTTAATTAAATTGATGTTGGACGTTAATCGGGCTTTGAGACCCGTAATGATTAAATTTGGAATTTAAGTCGTAAAGGTTTATTAATAAAGTGTAATATTTAATTTGGAATTAAATAGCGAATTAGAATTAAATACAAATTGAATTGGATTTAATTTTGTAGTTTAATTTAATTCGAGAATTCGTACTTTGAGTACTTATTCGCAAAACGAGTTTGACTCGCGCAAAATCAAATCGTTGTTTGAACATTGAATGATCACTAATTATCAGATTAATTAATTTGATTAGATTGATTGATAAGATGCTTGTGTGAATACATGGTTGCGATGCATGAATAATGTATATCGGATGGATATTAGATGGGTGGGGCAATTTTAGAAATTGTTGTAATAAATTTGGAATTTATTAAATTGGACCTGCGTGTCCAGCCTTATTACCTCCTTATTCTTTGTATTCTCTTCTCACCTATTCCCCTCAATGTAAATGAGGTTTCTTTAGAAGTGTAGTGTAACGGGTAGAAGTAAATACATGTGCTAGCGGGAGAGAGAAATGGAGAGATTTGATCTATGATCAATTGTGTAAAGTATCCATCTGCATATCATTATTACTTTATTTATACGAGCTTTATTATGTGTTTAGAATGAATATTTAAGGGTGTATGATGATGAGACCTTAACAAAGATAATAAATTGGTTGCCAATTTGCACTCGAAAAACCCTCGCAAAATATTAAGCGTTTTTCCTTCCATTGAGTGATTCTCACTCAAGATCCGAGACTGGCATTGGCTTGTTGGCCAAAGTCAAGGCCTTTGTCCGTCGAGGATGTTGGACAATTATGACCCATAGCGTCACTATTTGTACAGATCATGGTGTTGTTGTACAAATTAACTATGTGACAAAGGAGATTGCACTCTTATCATTTGTGATTAGATCACCTAGAGGTATAAATGATAAAAGGTCCATGTGATTTGTTTCTGGACGGAGAATGATATGAGACAGTATCAGTCCACGAAGGATAAATCATTAAATATCCCTAGTCAGAGCATTATCGAGATTGGACATCGATGAATGCGTAAAAGACTAGTATTACACTTGTGCGCGTTGTGAGGGCACGACGGCATAGTTCTCATATATTTGGGTATAGGATACTCATGCAAGTGTAATAGGAGGTTGTGTTTTACCGATGGTACGGGAAACAGCTTCGCTCTGGATAGACCCCTTCGGAATTCCATTGGTAGTATGACTATGTGTCTATGGAAATCCCAAATCAGGGTATGTGTGTTTGGTCTTAACCTGAGACTTGCACCGCTAATACTTATGACAATCAATATACTTTGGTTGAGGTCGTTCAGGGCTTTAACAGGTTCTGTCTTTGCCAATACTGGGTATATTGAGAATCGTAGTGTGTTGGGTGTGATGTCAAGATGGAAGTGTCACTCCAGTCATATGGAGATGATGGTCACGTAGAATACGGGACTGGTTCTCTTAAATGCTGCAGCTATCGGGATAAAATGACAAGGTCATGTTTATCCGATTATAGAGACTAGTCACCAGACATCCGACATGTGCTTCGTACGGGGCAGACACAATTCCATCCCCAGACCTAGCACGTGATCATCCGATACTGGACAGAAATACACAATACTACGTATACTACGTCTGATACAGATCCTTTATTCCTGTAAGGATATTTCCGGAGAATTGAGTAGGCATGGCGCTTTGCTAGTGGTCAACCTTGTCTTGTAAATCGGTATAAACGTAGTACGAGGTACTTACGTGTTCGGATAGTCCGACGACCGAATTTTCTGCCAACATATCCGGGGATCTCATGGGTCGCTTCCCAAAGATTCACCGATGACGTATAACTCGCACTCTAAATTAATCTGGGATTAATTAGAAGAGAGAGAAAATTAATCTGGGATTAATTGCCGAGATATTTTATCTGGGATAAAATATCAATAAAAGAGAGATAACGATTAATTTGGAATTAATCGGGAAATTAATATATTTGATATATTAAAAGAAATTGGATTTCAACGCGGAATTAAAATTAGATTTTAATTCGGGCGAATGAATTAATTTAGAATTAATTCGTTAGCGATGTGAATAGTGATTTCTCTAGGCGTAATCATTTAATTACGACGCAACGGAAAATTCGTTAATTTGGAATTAGCGAACCCGAGCCCGAGATTATTTGCGAGAGCATTCGCATTTCGAATTCGAGTGCGACACGTCAAATCGCTAGTCGCATCTAGCGTCAAATCATGTCACTTGGAGTGATGTGACCATTGATTGATTGATTGATGTGACTTGATGGAAGTTGATGGCTAGCATTTAATGTTATTTTGGAGCCAAAAAATGTGTTGACTTTTTGAAAGCCTTTACACAAAATTGGTATATGTTTTTATTTGATTTTGGAAATCAAATTAATTCAATACACAACTTCTCTCCTTCTCTCTCCTTCTTCTCCTCTTCTACACGCCCATGGAGGCATTTTGTTCACTGTTTTTTCTGTCACAAAAATGTGAGCAGTGAGGGAAGCAAGAGTGTGATTTTGTGGCAAAATCACAAGTGCTAGCACACTTACGAGACATGCGAAGGTGATAGGGAGTCCACCATGAGCCGGGAACCATTCGACGAAGCTTGGAGCTTGACGAATGACCCAAAACGAAGCCAAAACAGTGAGGAAATTCTGCTCACTGCCGAATGCAATCCAAGGCAGAAAATGGAGTTTCGTTGCTTGCCACATCGCTCAACCGATCGATGTGAGTATTCCGCAACTTCTTCGATGTGTATTCGCACTTGATTCATGCTTATTATTGATCTTGGGACCTTATAGAACCAACAGAGGATGTGTTTGAATCACGAGAGCTTTGTTACATATTGGTGTCTTGTCCAAGTTGTGGTTTGTTGGCCAAAGTCAAGACCACTTCTTGTCCATCGACATTGATTACGAAGCTTTCCATGGTCAATGGGTCGCACTTAACTGGGATAACTAAGTTTGTTGTGCCAAAGCCAAGGCTTAGTTGATTCAGAGGAAAAAGGTTAGGCAATATATTGGATATATTGGCATATATAAGATATATGTTTCGGACTTGGATGTCCCCCTACAGGATCTAGGAATTGGATTGGATCCAATCGATCTTAGAGATCTACCTAGTTAATTATCATACAATTTGTTGGCCAAAGTCAAGATTGTGTGATATTTAACGGGATCCTAGCCCACTAGGAAACACGGTTTCCCGAGTACTCAACAGAGGGTTAGAGGCTCGCCGAAAAATAGTGGGAGACAAGAATTGAATTTGCAATACTCGTTTAATTACTTGCCATACGCGCTCAAACAAATATCATTCGTCAAATAAATTAAATGTTAATTGGACTAATATTTAAAATGTTGTTTTTTAATAAATAGTTGGACTATATTCAAAATATTCATTTATAGTTGATTTTATAATTAGATTATAGTAATCAATATAATTGATTTTAATCTGTTAAATTATAGTTGATTAATAGTTGGACTATTGTAATCATTATAATAAATAGTACTGAAATCATTGATTAAATAGTTGGACTATTAAAATCAAGATAGAAATTGAAAGATTGACATTTAAAACATAATCCTAGGGAAAATGTATTTAAATGGTTTAATTTTCAAATTGGGAATAAAATTTCAGGATGGTCCTGGAAACTAATAAGTTACTTTATTTGATAAAATAACATATTAAGCCTAAAGTCCGGAGTTAAGCAAATAGAAGAGCATAATCTTTGGAAGATTTATGTGATGATAACTTTAGTGCTTAATCCATTTAGCTTGTCGCAGTAGACTCCTTAATTTCTGAATCAGAACTAAGGATTAGATCCTTAAAGTATGATGATGAAATTGAAGGATCTTTATAAATCTATGCTTAGATTTTAGAAGTACTAAATTGCAATGAATAATTCTTGGAGAATTAATGACTATTCTTAATGAGATAAAGTCAAAGTTTGCAATAAGGCAAGTAGCGCTAGTCGCACCTTACCTTGATATTCTAGAAACCCGAGGCTTGGCCAAAGGCTTCTGGAGTATTGAAAAGGGCAAAGGCAAGATCATTATAATCTTTTAGAAAGATAAAGGGAACATATCCCAAAATGTCTGCTTAATTGTGGAAACGGGATCGCGGAAGCGTGACTACCGTTTGGACACGCAGACATGAAGGAATTGAAGACGAGCAAGGCTATGACTTCAAATATGTTGTCATAAATATGTTCAAGACTAGTATTAAAATTGGATTTTAAATACTTAGTGTGGTACATAAAATATATGTTGATGTTCAGAATCTGTTTTGAACAGGACACTGACTTCAGTTGAGATTAATCTACGAATTGGAAATGGGACGAAAGTCGCTGTTTTAACCGTAGATACCTAAGTTTAGGAACTACCCTCGGGTGTGTACTTAAATTAGGAAACTGTTATAATGTAACTAGTTTGACTAGATATATTATCTATATATCAGTGTTTAACCCGATGCGGATTGACCTTTATATTCTAGAACACTAAAGTGTTTTATTATATAAAGATGATATTGAGATAAACACATTAGATGTGAATAACAGAATTTATATTTTGAATATAAATAAATCTCAAATATATAACATGACAAACAAATAGCTCAAACTGATTTGATCAGAAGAAACTAAAATGTGGCATTGTTGTCTGGGACACAATTAAACCAGACTCGTATATCCAGACTTTTGAAGAGTGGGTACTCGGACTAATTTGATTCTATTCAAATAAAGTCTACGAATCTAGTTTATTGGGCAAAGTGCCTAAAACACATTTACTTGGTAAAAGTGTAAAAGCACCTATCTATTAACTCTAGTTCATAGTGAAGCAAGTGGGCCCATGTCTAGCTAGGCTAGAGGTGGATATGAATATTTCGTGACCTTACGGATGTGTCATCGCGTTATGGTCATGTGTTTCTTTTGAAACACAAATCGGAAACTTTTATAGTTTCGACACGAAATAGACAAACAGATCGGCTATAGTATTATACCCTCACGGTAAGACCGTAATGGAAAATACTTAAGCAATAAGTTGCTCATATACATGAAAGAGTATAGTATTCTTTCAATGAGGACTCCTCCCGGAACACGTCATTTGACGGTGTGTCCGAACTGAGTAACCGAATTTTGTTGGACATGATAAGGTTAATCATGAGTCGCTCTGAGCTATCACTCCTTCAACAGATAAGCATAAACAGTGCATAATTATTTAGAATAAGTTTCCATGAAATCTGTTTGACATATTCATATTAGATATGAACAGGAAAGAAACCGGGTTTTACATTCCTGATAATTTGGGTATGTTAGGCATATGTTTGGATGATACCAAACTAAAACCCAAATAGGATAAATGCCAATTGTAGGTTATCATAGGGATACCAAAGTATTGTACTTATACAACTCACAAGAGAACAATTAGATTGTTGCTCACCATGCCGTTTTCCTAAGAGGAATACATATATGCAGTGTGTAAGTGGGAGGATAGTAAAACTCGATGAAAATCAGAGTAATACTATTCCAGACACCGAATCTTAATGGAACATAAATAGTTCATCAAGGATGAAACTATTCTAGTAATCTTTGAATACACAAGAACCACGTAGTTCGGAGAGAGTCAGAAAACAACCTGGGGTATGGGTTTCTGATCTCACCTCATAAAGATGTCTATCTTATTGAGGTATTCCAATTGACTACGTATAAGGAAGTGATACAAGGTATCGACTCCCTATTATGACAAAGTGTCATGAGTCCGAAATGGATTCCATGTATATCAACCAAGTTTGGATACTAGTTGATGTACCGCAAGGCATTGTGCCTATTGGTACTTATAAGTCTTCAAGGAAGACATACATGGATGGCAACATACCAACGTACTAAGTTGGGCTTGTAGCGGAAAGGTATCGTTATCAACATTCTGTTGATTACGATTCAACATTTTACCTGTTGCCACGGTGAATCCATTTGGATAATGCTTGCTAAAGCTGCATGTTTCATTTATGAAATATGACAGCTTTACGGGGAAAATCGCTTTAAGGTTCGCAGGTTATTCGATCCATGTTTGGATTGAAGCAAACATAGGTTCTTGGAATTATCGTTTTGATGTAATCATAATAGTTATGATTTAATTCAAAACGAA